>NQII01001926.1:180020-209355 GCA_002778355.1 Clitarchus hookeri | reverse complement strand
GAAGTAATATTCAACAATGACCGACTTACTGTAAAAGATCGAACATACATTGGAACTGATGGTTTGCTGAAATTGCTAACTCATAAGGATGTGTCAGAAAGTGACTACACTGCAACGACTATGAAAACTATAGTCATATCCTAACAGATAAAAATGCAGTTTTTCAAAAGAATGACCCCAACTCAGGAACACCAAAACCAAGCAAGGGCGATAAATGGAAAACTATCGTTAAACCAGTGTACGGTATGCTAAAGAAAAACCGTNAACACCAAAACCAAGCAAGGGCGATAAATGGAAAACTATCGTTAAACCAGTGTACGGTATGCTAAAGAAAAACCGTTACTCTCCTCGTACAGGAACAGGTATAAAGACATATACAGGCTATCCTAAAGAATACATATGGATGGATGATGTTAAGAAGCTCATTGATAGCCTTCTCGTTATTTATGGCGAAGAGAATGCTGGAAATGATATCTATTACAATGAGAAGGTTGGAATAATGGATATGCTCTTCAGCAAGTTAAGTGTCTTTGTTGTGAATAATCCAAAAGGTATACCATACCTGATACGAATACTGATCACAATACCCCCTTCTTTCTGGGAGTCGGAGCATCATGGGAAAGGATTACTCAGTGACATAATAAAAGCTCTACATTTTGAGTTGCATGCACCAGGCTATAAATTCCTAGGCCCAGGTACCAGACTAAAAGAGAGACTCGAGAGAGGTGATAAACCTGTTAATCCATTAGATGAAGCTGCAATGGAGCATTATATTGCTTCTCATCACCATAAAGATCTAGCTGAAAGACATATGGCTGATAAGGAACTAGAAAAGAAGGTATTCAAAAGATTGTGAATCTCAGATGCTGATCTCAATGAGAGATTGTGGGCTGGTGTTACTGGATCTGCGATGCATATTAAACGTAAGCTGGGCTAAGGAATAAAAATAAAAAATTAAAATATTAGGTATAATAAATGAAAGTAAAAAACATGGCATTTCAAGTTTCTAACGAGGAGCTGAAGGGTTTGAATATTGATTCTTTCCTGACGAATGACCAACTGGAATGCAAAAACAAGAAATTGAAGGAAGGCAAATGTATGACTATCACAGTCTCAACTCCACAACTTAAGAAAATGTCTAAGGAAATGAAGACTGGAAATGGTTTGACATCTCACAAGGGTGGATTTTTACCTTTGATTTTTGCAGCATTGGGAGTTCTAGGAGAGGTGGCAGGAGGTGCTTCATCTATTGCTACATCAGTAATTAATGCTAAGAAGAAAAACCAGTAATTGGAAGAATAACACATACATAATTTAGCCATGGAAAAACAAAGTAAGGGGGTGAAGTTAACAAAAAAAAAGTAAATTTACTTAGTAACTTTGATATTTATAAAATGGTTAAAAAATTAAATATTAAACATTTTCGAGGTATATTTATGATTGATAAGCTACCTAACACACTACTCGATAAGGAATGTGGGATTGTTAACATAGCTAGATGTTTCAAAAAACTCTGGAACACATTGGGTATGCTACTAGAAAGAATCCAATAAAAAATATTTTTTCGATTCATTTGGTGGAGATCCACCTCGGGAATTGATTGCGTATCTCGGGGGTAATATTATTTATAGCGATGACAGAATTAAAAATTTCCACCAATTAATTTGCGGTCATTTGTGTGTGTGGTAAATCACTTTTCACATAATTTTAAATTCCCAAAAAATTATTTTACTATTAATAAACAATGGATATATGTGGAAATGCATTAATGACCTCTTGGGTTGAAGATCAAATTAAAGAACGCCAAGAAGCTCATGGTAAAACCAAAGAGTACCAAGGCGATCTTGGCGAAATCAAAGAACAATTGGTTAAAATTCGAAAAGAACACCTAGACGCTCTTGGCAAAACAAAAGAGCAATTGTATAAAATTCGAATGGGACCCCAAGAAGCTCTTGGAAAAACCAAAGAGCAATTGGTTAGAATTCGAAAAGAACACCGAGATGCTCTAAACGAAATCAAAGAGCAATTGGTTGAAATTCGAAAAGAACACAAGGACAATGATTTTGTTTCCCGCCTACAGTTCAGTGACTTTATAACCACACTGACAAGAAATAAAATATCCCTGGATAAAGTCTTTCTTATCTTCTTGGAAGAAGATAATAATATAGATTTTGAAAACAAAATGCTCAGGAATGTGGGAAATCCTATTGCACCTAATTATACAGTCAATTCAGAGTATTATCAGTCCAACAGAATTGACATTATTCGTTTAGTTGGAAAATACAGTTCATTGGGCAAAATATTTTACCTGGATAATACTCACCCAGAATACATTTTTATGAAAAGTGGAAGAGTAAATGAGATAATAATTAAACCAGAGGGTTATAAAGGAATTATCATATTACACCATAATACGAAAGTCATAAACATATATAAACCTTTCGATGTAATGCCCGATGATGAGATATTTTTTAAACTTCCAAACAGTTCCAATTAACGTGAAAGCGTAGTTTTGTTTTTTGAAATAGTTATGGTATATAAATACACTAAAAAAAGGGCAGAGTCTGTTAGATTTTAGCGGAAACACTTCCATTAAAAGCAAAGAAAAATATGCTGAGAATCTAAGGATTTAACAAGTCTTTAATTTTATTATGATATTTGCCATTATTCAACTTACGAGTCGTATCTATTGTAACAAAACCATATTCCTTATCCCAACTTTTTGAACAAGTCTCCCTAAATTTCTCAAATAGAATATCACCACAAACGAAATCGCTATAAATATGTTTAAGATTTGTATCGTCTTGTCTGAATATGCAAAGAAAATTGGCATTGTCTCTTATAAGCTGTTTAAGCACTTTTGAGCATGTCTCAGCTAAATAGAAACAATCAATATCTTTGTGTCTACCGCAAGTGAAGATATCTCTTACTTTGTTCTGATTTTCAAGTATGACATCATCAAAAACAACAACAGAGCCATTACAACATTCATCCACGGTAACCAGTTCTTCATTTGTAGGGAAGAAGTATGCTGTAGGTTCAGTTATTGATTTTGTTGCTACCTCTGTATCTTCCCTTAAAGTGATGTATTTTGGTTGGTTCAGACTTTTTTAACACACATATAGGCCACCAAAGTCCAACCATCCTGGGACATATATAAAATTATCATCATAATTGTAGTTTTTCTGCAATTACTAGGACCCACTATCAAACATCTAATATTATTAGGTATTAATTCTCCATGACGTTTTGCCGATACAGTCTTGTCTGGTTCCTTATTTTAATATCCCAGTCTACGTGTTTCATGTTTATTAGATAATTCATTTATTTAATAGATTTTTTTGTAATAAATGAGTAAAGTATTCACGCTAACAATAACAAATCAGTGTTCAAGAAAATACTACATTATCCTTTAGAGATAGAGGAGTACTCGGTGGCTTTAGTTCAGTTCTATACTACATAATCTAACACATAACATTACCGCTGTGAAAAATAGACTCTATTTTATAGACCATGATGGTATGGAAACATCAGTTGAAATTCCAGTTGGCCAATATAGTTTAAAAGATCTTGTAAAAACTATAAAAACAATTCCCCCATTTAATATAGTTCCAATGGGTGGGGAAAAAAATAATAACACATCCCTCGAGCTGGATAAGACAACAAACAGGGTGAAAGTAAAATGTATGTGTAATTTACAGTTTGGAAAATGGGGTTAGATAGGAGAACTTTTGGGTTTCACAGAAAATAAAATCCTGAAAGCAAATGATTACCATTATGGAAATACAATTCCAAAATTTGTCCCTTTGAAACAATAAATCTACACTGTAAAATAGCTAATGGTATATTAAAACATGATGAATATAATAATACAAAAACTAGCGTAATTGCTACATTTAAACCAATGACGACATTTGGGTTTGCTGACACGATCTATTACGAACCTGGTTATCCATTATTTTTCCAGTGCAAACAACTCAAGAAAAGGAAATAATAGTTGAAATTGAGGATGACAAAGGTAAGTTAATAAATTTTGATTAATCAGAAATAACTGTAGTATTAGAAATAAGACTGTAATAATATATTTTTTTTAAATTCCTGGCGAGACATTAAGTTGAGCGTAAACCTTTTCCAATTTTTTTGTAAGATAATAAATATGGATAATATTTCTATAGAAAGAACAATAAAAGATTTAGAAAAAGAATTAGGCATTTCACCTACTTTAATATGTCAAATTTGGAGGTATATATAGAAANAACAATAAAAGATTTAGAAAAAGAATTAGGCATTTCACCTACTTTAATATGTCAAATTTGGAGGTATATATAGAAACTTTTAATTAGTCTATATCGCAACACCTTATCGAAATCAGAGCGATAATTGTGTTTTAATGGTTTTACAATCATTAAAACTTATGAATACAAATGAAAATATACTGATATCTAAGTATACAAAGACGTGCATTTACTCTTTTACAAACAGAATATAATGCCTTTGTCTGTCACCACAATTTTCCATTCCTTTATACACAAAACTTGTGCCTCCACGATTAACATCACTTAACACGTTTTTACTGAAAATCCGTACATATATGTCTGGTAAGGTCACCTTAAAATTTCCTAAATTAACTACCACTTTGAGACAGTTCCTGGTTTCTTTTATTTCAGCATCGTTTATCGAGTAGGGCAGTCCTATTGTATGATCGGAAAGTTTCATAAAATGGTGGGCGCTGTTTAATGCATTTAGCAACTTTTCTTTGTTTTGTTATTTATTATACATTTTTCTTTTTTTTTAAACGCTGCATTCAAATTCAAACAAGTATCGCTGCCCCTTTTTTTTCTAAACGTCCTTTTCTAAAAGCAAATTTTGATGCAACTTTTTTTTGTGCTCGAAAATCAAAAATCAAATGCAAATTTTGACGCAACTTTTTTGCACTCGGAAATAAAAATCAAACGCAACTTTTGACGCAACTTTTTTTGCGCTCGTACCTCTTACCAAACGCAATTTTGACGCAACTTTTTTTGCGCTCGTACCTCTTACCAAACGCAAATTTGACGCAACTTTTTTTGCGCTCGTACCTCTTACCAAACGCAAATTTGACGCAACTTTTTTTGCGCTCGTACCTCTTACCAAACGCAAATTTGACGCAACTTTTTTTGCGCTCGTACCTCTTACCAAACGCAAATTTGACGCAACTTTTTTTGCGCTCGTACCTCTTACCAAACGCAAATTTGACGCAACTTTTTTTGCGCTCGTACCTCTTACCAAACGCAAATTTGACGCAACTTTTTTTGCGCTCGTACCTCTTACCAAACGCAAATTTGACGCAACTTTTTTTGCGCTCGTACCTCTTACCAAACGCAAATTTGACGCAACTTTTTTTGCGCTCGTACCTCTTACCAAACGCAAATTTGACGCAACTTTTTTTGCGCTCGTACCTCTTACCAAACGCAAATTTGACGCAACTTTTTTTGCGCTCGTACCTCTTACCAAACGCAAATTTGACGCAACTTTTTTTGCGCTCGTACCTCTTACCAAACGCAAATTTGACGCAACTTTTTTTGCGCTCGTACCTCTTACCAAACGCAAATTTGACGCAACTTTTTTTGCGCTCGTACCTCTTACCAAACGCAAATTTGACGCAACTTTTTTTGCGCTCGTACCTCTTACCAAACGCAAATTTGACGCAACTTTTTTTGCGCTCGTACCTCTTACCAAACGCAATTTTGACGCAACTTTTTTTGCGCTCGGATATAAAAAAAAATCAAACGCAAATTTTAACACAACTTTTTTTTTTATTTGTGCTCGAATCAACATTAAAATAGGGTTTTCTCCTGATGTTTCCTGTGAAATTCTTATGAGTAAAACAAGGGTGTTTTTTTCTGATGTTTCCTGTTAGCTAAAGGTGTGCCCGAATAGACATTTCCTATCTACTTCTGCTCATGAGTGTCTTTTCATCTCACTTCACATACCAGGCTGACCTAGCAGTTAGTGCTATCAACGCCACTTCCGTTATTTCCTGCTCTTCCACATCACACGAAAGCCAGACATCGCGTCAACAGAAGTAATAGCAATTAAAATTAAAAAGAAATACTAAAACCTTTACAACCAGCCTTTAGCGAAAGAGCTGCTGTTGACCTGATTCGATGCGCCGGCGCCTGAAGAGAGGATTTCGCACGGCGGCTCGAGCACTGCACCTCACTGGCGTTCTGCCAGGAGTCCTTTTGTGTCGAGCTGAAGGCAACAAGTGAAAGCAGCCTGGGGCAGAGGAGGTCGCTCAGACTGGCTGGCTAATCAGAAATAAATGTACACCTTCAAGAAAACGCTGGCCAGTTGTACAAAAATTACAAGGTGTTAATGCCCAGGTTTTAAATTGCAATGTTGAATGCGAGGCATTATGAATCTTATGATAGCGATAAGTAAATATTGTACTTTGTGAAATAAAAATGCAGAATTTGGTTTACGAGGGTGTCGCATGGAAGATGCGACAAAGTGAAGAGAATAAGTTCAATAGACAAAATTCTCCGGAGCTGTTTAAGGCCGGCGACGTCTCATTAACGGCCGGCTGTAAGCTCGCTCGCCCACAGAAAAAGTAGACCACTCAAGAGAGCCGCCTACCCGGCACTTGAATTGCGCTGCAGAGTATTTGAAATTCCGTGTTTTTTTTTTTTTACGAAAGCACTAAACGTGTCTCTATTATACCGATGTACGAAAATAACACACACTTCAGACGAGGTACGAATAATACTCTCAATGCATCATTCACATTATAAATGCTTCTTCCGAGTCATCCAACATAGCTATAAACGGCTGTTTCACACTGCTGTATCTCATAGTATAATGATCAGAAACATGCGAAACTATCATAGGGACATGCATTGAACCTTCCTACAGACTTTCCATCAATCGAATAATAGGGTGACCGCTGAAAGTTGCATAGGTGCACGCAGTGCGACGGGAACACTGCACGCCAGTTCGGCGCCTTGTACACAGGAGTGATGGGCCACCAGGAACGCGTGTCAGAGTCGCCCTAATCGCTCGCTTGCTTGCTTCTGAATCTCGAACGTGCTAAAAAGCTCCAAGTACGCGGCGCCCTTGAGAGTTAGTAGTCCGGGCATATTTTGTGCTGAACAGTTTATTGCACGTTTATGTTTATCTTGGCAAAAAAAATATCCTCGGAATACAACTTTTTGCCAGAAAAGATAAAAACAAATTATACATGCCGTACATTTCCGTTCTTGCCATAGTAAGCATATACTAAGAGGGAAAAAACATTGTGGAAATGGCAAAAAAAAAAAAATAGTATTTTTAGAGATTGCCTGCGCAATTTCCTCGAGAGGCAGGATAAAAGAAAATCGGTACAGTCGTAGTTTAATCTATGGGTTTTCATAGGCTGTAATAAAATCCCACTGATAACGATATAATAAGCACCGGAAAGCGTAACGATGGCACTGCACGCCGGTTCATCACANCTGCGCAATTTCCTCGAGAGGCAGGATAAAAGAAAATCGGTACAGTCGTAGTTTAATCTATGGGTTTTCATAGGCTGTAATAAAATCCCACTGATAACGATATAATAAGCACAGGAAAGCGTAACGATGGCACTGCACGCCGGTTCCTCACCTTGGGCGTACAATTGATAAGGGTAGAGGGGGGAGGCTGTGTGCGCGTGTCATTCTCGCCCGTATCGCTGTGCCTCGAACGCGAACAAAAAAAAACCCCCAGGCCCATGTACTCTTAAGGTGGAGTGATGCGCGCTATTTTGGGATTTTGAATTTTCTGCTATAACCAGACAGCACATATTTGGGGATTTAATTTCACTGATCGAAAGGCCAAAGGCCAATTGCTAGTACATAGGTAGTGTTTTGATTTATGTTGCTGTTAACACATGTGAACTTGCCCGCTGAAAATAATCTGATATTTCTTCTCTACAGTTGCAAGTCAGGAAATAACTAAGGCAGCGATTGTGTCACACAATTTAAGACTTTGAGTAACAGTACTCTATATGTAGGATGTTGCACAGAAAGTAGCTTTGATGGTCTGCACTGCACTCAGTAGAACTCAACGTCCAATGTAAGAAGTTCTTCATGTGTGGGAGGTGTCATTCGCTGCTGACACTACATTACTGAGTCTCGTAAACAGCTGCTGCCAGTAACACAAAGCACAAGTAGATTTTTATTGGTCCCGATATACGAAAGAGCGTCATACCTTTAGCAGTACAGTTCCGGCCAAAACAATTGTATGTTGTAATGCTGAGTTGAGAGATTTGGGCGGCTCTTAACAACGAGATCTTGAGAGCCGATGCGGGTGAAATGATGTGAAAATGGAGCATCGTCGCAATTCAATGGCGAGGGAAACGGGGGGTGCCCGAGAATATCCGCCAACCAGCGGTATCGTCCAGCACGATTCCCACTTGCGAAAATCCGGTAGTGACCCGGTCGGGGATTGAATCCGGTTCACCTTGGTGGGGAGCGAGCACTCTAACCGTTCAGCCACCGCGGTCCGTATGTTGTAATGCGTAGAACGTCATACGAGGGTAGGTCAGAAAGTAAGTTTCCTTATTTTTTTTGTAGGGGAACGGGTAAAGATAGTCAAGATACAAAAACCTTTATATTTCGGTGACATTCCTTTCTTTTTCGACACAGTGATCTACATTATTTAAGCGCTTGTCACAGCATAAAATGAGGTTTTCCATTCCTTGACGATAGAAAGTGGCACCCTGCTCATAAAGCCATTACACCACTTCGTCTTTCACTTCGTCGTCACTGGAAAATCGCCTGCTTCTTCATCGCGCCAAAAAGAAAGGTGCCAAGTCGTCCGGACTGCACGGTGGATGGGGAACACTTTGCCAATGTCAGGTGTGCAGTAAGGTTGTTGTGGTGCGGAGACATTATCGTGCAACAACTCCACTCATCGTGCAAGAATACCAGGTCATCGACTTCGAATAGCCTAAATGTATGCTGATGCGCAGCTACATTCACAGTCGCGCCACGCTCCATGAAATCAACAAGGAGGTCTCTATGAATATCCCAAAATATTGTTGTCATCACCACCTTCCCGCGCTTGCAGAAGTCTTAAATTTCGTCTTGCACGACGAGTGGAGATGTTGCACGATAATGCCAAGTCTCATGTCGCCCACACAACAATCTTAGTGCACTACTGGCATTGACAATGCGTTCTCCATCCACCGTACAACGTACGTAGACTTTGCACCTGCGGAATTTCATTTATTTGGCAAAATGAAGAAAGATACGGAGCAGGCGAGTTTACAATGACGAAGTGAAAGACTAAGTAGTGAAATGGCTTAATTAGTGTTAGATATGTACTGAGTTCTATTTACGCGGATTTATATTGATAATATTATTGAAACAGCCAAGTTATTTCAAGTAAAAATAAATTTTAAAAATAAAAGTAACATTTTGAATACTTTAGAAAATTGTACGTTTTATTAGTTTTTTTCAGTAGAAGCTTTAAACAACATTAATGTATGAGTAGTTAGAAATAGTTGTTTCAAACGCAGCTTTGTGACAGGGAGCCAGAGAGCCCGAATCTTACCAAGCAAAATGTAAACATTANTTAATTAGTGTTAGATATGTACTGAGTTCTATTTACGCGGATTTATATTGATAATATTATTGAAACAGCCAAGTTATTTCAAGTAAAAATAAATTTTAAAAATAAAAGTAACATTTTGAATACTTTAGAAAATTGTACGTTTTATTAGTTTTTTTCAGTAGAAGCTTTAAACAACATTAGTGTATGAGTAGTTAGAAATAGTTGTTTCAAACGCAGCTTCGTGACAGGGAGCCAGAGAGCCCGAATCTTACCAAGCAAAATGTAAACATTATGCGATTGCATTCCGCTTATATAACGCTTTTTTCCCCGTTTTTCCCTCCAAATATCCATTTTTTTTTTCCAAAGACGTCAAAATTTCCCTTTTTCCTTAAACATTTCCCAAATTTGCCAAACTTTTTTCAAAAATCACAAAATTTTCCAAAAATATGACGATGACTCCACAATCTGGCTCAGTGACTCCTTTTTGGACAATAAGGGATTGAGGGATTTTACGAAAATATATTTAAAGTATTATTATTATTATTATGTCATGCTCTTGCATTCCAAGCCNCAAACTTTTTTCAAAAATCACAAAATTTTCCAAAAATATGACGATGACTCCACAATCTGGCTCAGTGACTCCTTTTTAGACAATAAGGGATTGAAGGATTTTACGAAAATATATTTAAAGTATTATTATTATGTCATGCTCTTGCATTCCAAGCTGGGGAAGGTTATCTCAGAGTCTTCCCAAAATCAATTAATTTTTAAGTTCTTTCTACTAGATGATCACGTTCTTGCAGTCCAAACCGGGAGGGTTATCTCAGAGTCTTCCCAATTTCGATTATCATTTAAGTCCTTCCTACTAGATGATATACATCACATTCTTGCATTCCAAGCTGGGAGGGTTATCTCAGAGTCTTCCCAAATTCGATTATAATTTAAATCCATCCTACTGTTAAACTTCGCGCTCTCGNTGGGAGGGTTATCTCAGAGTCTTCCCAAATTCGATTATAATTTAAATCCATCCTACTGTTAAACTTCGCGCTCTCGCGTTCCATTTCGACGGGGTGCTGCAGTGATGCAACGGATAGATGACATGTTAAACTTCACGCTCTCGCATTCCATTTCGACGGGGTGCCACAGTGACACAACAGATAGATGTCATGTTAAACTTTATGCTCTCACATTCAATTTCGACGGGGTGCCACGGTGATACAACGGATAGATGACATGTTAACCTTCATGCTCTTGCATTTCATTTCGATGGGGTGCTGTGGTGATGCAATGGATAGATGACATGTTAAACTTCATGCTCTCGCATTCCATTTCAACAGGGTGCTGCGGTGATGCAACGAATGGATGACATGTTAAACTTCATGTTCTCGCATTCCATTTCGATGGGGTGCTGTGGTGATACAATGGATATATCACATATGGGTATTCAGTTATAGCCGCAGACCCCTGGTCAGCGTCGTCGAGAGAGAAATGGTAGTTTCGTACAAATGTGCCAACACACATTGTAGACACGTAATTAAAAAAACTTTTTTAAATAATAAATGTTTCCGTTATAGCCCCAGGCCCCTGCCATGACGCGAGCCGCCCGACTCGCCGAGATAAATAGGTTTTTATTTACAGCACGGCGTGAGCGATGGAAATTATATATATTTAAAGTAATAGTATTTTTTTTCCTTTTGCTACACCAAGCCCGACGCGAGTTTCGGAAAATATGTAAAGTAGAATGATTATTAGTTTTGCAACAGCCAGGTTGTGCATGATGGCCGCCTCCAAGTCAACAGACAATAAGTTAATGGGATGTCCTTAAAAAATTATTACCCCCAGATATGGCAGGCATTAGGTTAATGCGACATCGTTAAAAAAATAATTATTATCCCCCACCAGACACAGCAGGCGCGTCCACCTCCCCAAGACAACGAGCACCATTACAAAAAATTATTCCAAGTTCGTTATAGCTCTGCCCCCAGACCTTGTGTGCGAGTGAGCATGTAGCGTAAAAGACTTTGTAAAATAAGTATTAAGACGTTACAGTCGGACACGCCAAAAGTATCAGACACACCCTAGCACACTGATAAATGCGAGCACTTCCAAGAGACAAGTATCACAGCTATGCCACGAGAAAATAATAATATGTTTAAATACGGTGTACGCTCGACCAGTCAGTACGCAAATTAGTATTACATACACACACCATCGCTCCAGCCCAACGTGAGTTTCAGAAAAATATGTAAATTAGTATGATTATTAGTTTTTGCAACAGCCAGGCTCTGCGCAACTCCTCCCGAGAAATACGTTTTACATATGCTATACGCTCACGGCATCAGTACACAAAATTCATGTACACACTTACATACACACACGCACAGCAGACCCGTCCGTTGTCCGTCTTGCTCCCAAGACGCTTAACGAGATACTAACTCATATAATGCTTAGAAAGTCGTATTACGCACACCCCAGCCGGCGAGAGTTTCGGAAATAGGTAAACTATTTAAAGTATTATTAATTGTTTGCTACAGCCAAGCGGCGTGGGGCTTCGACGACTCCCCCGAGAAATTCGTTNCACCCCAGCCGGCGAGAGTTTCGGAAATAGGTAAACTATTTAAAGTATTATTAATTGTTTGCTACAGCCAAGCGGTGTGGGGCTTCGACGACTCCCCCGAGAAATTCGTTTATATATATATGCTGCAATGGCCCTTCATTATATGACTCATTTCTTGGGCAATGGGAGATTGAGGGATTTTACCTAACATGCTGCGAGAGGCTCTCATCTCTGATTGGCTACGCAAGGCTAAGGATATCAACATTGAAAAGATAGTATCATTCATCATGGCTGAATAATGTTCGTATTCATTCCCTCCTATCATGTAATCTCACATCGTATAAGCATAGCAGGTTCAAAGTTCCGATTTGTTTATGATACACATCACACCCTCGTCAATTATCACATACACACCTAATATCAGTCTCGTTTAAGATACGATCGCCAAAAAAAATTCATAGACATCACTCCCAACATCGTGAAAGGACTACATTTCTGATTGGCTCTCGTAACTGTGCAAACAAAGATTAACTGAGTAATTTACACCATAGGGGAAAAAATACATATTCGTTACTAGATATGGTTTCTACTGTTGGGAGCGATTGTTTTATAAACATATTAATATAGGTTTCATTACCCTTGTCGAAATCACTGCAGCAACCAATCTACTTACGCCTAACGCAAATACTATAAGCACTGACCGGACTTCGTTATTGCACCCCTTCAGTGACAATGAAGCAGTCGTGTGGTCAAGTGATGCTTTACCGAACCCAGGTGTTTAGTTTCGACATAGCATGTGAGAAACGGTCCACAATGCAGCATTATTTCAGCACTGGACATCATGTAGCAGCGGATGCGATTTGCATGTGTTAAACTTATTCACGCACACTTTTGCATTGGAATTGTTTATTGATAATCTCACAGTATAGCGTAGCGACTCCTTTTTTTTTTGGGCAAGGAGGGATTTTACCTAACATGCTGCGCGAGGCTCTGATTCCCTAAGGGATATCAACACCTACAAGCTAGCACAATTCATCATGGCTGAAGAATGTTAGTATTCATTGCCCTCTTATCATGTAACTTCACACTGCATATAAGCATAGTAAGTTCTGATACACAGTACACCCTCGACAGTGAAAAAAAATTATTATCACAGAATTATTTAAATCCTATAAGCATAGGTGCTCGTAATTTCCATAACTGTTTAACATACTGGCGACAAATTCAATATATATATATATATATATAAAGTTTTTGACAACACAAATCATTGTAGAGTTATTTATGTCCTATAAGTATAAAAAATTATCACAGATTAATTTAAGCCCTACAAGCATAGGTGCGCATCAGTTCCGTATCGTGTAAGATACGTTCGGCAACTTCATAACATTACTCCCGTCATCTCGAAAGGGTTAAGTCTTCCCAAATTCGATTACCATTTAAGTCCTTCCTACGAGATGATCACACTCTTGCATGCCAAGCCGGAAGGGTTATCTCAGAGTCTTCCCAAAATAAATTAACATTTAAACCCTTCCCACAAGATGATATACTTCACGCTCTTGCATAGCAAGCCAGGAGAGTTATCTAAGGGTCTTCCCAACATATGTGCGAGGTTTATCTCAGAGTCTTCCCAACAATACACAATGATAAAGCATTAAAGACAACGCACACTACTATGAAAACAATGGCGGGAACAGTCACGTCACTACTGTAACATATCATTTTCATATGCATACAATGCAAAGAGACATATAAAGCACAAATGTAAGCTATCGATGTAATAAAGAGAGAACACCACCGTGCATAAAGGAGCCTAACAGGTTATGCGAGGCTCTCGCAGGCCTATCATAAAGGGCACTGTTGCACACAACGATAAAGAAGCCTAACATGTCTCGAAAGCGTCTCGCCACTAACAAAGTTGACATAAAGGTCGCAGCCGCACATAATGATAAAGGGACTCTAACATGTTACGCAAGGCTCTCGTAACTGGCGAAACGAGCAGCCTATCATAAATGATATCACCATACACAAGGATGAAGGAACCTAACATGCTATGTGAGGCTCGCGAAAGTGTTTCATCATCAGTGACCTAACATAAAGGACAACAATAAAGGAGCCTAACATGTTAAGCGAGGCTTTTTAAAGTGTCTCGGCACTAGCTAAGCTGGTAGCCTATCATAAACCACCAGTCTTCCACTGAGGAAAGCCAAGACAACCAATACAAATTGACATGTGTACAGTACATATAAGCGAACGTCACGTAAAATGAAGATCATTCCATTGTCGAGCGCTGTATGGGAAAGCTGTCTTTTACTACAATATGAAGACTGAATCAATGGATGAAGACTCACCATCACCAACATCGACATCAACAGCAAGGTATATTGAAGAGCTACTACACACATTACGATGTCAACGTAAATACTACAATCGTGCACCCTGCTATAATATGAGGACAGAACCAATAGCTGAAGATTTACCATCTACAACCTGGTCAACAGCAAGGGGTCCTGAAGAGCCGATGCAAGCGATACACCATCAATGTAACTACTGTGGAAATACTTTTAACACAAGTTATAGTTCACGTCGGCATGAAAGTTGCCATTGCATGTTCAGCCCAGCATACAAAACGTTCCACTGTGATACCTGTGATGCTATGTTTGCCCGAAGTGATAGTGTGTATAGACATAACAATACATGAAAAGGCTATGTTTGTCGTTCATCGNCCAGCATACAAAACGTTCCACTGTGATACCTGTGATGCTATGTTTGCCCGAAGTGATAGTGTGTAAAGACATAACAATACATGCAAAGGCTATGTTTGTCGTTCATCAGGAAGCGAGTGCAAGTATTGCAGCAAGACATTCAGGAAGAGCAGCTGGACCAAACATCATGAAGATAGCAACTGCAAATTTGCTACCGTCTACAAGACCTACCCATGCGATAACTGCTGTGCAGTATATTCGAATAAGAACCGCTTGAATGCTCACAGAAGATACTGTTCTTCTTCTAAAATAGTCAGCACAAAGGTTTCGCTCGAATGAACACTATGTCAAGCATGTATCAAATATGATTATGTATTTGAATTATGTCAAGTCTGTAAGTAAAGGTAAAAGTATGTGAATTATTTCTGTGTTATTCATTTATCTTAACCCTTGTCAATATTAAGTTCACCTCCACCACTGAGAAAAAAAAAACAGATTTTTGTCAAAGTCGGAAATATAATTAATAGTTTATTTGTATAGTATCTAGAACTCTGTTCCATATCAATGGGCTGCTTGAGCAATACATACAGAAGCTCTCACTATCGACAACGAAAATGACTACATGCGCATATATATATATATATATATATATATATATATATATATGTGTGTGTGTGTGTGTGTTGTGTGTCCTAAGCATAGTTAGCTATAATTTCCGAACCAAGTAAATATGAAACATATACGTAAATAAAATTCAGGAAGGATAACTTACAACAAACTGAGATATGCAAAAAGCAAGATATATACAAATGTAATACATACATGTAGCACATAGTCATGGTAACTGTAAAAAAAAAAATATATTAATATAAACGATAACCATCAGTCATACACAAGGACGACAGCTCGAGTCATCGCTAACATGGCTAGCTTTTAACAACCAGACATAGAATGAAAAAAAAAATGAACGATGCTATACAATACCAGACTGTTCTGGACAGTATAATAGACTAGCAAATAACTTCCTTACAAACCAACTGAAACGGTCCAATACAATCAGTTTACATCACTAGCAGCAGAACGCGACTGTTGTCATATGCTAGGGAATATGTGAGACAGTTCAGATGGTTGGCTGACGACGGAAGCACCGTGCAGGTCTTGGCAAGTTTAACGAATAACACTAGCCGAGTGAGTGCTATGTAAGGTTCCAAGGTCCCACAGCACCTGCTAGGACCACGATAGCCTTTTCAGGCCATATGACTGAATTCCTACATGCAGAACACTCACCTTTGCGTATAGTATATTCATACAGATACAAAACAGATATAAAAAAAAAAGAAAATGTAAAGGTAACAAGTTATAACACGCACATATTACGCAAGTGTCGGGGCTGTAGGATGCTTTAGATAACGATGCTAGACAAGGCCAGACCGCCCCGATCAGTACAACAGGCATTCCACCCACCAGTGTTACTATTGCGACGAGAACTTTAGTAAACAACTGGAATGACCACCAACAGGAAAAAGAACTTATGTACACACGAACCAACCTAAAAATGAAGTTAATGAAACATTACATTATAGTACTTTGCTTGCTTCTAAACATAGTGTATGTAAAGCAGTGGTCATGCAAGAGTCTATGTCACTGCTGTATATATGTATATATATACATATATATATTAATGATTAGATATTAAAAAAATATAAAGGTAAATAGTTATAAACTCCTACCGGCCGATGCATATTGTGCATGCAACGAGCACTATACATTACGTTAGACAAAAAAAAAACTCTCAAAACACTGATACTAGCAGACATAAAAAAGGAAAGTAGTTATCATCACCTACCAACATGCATTGCAAAAGTGACGAGCACTGCACTGCAGATCACTCACGGCTAGACAACACTACGCGTCTGAAAAAACACAGTAGCCTTGGCTAGTACAGCAAAATAAATAGTAAAACTATTTTTCTCACACATCCTAATTCCGAGCTATACTACAGACACACACAGATTCAACCAAGTAACGAACAAAATATGTAATATTAGACTAAAGTAAAAATACTATGACAGAGTCGTGAAGTATGGAGAACGATAAGGTCAACACTACCACATACCATCGCAAACAGATATAAAAAAAAAAAATGTAAAGTAAACAAGTTATAAGTACTTACCGACCAACCAGCACATATTGCACAAGTGTCAGATACTCTACGAGAATTTAGATAGTACGAGACAAGACCAGACCAGCCTGGTCAGTACAACAGTCATTGCACCTTGGTTTTCTCATATTCCTTCTAGCATCCTTTCACATGACATCCTAGTGATGGCAAGTTCCATGTTCGTCGAGTATGACGGCGTTTGAGAAAAAAAATTATTTTTACAGTAACGAAACAAATAACTTTTCCGATTATTTTTCATCGCCGAAGATGAAGAGCACATTCGCCTTAGCCACTGTTCACTTGTCGAAGTCTGAATAGCAACTGTGACAGACAGAATGATAACAATTACTATATACGAGATATATATATATATATAGTTAGCAGTCGTCATGTATGTAGGGTGAGAGACGGATCATAAACAAGGTGCAGGTACCATGATGCACCCACGCACGCGACCTACATGCTGGAATAATTATGTTTAATGAGACTGTATGACTCGTCTCTCACATCTGTTTAAGAAAGGTAAAATTAAATTATTATTACTTCAGTGTCATTCATTTATCGTAACCATGCTAATATTAGGTTCACGTACATCACTAGGAAAAGTAAATTACCAGATTTTTGTCAAAGTCCGAAAGAGAATTAATAGTTTGTATTGTTCCAAGGCTCGAACTCAGTTCTCTATCGAAGAATTCTTGAGACGACTACCATCATGGATGGCCTTTGTATTCACAGTTCACCTTCGTTGTATGACAAGAGACCCCTTCCAAATCGATGGTTTGAGAATGACAACTGCCATTTTCGTATATAAAATCCATTCTTTTTACATTAAAAAGCTCGGTGTCTGCTCACAGAAGGCATCTTGTCATAAATTTTAAATGACAAAAATGTAGGAGCATTCTGAGAAAACCTACATACTCGTTCGTTCTAGAAGAAAACGCGTAGATACCTATATAAAAATACAAAATATATTATTTTAATTTTCTTATGTGCATATATACACATAGAAATTAATTTTCATACCACAAAAAACATGAGGCCTCAGTTTATAAATAGTTAACTATTTATAAAAGTACAACATTTAACAGCAGCAAAATATATTAATAATGAATTTCTTATTTGGAGATAAATTCCTTTCAGCCTTCCTTTGTGTACAGAAGTGATAATGTTTTTGAAGTCCGCATTCCATAGCAACCTCCCTTCGATATTCAGTAGTGCCATGCCGATAAACTGTCTTTCATCATAGTTGACTGCAAGTACTCATTTGCAAAAAAATTGATCACTCTGAAGGTGCAATCGCTGGGGCACATAAGTGGATACAGGTGTACTGTAGGACAAGACAGTATGTATACAGACAACATAAAAATATTGTACCCCAACAAGTATGTATTGAAGAAGACCAACACTTGCAGGATGAACTTAGGATGGTGTTGGGCCACCTGTAGCATGGAAACAGGTGGTAATACGGTCGAGCATGGAGGCATACAGATGCCGAATGTTCACCTGAGAAAGATCATACCACAGCTGGTACAACTGACCCTCTAAATCCACGGTAGTTGCCGCTGGCCGAAGTTTTCGTCCAATATGGTCCCAAACATTCTTGATGGGCGAGAGGTCTGGGGACCTTGCTGGCCAAAGAAGCATGTTGACATCATGGAAGCAGGCCAGAGATACCCGTGCTGTGTGAAGCCGGGCATTATCCTGCTGGAAAATAGGGTTTTCAAGCTGCACCAGCACAGGGAACGTACATGGTCGCAGAATTTCCTGTATGTATCGCCGCACCGTCAGTGTTCGTCCAATCACCACCAGTGGAGTGTAGGAATTGTAGGAAACGGCACACCACACCAGAATATCTCTCGTTGGGGTGGTGCACCACTCCACAATAAAGCGTGGATCGTAGAGCTGGCCAGGACGTCTCCATACTCGAATTTGGCGGTCGTCTATATCCATACAGAACCGCGATTCGTCGCTGAACACCGCTCGTCGCCAATCCGCAAGCTGCTATGCTGCCCATTCCCGGCAGAAGGTCACACGTGCTTAGTGATGTTCAGGCCATAATGGTAGATGTCGTAGGAGACGCCTGGACAACATACTATGCTCTGCTATCCGCCTGGATATAGGCGTATCCCCAGCTGCCGTGACATGTTCCTGAATGGTGCGTAGCGACGCCAGAGGAGTGATTACAGCTCGTCGCACGATGAAACGATCCTCCCTGCTTGTGGTCCGCCGGGGTCGACAAGTGTGTGTACCTTCCTAACCCCACTCCATCCAGTACCAACTCACAGTGTCAGTAGAATGGTTCAAGTGGCGAGCAACGCGCCGAAACGCCCAATCTGCCTCTTGTTGGCCGACGATGCGACCTTTCTCAAACTCATCCAGCTGGGCAAAGGCTTGTTGAATGCACCGTCGCGGCATGCTGCGTGTTCACTGAACTTGGTGTGGCTCACACTGCTACTAAGGCCTTACTCGGTGTCTTGCAGCTATGACTGATGGAGCGACATGTATGGCCCCTAGTGGCACATCCGCGCAAGCAAACTGCATTAAACCAGGACACATATCAGGCTAAATACCTTGACCATACTGTGAGTCAACCTTCGTTGTACTTGCGTGATTCGTTCATGGTGATCAATTTTTGTTTTACAAATTAGTGTAGTTTCTCAAATGCTGTAGAGTAGAAGCACTAAGTATTATTCTGAATAGAATGCTTACATTTGGATACACTAAAAAAAACTTCTTGGTGTAGAAATTTGCATAATTATGTAATTTTGCAATTTTCTTCATCTTTAGATGCTCTCTGAGATGCAGTGACGTTTATACTATGGATAGTTCAAGGTCATTCTCGTAATAAGAAGCTATAAAAATGTACACTGCATTTGCAGCTTTTCTCTAAGTGTATCGATAATTCCATTATATATACCAACACGAAAATTATATTTTCCTGACTTAAGAATTAATTCTCCATCCTTAGTCTCGTGAGACCTCACAGTGCAATCCCCCCCCCCCNCCCTTTTCCTCAAATTTGTTGCTGACGGACTTGTAAGACGTTCATAAAGGTCAAATATTTCTCTGTTTCTCTTAAATTTGCAAAAGGCGTATAGAAAGATGTTGTTGATAACGAATTGCCCTAAATATTGTGTTTACTGAATGCAGTTTGGTGCTAACAGTATTGAATATGTGCTTTTAAAGTTTATTACAGTTGCTCTGAGAGTTTTAATGAGACAAAGGTATACCTAAATTAAATAAATATTTTTGACATATAAAAGTATGGATTTGTTGATGAGATAGCAGTGCTAAACAGCTGTCTTCAGTACTAGTGAGGGTGAAGTGAGGTGCAGGTGGAGGAGAGACAGAATGTAACAGTGGGAGAAATGGGAGTACCCTGAGAACCCATCAGCCCACTGCAACTTCCACCACTTTTCCCACATCCAGTATTGACCCCACCTTAGTAGAAGGTGAGTGATCTAGCCACTACAGCACTGCATCCTCAAAATTTTTTGTAAAACTAAATTTAAACAATCTTTATGTCGCCATTTTACCACATAATTTTGAAAGTACTATACGAAAACCGTAAAGAAATGTTGGGGGCATGCTCAGTCAAGCAAAAGTCTATCTACCACCACTTCATTCTGTGCAGGCCACTTTTCTCTGTGAACAAAATCAGCAGCTATTTGGACACTGTGTAACTGCTAGTGACATAATTTCTCAAGTATTTTTCAACAATATTGATATTTAAATTATCTCCAAGGTTTTCGGTTTATGAGCATTTTTATTTAAGTGAAATGCTGTGCTTTAAGTTCATTAGGTAATTGTATGTTTTTACGACAGTAAACAGATTTTTGTCTGAGCTCAAATAAAATTCATGTAGGTTCTTTTTATAATCATAATTTTTATAGCCCTCATTGGTAACACAATTATTGTGTACTAAATTATTTGTGCTTATTTACCATCAAGAGTATTTGTTTCCATTCTAATATCTTGCCGCATGCAGCTACTTTGCACGCAGCGATCAGGTTTCAGTATCAGCAAAACCTTTCAAACACAAATCACAAACCTTTATTTATGTTGTAATAAATAAAACTTTAGTTAGAACTGGAAAAAAAAAAAAAAAAAAAAAAACTACTATCACTTGTCAGCTACTGGCATAGCGAAACTTGAAAACCCAAAACATAACGAAGATCTACTAGACAGTCTCAAGCTCCATCTATACCAGTTCCTGTCCCCTGATTTTTTATATATATGTATATATATGTATGTATATATATGTATGTATATATATATATATATATCTATAAATATATATATATATAAACTGGAAGCTGGCATTGTCAGATACGGAGGCAGCAAGTACTTTTATTAATAGCATAACACAATTGACTCCCAAACACTTACCAGTCACATTAACTGCATTTATTCTAGCACCCACATTAACAAGAAACCAAGAAGATACTGATATAACTAATAAGCCTACTTTCCTCAACATGGGCGCAATTAGTTTTTAAATAAGTTCTTAAAAAGCGGAGTTGGAAGGTAGGACTTGACTGACTTCTCTTAGAAAGCAATAACATTAGAAATGAAACCAGATATATATATGCAACATTAGTAAGACAATTACAAACACACATGTGCCTTATCGGGGACTTCAGACCAGAAAACCTCGTACAATAAGCTAGCGTGCAATCCATTGCATTACGGAGGTCGGATTCGGAGCATCAACTTCGGATTGAATCAGTCTAATGTTTAGAATGATAGGGTTTGCAAACCTAAAATATTTACAGGACCGTAATTATGAAAATAAGTGACCAAGTCAATTAAAACATGTAAGTTTACATGGCCTACCGTAGCGCTACTTGTGTGAATAATTTGGAGGAAATCGGCTGTTTGGTCCCGGAGATATGCTATAAAAAATTTATTTCCTTACTTAATGCTACCTTAAAAAAAATAAAGCTTTATAAATGATGTTTCTAATATATGTGGCAAATTTACCTAAATTATTTGTGACGCCGTAATTTTGAACATCGTTGTCTAACCCATTTAAATCATGAAAATTTACATGAACTTCTGTAGCATTTATGTGTGCACAATTTGGTATAAATTTGTTCAAATGTTCCAACATAACATTTAGTGAGAATCTGTTGGCTGGTCCTCGTGATATGGCAAAAACCTCCATAATTTCATATGGCGATCTTCATAAATGGACGACAAAAATGTAGCATATTCAATGATTATATACTGCCAATATACAAAGTTAAATTAAAGTATATTACATATCTTCGTAGATATAGCACACAAAACTAAAATGATTTTATAGCCGCCATTCTGAAAATAAATGTGTTACACTTAAAAAATACATATATTAATATAGCCCACCACAGTACATCTTCGCCAAATTTTGTAAGAATGGGTTCACAGTTTCCCAAGACATGAGATAAAAACTTATTTTTTATTGGTGAAGCTATCATACAAAATGGCAGAGAAATGAGACTCTGCATATACATATGTAATTGCTGTAATAGGCACTGCCAGCAAACAAACTTAAGTTGAAATTTGTTTTGTTGATAAAATATACTCAGCTAAAATATTTATGTAGTCACCATTTTGAAAATAAGTGCCTGACCTACTTAAAACATCCCGGTTTACACCACCTGCTGCAGTACTATTTGTTTGGTAAATTTTATTGGAATCTATTGATTGTTTCCTGAGATATGACATAAAATATTTAGTTGTGTGTATCTATCTTACAAAATGGAGGAAAAAAGATGCTCTGTGTTACACAGTTGATAGTTGTAATACCTACTACCAGCATACAAAGTTAAGTTGGAAATGATTGCATGGTTGCAACGATATGGCACGCTAAGTTAAAAATTGCTATATGGCCGCCATTTTGAAAATAAGTGCTTGACATGCTTAAAACGTACAACTTAATATCGTCTGGCTCAGTACTACCTGTTTGCCAAATTTTATAGGAATCTGTCAATTGCTTCCTGAGATGACTTAAAAACTTTATTTATTTGCATGATGCTATCTTACAAAATGGCGGGAAAAATGCTCCGTGTAGATACAGTTGATAGTTGTTATATCTACTGCTATCATATAATGATAAGTTGGAAATTATCCCATGGTTTCCACAATATAGCATTTAAAGCTACAATAAATAAATGTCTGCCACTTTGAAAATAAGTTCCAGACTTATTTAATTTGTGCAAATTTTACATTATCCGCCGCAGTACTACTTGTTTGCCAAATTTGATAGGAATTGGTCATTTATTTCCGAAATGACATAAAAACTTTATTTATTCGCATGGTGCTACCTTATGAAATAGCGGACACAATATGCTCTGTGTTGATACAGTTGTTAGATCTAATATCTACTGCCAGAAAAAGTTATATTGGAATTAATTAGATAATTTTGATGGTATAACATTCTAAGCTTAAATGGCTATATAGCCGCAATTTTGAAAATAAGTGTATAGCATGCTTAAATCATATCACTTAACATCATCTGCATCAGTACTACTTGTTTGCTAGATTTGGTTGGAATCGGTAAAATGTGTATTGAGATATGACATAACTTTATTTATTCCAATAGTGCTATCTTCCAAAATGGCAGACAAAAGTGCTTGTGTGTTGGTATATGTGATGCTTCTAACAGATTCTTTCAGTACACAAAGTTTGGTTGAAGTGGTTTAAATGGCATGGCAGATATACCAAATAAACCTAATAAATGGCTGCCATTTAGAAAGTAAGTGCCTAATAAAGTTCAATGTCATGTTTCCTTGGCCTATAATGGTATTACTTACCTACTAAATTGGGAGAGAATTAGTTTAATAGTTTTCGAGATATAAAGAAAAATCTTTATTTCTTCATTTGATGCTATTTTCCAAAATGGCGGACAAACAATATACATCTCAAAATGTCATGCTTACACAATGCTCTGTCGCATACAAAATTTGGTTTAAATCCGTTTGAATTCTTGATATGACATCACCCAAAATTTTAAAATGGCCACCATTTTTAAAGTAAGTGCTTGAAGTGGTCGAAAACTATAAAAGTGAGGTATCATTACTAAGTTTTGTGTGTACCAAGTTTCGTAAAATTCGGTCCTTGCGTTCAAAAATTTAAAAGAGGGGATACACACAGACAGAAAAATGATCTCGTGAGCCTTTCTTTCCTTTGGAAAGTAGGCCTAAAACACTTAAAACATATTGTTTTGCTATTTTGTCTGTCATGTCATGCTGCCCCCTAAAAAGTGCTGTTCTAGGCCCAGGCCTAGTCGGCCTAATGGGAAATCTGGCCCTGGGTCTTCATAGAGCCATTGTGGCTTAAGCCACAACAGCTGATGGTTTACAGTTCACCAGGTAGCAATCCACTTGATGCACAGTCTGATGGCACTTGATGCCACTTATTCCAGGCCAAACTCTCTTGAATGTCAGCCACTCTGCTGTCAAGAAAAGTTTTCAGTCAGTGTGCTGATGTGTGGAGCAATGACAATGCCATCGCAGAGTTAGACCAGCCGGTGACAGTTTTAGTCTCCGAGAACACGTGCAACAACCAGGTATGCACCATAAATCTCCAACCTTGGGAGTGAGACTGTTTTCACTTGAGCAACCTTGAATTTTGGCCAGCAGAAGATGGATGTGGATTTCTCATTTCGAGTCAATAAACCCAAGGTATACAACTGCTGCGTTACCCTTAACTAAGGCATCACTGAATGAAGCCATTCAACTGAAAACCGCTGCTGCCTGTAAGAAAGATCTGTCGTTAATCAGCTGCCTGACTGGTGGAGGGTGGGCACAGTCAATAGGTATTGGCTAGCTTTGGGTGGTGGAGGCCCAGTGGGGTGGTATCTATTTTTAGATATGAGCTGGCAAAGCCTGTGTAGCCCCAACGAGATAAACACAATGTATAGTAACCAAAAAAGTGCAACAAATTTATTTTCCACAGATTTTCCTCAAATCTTCCACTTTTTCACGGTTCCTCAAAAACGAGCTATTATGGAAAGACTGTCGCTTTAAATGGGATCGATTTAGAGCGGTTATACTGTATATATGCATGTATGTACAAAGCTGTGTGTGGAGGAAAAAAAAAATCACAAAACTAACTGACCCACACATGTAGGAAATCTATTCCTTCTTAAATATCATCATAAAACATTAAAGTGTTATACTAGAGTAATAAAAAAAGCAGCTCATTAAATTGCGACTGACTGGTACCTGATCTGAGACCAAGGTTGGTCATCTCTGGAGTGTCTGTTTCAATATCCCCCAGGCTCCCACACTGCAAAAGCAGAAGGACCTACGCAGCACTCAGTCTATCTTGGGCCAGGTCAGGACATGACAGCACTACAGTTTGGCTGACCAAAATGACCAAGGCCAAGGTCACAGGCTCCCATGGCCTATGCCCTGGTTAGAAGAACCCCCACAAGACTAACAATGAATACAGGCACAGAATGAGGGTGGAGGGGGGTTAATTCAGCTAAGATGTTCACCGCAGACATCTTCCGGCCGACTGAATATGTATGTGNTATGTGTGTGTGTGTGTGTGTGTGCACGCACACACACACACACGTGGATAAAACTGTACTTTCTAAAATATGAAAATTAACTAATTATATCCTGAAAACAGTAATTTGTGGTTTGCAAATACACACTGCTTACTTATTGGTGAAGATCCTTGGGGAAAATCACTGAAAAACAAACAACAATGAGAAAAGTTATTTATTTGAAATAAATTATTTCAGTATAATAAAACTTTTTATTTTTACGGCAAGAAGACTTTTAAAATGATCATACTTGGTAAAACGTGTTGCTAGATATTAATGAACATGTTTGGCGACAAAGATGTAACAATGGTTACACTTCTGGGCTATCACTTTATTTGAAAGACATCTACCGATTGATTAAAATTAATATTTAATATCAAATAATAATTTTGATTTCATATGGGAGATGTTTAAACGCTGTCTTCACGGAGGGGGGAAAATGCACCAACACATTTGACATGCAATTTATAGATAATTTTTAGCAGTTAAAACTTAAGAGTTTGAATTTTTACGAAGGTAGCAGTTTTACAGTCATTCTCATAAGGGAGCTTACTGCACTAACGTTTTCATGTACAAAAGAATTCAAGATGGTGCTGCATTTCAACACTGTTAATCTAGTTAACACGAGTCGACAGCAAGAATTGATTGTTTGCAGCACATATATAGACATACTGAACACGAATCAGCAATCTGCATGATTTCTTATGAGTAATATTAGGAAAAAAACCAATTTAGGGTGAAAATGGTTTAAAAAAGGCAATAGTTTTACATAAAGGCTGTGCATGGACATTTGATTAATCCCATTTGTCAAANGTGAAAATGGTTTAAAAAAGGCAATAGTTTTACATAAAGGCTGTGCATGGACATTTGATTAATCCCATTTGTCAAAACATGTCGTAAAATAATCTTTGTTGTAATGAAAGTTATTGTAAATTTTGTATGATACAGTGAAATATTTTTACGTAGTTTACATAGCGTGTTTAGGCGGGAATTGAAAATTGTACGTTAAGGTAAAAGATATGTTAATGCAAAGTATGTTATAACGGAAATTTGCTGTACTTTCATCTTAAAACGTAATGCACCTGGATTAAACTTCCTGCATATATTGCATAGAAAAACCTAAAAATTCAAATACCGTCACAAGCCAACCAGATGGTAATACTAAAGCTAGTCATCCTACCAAAGTTACCGCATACAGTTTAATTTCATGTGAACCAGAAAGCCACACATATTATTAAAGGAATTATTTTTGTATTGGACACACATTCTGTTTTCAATGTTTGCACAAAGTTTGTAATCGTAAAGCTGTTGCGTTTATCTAGGTGCCAGAAACCTCTTTGTCTTTTATTTCTTGGCAATCTGGAAATTGCTGCCAACAGATAATTTTTACACAAAGTTTCTTCCAATGTAGCTGTTTTTTTATTATGCACCACACTATTACTGTTTACTATGCATACGGCATAGCCGCATAGCAGTGTTTATGCACGTCTTTTTGTGCCCACTCAATATTTAAACCACAGTATTTGCATTCTGTTCAGTTTATTCAGTACGTACACTCAAAACTCAAAATTAAAACCTTTCATGTTTCCCAGAATAATGATAAGAACTTTGCAGTTGTTTGATTTTGGACAAATTCCGACCCACCCCAACCCCNTTTCATGTTTCCCAGAATAATGATAAGAACTTTGCAGTTGTTTGATTTTGGACAAATTCCGACCCACCCCAACCCCCTATACACAAACACTGTATTGCAATAAAATTTTACTATGGCCATTTTTGCATGGTTCTAGTGGTACAATTATACATATTTGTCAAATATAGACAAGTGGTTTAAGTGAATTGACTTGTAAGATATTCGTATTTATCAAATTTAAAAATTTGACTTATTCTGATAGACTTTGGCCCCCAAATGTAAAAAAAACCATGCCCATGTTCAGTTATTCCTAGNTAAAAATTTGACTTATTCTGATAGACTTTGGCCCCCAAATGTAAAAAAAACCATGCCCATGTTCAGTTATTCCTAGAGACAAACTAGCATGTTGCTTTAATTAAATATTAATTAATTTCAATATCTTGAATAATTAATTTCAGTTTCTTGGCGGAGAAGAAGAGGAGGAAATAAACAGCCTCTTGCAGGAAAATCAGTTAATTTATTATTTAAATGTAAAATTACTGTCACAGGTCAATTACCCGGTCCTTTGCGGGCTGCACTTGACATACGGGTGGTAAAAGGTAGATGTTCCAAAGCAGTTGCATTTAGCGTGGCCCCCTTTGCTTTTACTCTGTACAAGCTATCCCTTACAAGCACCCTTGCCAAGGCGAATGAGAAGGAAAAGGCGACTGGCTTGCCCTTCTTCTCGCGATAAAAATAGCTGCGCATGCACCTGGCCCGATATATACTAATTTCTGCCTTGCTTCCATTCTCTGCATACACAGACAAACTATACCTAGCAACTAGAGCAATCACTGTATCCTGTAAACAGACTTGTTTCTGGTGTTGAAATATTTTACCAGCAGTTATTAATTATTTTTGTATTTGCTTTCATTGTGTATACTGTGGTTGATTGCAGGTACCTTTTCAGTCTCTCTTCAGTGAAACATAATATCGGAATGCTGTTTTGTAAAACAACCTGATCACGATTGAAGCACAGCAAATATGTTAACGTTCCCAAGTTTAAGTTGATTGGTTTCAGTAAATATTAATGATTCAGCAAAGAAATTATTTTGTATTGGTGGCAGACAAANCCAAGTTTAAGTTGATTGGTTTCAGTAAATATTAATGATTCAGCAAAGAAATTATTTTGTATTGGTGGCAGACAAAGTGATTTTAGTGAAGTAATTGGGCACGGATTGTCATACACCAAGTTGTATTGGAGATGTGATTAGAATTACAAACAGTAAGTTTGTGTGTTTTATAAGTAATGTATTTCGAAAGTGTTAAAGGTTTGTTTGAAACACCTAAAAAAAACTCTCAACTCTGTTTTGTAGTGTCAGAATACCATTTTATTTTATAGAAAAAGTCAATGTTTAAGTTTGCTTAAAATTTTCACATACATCACATACAGAGTGTATTTATTACCGACAGCTTAACGAAGAGTGACATGTTACATTCTTTCAGTAAAGTTAAAACTTTCCAAGTTGTTATAATTTTAATGTTATTTCTGTAGGAGGAAACTTTACCACTGCTCCATCAAAACAACATTCAATTCAAAATGATAACTGTGTCGTAAGAAAAGCTGCTAAGCAGTACCATCTAATGAAGATTTAAAATAAACCCNCCAAGTTTAAGTTGATTGGTTTCAGTAAATATTAATGATTCAGCAAAGAAATTATTTTGTATTGGTGGCAGACAAACGTGATTTTAGTGAAGTAATTGGGCACGGATTGTCATACACCAAGTTGTATTGGAGATGTGATTAGAATTACAAACAGTAAGTTTGTGTGTTTTATAAGTAATGTATTTCGAAAGTGTTAAAGGTTTGTTTGAAACACCTAAAAAAACTCTCAACTCTGTTTTGTAGTGTCAGAATACCATTTTATTTTATAGAAAAAGTCAATGTTTAAGTTTGCTTAAAATTTTCACATACATCACATACAGAGTGTATTTATTACCGACAGCTTAACGAAGAGTGACATGTTACATTCTTTCAGTAAAGTTAAAACTTTCCAAGTTGTTATAATTTTAATGTTATTTCTGTAGGAGGAAACTTTACCACTGCTCCATCAAAACAACATTCAATTCAAAATGATAACTGTGTCGTAAGAAAAGCTGCTAAGCAGTACCATCTAATGAAGATTTAAAATAAACCCCCCCCCCC
>NQII01001926.1:108670-179999 GCA_002778355.1 Clitarchus hookeri | reverse complement strand
CCCCTTCCCCAGCAAATTTTCATGGAAACAAAATAAAAAGAGCCCCAGCTATAATATCCTATACAAGTACTGGACTGTAATTAGCCAACATCACTCTGCCTACCATGAAATAAAACAAAAGTTAAAGGTGAAAAAAATGTGGACATTGGATTTGTAGCATTTGTTTACTTTTAAAATATTGTTTCATGAATGAATAACACCTTATTTTCTAGCAAACTTTAAATAAAATGTCACGTTGAGCATGCATAGTAAGCAAATTTGTGACCCGGTTTTGTGTTATTTTTTACTGTAATATGTGCTGATACCTGAAGTTCTGAGGAATAAGTTTATAAGAACACAGCTATCTTTTATACCGTTACGTGAATGAATGTCATTTTATAGAAAAACTGTAAGCAAACATTTCATCAGGCGCAGCTTAAGCACGTTCTACAATACATGGATGTGGAGGAGAACGGTCACAGATCATGTAAACAGAACAAGCAGACAAATCAGAATGAAGTTGAGTTCTATTACAATACAAATAAATTTAGTAAATGTTAATTTCTGAAACTTACAAAATCAAAAATACTCAGCTGTTGCAAATTGCTGATATACCTTAAGTATTAAAGTGTACATTAATAATTTTTTACATTTTTACAGTATTTAACCAGCGAAAATACTACTACTAAATCATGCATGTTTTTATTAAAACACAAAAAGGTAATAGCCACGGCAAATTCATGCACTTGCTGCCTTCTTTACTACCAAGGCCAGGAAAACAAATATCACCAAACCAAATATTCACTTCCTATTGGATACACGGATTCACGGACACTGAAGAGTAGGGAGTTGCCCAGTTTTCTTACATGTGTATGTACTTTACCCGTGTACGTATGGGTCCCATTGTAGACTGAATGAGTGTATTGCGAGCTCCACTTTTGCGATATATATCCGCATCAGTGTTGTTGTAGAACACGCTTTAGGCCAATTCGTGGCTCAGTTTTTTATGCTAATTTTGATGGTAATGTGTGTTCATGTCTGCCATTGTGAGGCTCTCCGGGATTGTAAATATTGATATACTCCACCTCTGTTATGTGCAGGAAAANCAAACCAAATATTCACTTCCTATTGGATACACGGATTCACGGACACTGAAGAGTAGGGAGTTGCCCAGTTTTCTTATATGTGTATGTACTTTACCCGTGTACGTATGGGTCCCATTGTAGACTGAATGAGTGTATTGCGATATATATCCGCATCAGTGTTGTTGTAGAACACGCTTTAGGCCAATTCGTGGCTCAGTTTTTTATGCTAATTTTGATGGTAATGTGGGTTCATGTCTGCCATTGTGAGGCTCTCCGGGATTGTAAATATTGATATACTCCACCTCTGTTATGTGCAGGAAAANTGTTCATGTCTGCCATTGTGAGGCTCTCCGGGATTGTAAATATTGATATACTCCACCTCTGTTATGTGCAGGAAAATAATAATTTAATTACCCTTCCTCCTCTTGATGTATTTTTTAACTTCTGATTTTTCTTATCAATGAAAGACGTTTGCCTGCATCTTAGTGGCTATCCGAGCTTGGAATATTGGTTTCCTAGTAACAAATTGTCGGAAAAGAGCTTTTAAAAAAAATTAGTGTAAAAAGTTTTATTTGTAATACCACACAATGTTTTCGCATAGCGAACAAAAAAACATTTTAATTAATCTATTTGTTTATGGCTATGTCAAAGAAAGATGGTCTTTATATATCCTTTCAGCAGTTCAATTCAGATGTTTTTGTTGTCATGCAGCCTCACAAAGGACGGTCTCTGGGCTAGGCAACTGCAGGGCAGCAGGCACCCATGATAAACACTGGCAATCTTGATGAAAGAGTGAACAGTTGTGCGTTAGTAGTGTCTATTTTTTACATCATTTCTGCTTTCCGGTTGTACAACAGTGCTGGACAGAATCGCAATGGTTAGCAACCAAAATAAGTCCAACAAACTTAGTTTTCAACCTATTTCCTTCAAATTTTTAACCAGCTGTTTTACAATTCAACAGAATAGGGTCTTTACTTCGAGGGAATCATTGTTTAAGTGGTCGTTTTGTCGTGATTTGAATATTTATTAGTTTGAAATAGGACGTACGAAAATGCACAGATCACAGATGAGCCATATTTTTACACTTTTGATAGAAAAAAAACCAGAACTGGACACAACTGAGAGGTGGTAAAAAAAAATGGAATAACGTCTTTGTTCTGCAAAATAGTGGTCAGTGTTGTAACCAGAATTTCCAATTCTGTGGTCAAAATCACAAGTTTTTTGTTTAGATTTTTATCTACATACATGATAAAATAAACTTTTTCAGCTAATGTGAATGCCCGCCACTTCTTACTCCCATGCACATCTGACATTTTGTTGTAGTATCATTAAATATCTTAATTTTCTTAATACAATCACAACTGATTTCCAAGTAACTTTAAATTCATNTTTTGTTGTAGTATCATTAAATATCTTAATTTTCTTAATACAATCACAACTGATTTCCAAGTAACTTTAAATTCATCAACACAAATACAAGTAGACTTCTTCTTCTTTTGGTTTACACTTTTGTGAACGTTTGGCCTTGGGAACCATCAGTACAACCAAAAATTTCCATCCGAAAATAACTGAAACAGGTGAACCAACTTGCGTTGGCAACAAACTGCAGCGCGCGGTCAGGCGTGTGCGCTGCGCTGAGCATTCTGTGTGTGTTCACAATACCACATGCACCATAAAGTATGTATTTCTGTTGCCATGTTGCTTATCTCGTTCGCTACTCTAGGGAGTTAAATACAATGTCTATGAACCCTCTGGGCAACCACCTATGCTTATATATGATGATTTTAAATATGTAAATAACTTTCGTGTGTTGTGTTTACAATGTCCAGCCGTATGTGTGTTTGAAATATTATATTTAAAAATAAATTGTATCTTAATTGTGGTCATGAACTGAACAAATATTCAAGTTATATGCAGGAAACGTAAAATACTGGCTAGTTACAAGCAGGAAACAGAAACATTAAATTTAATGGAAAAATGGCAGGACCATGAAAAAAAGGTGTTACGTCTTTCTGACCTACAACATGGTACAGGTATCACTTATGTTCTTGTGCTCAAGTTTTAGTGGATACAGTTTCTATTTTTAAATGTATAAGTGTGTGTTAATAATACTGTTATGTTTTAAATAATGAGAAAAAAAACTGATCTTATTACATAGGTACGTTTTTGAACAGTTATGAACATTAAATTAAATTTTTATAGCTACAGTAAACCTTGCTAAAACGATCACAGACTTTTTCCAGAAATAAGGTTGTTATGGCAGGTCAGTCGCTAGTGAAATCTAAACGAAAAAATAATGCACAGTAGTTCAAAACGTGTCTGCGAGTCGGGAGAGTCCATTGCCGCTGCATGAAGGGGTGGGGCTGTTCAGTTCAGTTGTGACAGAGGCCGAATCATTTACGTTCCCTCCCTTGAAGCTGCACAAAAACTCTTCTCTCATTTGAATTTTTCTATATCTTGGGACATTTAGGACAGATTTTAACGCAACCACAATGCTTATAAATGCAAATTTTTTTTTTTTGTATCAAATACATTTTCAATTGTCTGTAGCACAAACATTACACATTCCATAAATTAAATATAAATTAATTTTAATAGGCAGACTGTTTTGAAAAAAATGATACCCTACATAAATAATTACTTTGTTGGAATATGCTCTGCACTTTTGGCAAGAGGCCATTAAAATTGAAAAAGTACACAATGTCCAATGTTACAGTTTTTGTAATTGTTTGGCGACAAGGAAGGTTGCACACACCCATGTGTGGTATCATTTTATTTGGAAAATATATGACACTATTGAATTAAATTAATATTCCATGGAAAAATTATGTTAATTTTAAGCCAGAGTCAATTGAAAATGGACTTGTGATGCTCGGTAAATCCTCACATCGCTGAATGTTTGTAGCATTTTGGGAAATAAGGGGAAGCTAAGTAGAAGTCAGTCGCTCAATCATCATTTTAAAAATAAATTTATTCATTTTTAAAACAAAATTATTCACTTAAAAAAAAGAAATTTACAATTAAAAAAGTGTAATTTTCACACTACACTCTATTGAATATTGACTTCAAACAAAAAATTGTAAATTTTGATGCATAGGGAATGGGGGTGGATCAAAATCGGTTCTGAATTCCCAAATATCTATTCCAACCGATTTGTTATAAAAACCTTATTTCTGAAGAAAAAATGGCGAGGGGTCATTTTAGCAAGGTTTGACTGTATTTGTATGTACATAAATACATATACTACCACCGCAGTGGACATTTTGATGTGTCTGGAGATACTGTTACCATTTTAATACTTTGGACAAATGTAATTTTTGCAATACTTCACAGGATTCAAACACACGTCACTTCAAAACACTTGTACGTGCAAAATATATTTTTTTCCCTTATTTTACTAGTACTATAACACCATAACAGTGATTATTTGATTCTTTTTTATTTATTGAGCAAACACAGCAAACTTGCATAGTTGATGTAAACATATATATATAAAACCTACAAACTGCTTTCAAATGTTTATTTTATCGTTCACAGTCAAAGGGTAACAATTCGATATTCACAGATTTTACTGGCCAGTTGTTGCAGTAATGCCAGCTAAAACCAGTTACAGTGAATTCTCAATATATTGAAAACTCATGTACCAATAAACCATATCATATCCACAGTTAATTTTCAGTGGTCCTGGCATAATTCCTATATAAACAATGACATACAATTACCAGCTTTTATCGTTTATCAGATGTTGCAGCTACCAAAATAAATTTTGGCCTGGTCACTAAAGAATTTTCCGCAACGATTGTTTTAAAGCTGGTTGTTTATGCAAACGTCTAATAACTGGATGTGAAATACGTCAAATGCACCACCATTTCATCACGTGTCGCGCATCGCTCTTCAGTTTGATAATGGTGACACAGCGTACATGACTTTAAAACAAAGTATTAATTTCACTCAATGAACATCATCTTCGCGAATAAAATGTGCCCGGAAGTGTATATTTGACTTTCACTTGTCACCATAAATGGTTTAAACATTGAGCGACTTTTAGTACCAAGCATTATAGACATGCATCTTTTGAATAAACTGATATCCTGTAGAGACCTATTCGACATATTTTGTCATCTAATAATGCGTAAGCACAGAGCCCACGCGCAGCGTGACTTGTGGAAGGCGTTAAGTATACGAGAAAATCAGAGGACATGGTTTTGAACAATTAATTATTGATGCCCGAGAAGAAATAAATTTTAATTGCTTTATTTATTCATCTCTGTCTCAAAATTATTCGTTTCTTAAAGTGAAATATCATTAAACTATAAATTTGCCACGCGAGCACAGCATCGCCAGCATAAGTGTAGATTGCTGTAGTGTAGCGTAGATACAGTGGAAAAACTATCCATCGAACACGGATGGATCAAAAGTTCGTGTCCAGAGAAAATTTTCTGTGGTCCCGACAAAATTCCTATGTAAATAATGGTACATAAGTCCATTTTTGCTGAACTTCAAAATTAAATGTTTACCCCATCGATTGAGCAAAAATTTCTGTAACATCGCCGAAAATTACATGCTCCGATCATTTAATAACAAAGTACATATTAACAAAACATACAAGTATCTTCAAATACGAATGGTGCTATGCATCTACTGTGTTGTACTAGTCGACGAAATGTTGAAAACAGAAATTATTTAATAACATATCTTTTTATAGATAACCTGTTCGCCAAAAACAAATTACAGCTAAAATTTTACTTGTTCAATATTGACACGAATAACGAATGGCCAGACACGCAAAACTGTACTCACCATGGCATACGAAGTCTGTTTACGGTGCATTATGTACACATACACAAGTAATACTAATAGACAACACAAATAAAATACATTTTCAACACATTGTTTTTGTTTACGTCTCACTGCCTTGTGTTAAGTACTATTTATGTACAGTGGAACCGCATTATAACGAGTATGGCCTATAGCGTCACATCCACTATTGCGATAGTTTTTAAATGCACCGTCATTTTCCTTATCATTTGAAAGGTACTTAATTTTGTTTATAACGCAAATTTGTCAATGAAGCCTTTTGCTATAGCGAAAAGAACATATGTAAACTCACATTTAGAAAATATTTGAACATGTATCTCAAATGACATTCATCCACTTGCCACGCGCGAGCCAACCTTTGTTAGTCTGTATCGCAAGGCGACACTCGCTTCGGCCGAAGCTAGGAAAGAGGAGAGGGCGGGTGTTGTGAGGGATAAGGAAGAAGGTATGATAGAAGAGGGGAGAGGTACGAATGGGAGAAGAGCTAGTCGAGGCCAAGAAAAGAGGGTACAATGGAAAAAGTGCAGTAAATTATAATGAGAAGGTGGGGGGGGGGGATGGTGGAGGCGATATGCTAGCAGCCTACCGCTCCTTGTATGTTGTGGGGGTAGGAAGACTCTGCCGCTTGCAAGGCCATCGCATCGCCACGTGCAAGGCGTGTAAGGGGAAAAGCATGATTACGTCTAACAGTTGCTAGACAATGCTACATTGTTTATGATACCGTATTTACTCGTGAATAGTGCGCACCATAATTTTTGCAAAAAGTACCAGGAAAATTTTTTTAAAAATTAAATTGCACCAACAATTTGTGGCACCTGTTAGTNCATAATTTTTGCAAAAAGTACCAGGAAAATTTTTTTAAAAATTAAATTGCACCAACAATTTGTGGCACCTGTTAGTGTGTAACAAATTATTCTTCTTGTACATTAATGTGTGGTGATTGTGATATGTTTGGAAAATACTTTAATTAAGTTAAAAGAAGAACGGCAACAACTGTGGTGGGCGATTTTTTTCTAACTACCGACCGGCTTCCTTTTCTTTTACGCCGTGACGTGCAGGTTTTTTTTTTGCCGTGCTGGAATGTCACCCCTCAAAAAAACGTTGTCTTGCCTCTTTCCTTCTTCACTACCCGAAAGGCTGGCAATCCTCTGTCTGGCACGGAAACACAGAAGGCTTGGAGGAATTTATCGATTGGTAACATGAATGGGAAAAGGACTGGAGACAGGAGAAGAAAGGAAGCGGAAAGCGGGCGAGAGACAGGTTTAACTTACGGGGGCGTAGAGGGAGGCGAAAAAGGAGGAGAAGAGGTAGGTGAAAGAGAGAGACAAGGAGTGAAGTAGCACGCTGATTGGTAGGCAACTAACTCCCTCCTGCAACACGAACATTTGGGGGAGGGGAAGAAGAATGGAGGAGGAAGCAAAGTCGCGTCTGCTGGTCGTTACATAATGCCGCTGTCAGATGTAGATTTTTTTTGTATTTACTTGTCACTGCATACACGTAGTTCATGGCATTCTTCAAACGCAGGATCTATAAGGGCAAATACAATAAAAATAATTACGAACACAGTAAATTTTGTTATAACGATAACTCGCTATAGCGATAATTTATTTTGCCATTGTCGACTACCGTTATAACGCAGTTGCACTGTAATTTACCACATCCGAAATAACCTATTATTGATTTAGTGACAATGTCACACTTAACTTTTACTTTGTGACAAAAAAACAATAAATAACAGCAATAGACGGCTCAGACTACAAATAATGTATTTAGAGAGCACGAAATACAATACATATGTGTNACAATAAATAACAGCAATAGACGGCTCAGACTACAAATAATGTATTTAGAGAGCACGAAATACAATACATATGTGTATGAAATACGTACTGTAGAAATTTTATTAGTCGTTCAGGAAGCAATTGCAATGTTTACGGCGGTAGCCATGCCGGTAATGACCGGCAACCACNGGGGGGGGGGGGGGGGGGGGGGTTGGTGACAGCGCCGCTTCTAATACCTAATTACGTAACGCGTCAAGTTTGTGTTTAATCACACCTGGCGTAAAATCAACACTATTTTAAACAACACATTGATTAAACTCAATAGGCAGCATCTTCCAAATAAAATTATATGCCCAGAAGCATCACCAAAAATTGTTTGAACATTCTGCGATATGTATTATCCAGCATAAAGTTCATTTTCAGTAGCTCATTGCGAGTAGATTGGAGGATTTATATTAATTTATTTCAATACACATACGTCTTCTGAATAAACTGATATCCAGTAGAGGCCTATTTGACACATTTTGTCGTCAAAGAAAGTGTAAGTTCCGGAACCAAGGACAGCGTAACTTGTGGCAGGCGTAAGTGTATGGCAAAAGCAGAGGGCATGGTTTTGAACAATTAATTATTGAAGACCACAATGAAATAAATTTTAATTGTCTTATGTATTCTTTTCTGTCTTAAAATCACACTTATTTAAATTGAAATATTATTAGTTACTTTAACTACACATTTGCATCATGAGCATGGCATGGCCAACATAAGTGGAGATATGTGGTTTGGATTGCGTAAGCATCGGCTGTCCTGTGATATTCTGCAGGGTTCATTTCCTCCCTTGCACTGTTGACGTGGAGGGAGCTAGTTGCCTAGAAACCAGCATAGCATCTTTGCGCCCTCCCTGCAGGTTCTAACCAGTTTGGAAGGGCGGGGGGTACATAGTTCCACTCCTACTGCCTCTGAAGTTTCCCCTTCTCCGTCTCATCCGCCATGAACACACTGCCCAATCAATAAACTCTCCGCATGCTCTCAGCTGATTGAGTGAGTTCGTGTCATTATTTTAATTTTCAGAGGATTTGAAAGTTTTAGGTCGCCTTGCATTTGGTGTTGGATTACAACCAATTATATACTGTATTTTGGGTTGTCATATTCTTTATTTAAACGAGTTGAGGTAAAATGTTTTTTAATGTATTATTTACAGTAATACTAATACAGCAATACTCGTTTTAAAAATTACTATTTTTATTGTGTTTATTAGTTAAACTTTATTTCACAGATAATGTAGAGCTTTCATACTAAAAATGAAGTCTAATAAGGTTAGAAGTTGTATTTTATTGATGTACATGTCAGAACCCTAATCCAATGAAATCCCAGATGAAAAGTTTTTGACAGTCCCCTGAAAAATGATAGATAGGGAGCCCACTGTATTACAGTAATGCCAGCTACTGCTCTGATTCTGCCGATCCAATTATGCTGATGAGCATCAATAATCACTGACCAAGAGAAATCCAAGTCGTAACGACACAAGCAAAGCCAGAAGGCAAACGAGTGAGAGCGCAATGGTAGGGTGCGTTGCATGTGGAAACATCAGGTCACTTGAGGGGTAGATGGTGGACAGAGTAAATAGGTATTGACTAGCACAGTTAGAAAGGGGGAAGGGTGGTATCTATTTTTAGATATGCACTACATCCAGTAGAGTGCTCAGCAAGGAAAATGCAACATGCAGCAACAAAAATGAAGTGCAACAAATTTATTTTTCAGCCAATTTTCCTCAAATATTCCACATTTATTCACTCAGATTGTTTTAGGATTTCTCAAAAACAAGTCATTATAGAAATACAGATGCAACGAATGGGGTCGGAACAGAGCTATAAATAAATGTTAAATGCAATAAAATGCTACAAAGTCCCATTTCTAATGATATATTGCACCCATCTGCTAGCTCAGGTTAGCTCTTAATGGTATGAAGTACGAGTGCACTGGTTATACTGCTTTTTCATTTAAAAATAATCAAAATGTGGTGTGTAATACCATTACATGGTTCTGTTTTGAATACTAACATTAATTATTAAAAAATAAGTACTCTGGATGCATAACTGTTTGTATCTTTATACATTTGTAGGAGAAAAGAAATTATTGATGATATAAAAACGCTTGTGAGAATAGTACTTGCAGAGAGAAAAAAATTGTCAATGATAACACACATGTAAATACACTTTATTTTAACTATACAATATTGTGCAGTAAAATGATACAAAATGTAACTACCATGTTTGACTGCATAACTGCAACACTTTCATTCCAATGCATAAAATTCTAGGTGTGCTGAGCTTTCAAGTTACTGTTGCACAATCCTGTATGACACCAAACTGTATTACTTATTTCAAAGTTCCATTTTTGTCTTTTGACATTCAGGTGCACTTAATACTTATTTTCATTTTCCAGTTTCATGAATTTTTTATTCATAGCTGATCAACCATTGTGCATAATTTTGCACGCACAGAGAATGAATGAACTTTAGTAATTGGCCAGTCACTAAGTTGGCTTTCTAGAGCAAATATTAGACTGCACATATCTGATGTGTATGCATTTGCTCTGAAATCATAACATAAAATGTTTAAAAAAAGGAAACACGATGCAATCATACCAAGATGCTTCAATAAAGGTTAATAGGATAGTTTTAGTGGCACCAGCATTGCAGTCTGCAGTGAGTAGAGAACTACAGATGCCTTACCCACCTACATTCCATTTTGGTAACAAGTTAGCTTTCATTTGAGTAAAATAAAAGCTTATTAGTTATGTTAAAAATCACATAACTCATTAAAATTTATATACATATATATTTACATACAAATTATAGAGCAACCAACAAAACTACAATGAGCAATGTACAAGTGGAGGACAGTACAGTTTTAAAGGTAAACATATACATCTACTGCTATAATACATTATCAGTTCTTTCAAAAATATTGTCACTGTATTACACAATAAAATTACACACTAAAGTCACTCAATCTTAAAAAAATCCCAACACTGTGTTTTTATACCTCAGAAAAATATTTCCCTCACACGTTACTTCTTATTCCACAGTGTTAACACAGCAACTGCGCAAATGGGAACCATCTCAAACATTCCTATTTCTAAGAGACAATATACACACACTAAAAACATTTACCTAGTAATTGCTTTTGTTCAGGCATTTCATTTAAGGCGGATTCAAAATGAATGCAAAAAAAATTAAATACAAAATATAATACAAATTGGAACTAGATTTATTAAGCAGCATGGAAAAGCAAACAATCTCGGACAGACTTCCCGCAACCAATGTTTGCTGTTAAAGTGCGTATTTGAATTATAGTTGGCATTTGATATGGTAGAAGAATAACTAATGCCCACGCACCAGAGTAAAACTAAATTTACAATGAAATTGTAAAGAAACCAATTGACCAATGGTCAAAACGTTCTGGAATATTCTCCAATACTACTGCTTGATGTAACTTATGAATGCACGTGTTAAGCAATACGTTACTTTTCAAACATACTCTATATATATATATATATATATATATAAACAACAGGTACCATGAATCATAAACATCACTTCAAGAACAGCATACAAACTATGGTTGGCTTTCTCAACTGCAGTTATAGTAAAATTAACGAGAGCTGAAATTCACAGCCGAATACCTGTACAAGCACACTATAATTGCTAATTAAAAGGCATACCATATAAACCAAACCTTCTTCGTGTACCATTTCATACCCGCCTAAATGGAAGGCAGAAAATTCTAATTTTAAATATTTTTGTCTAGGGTGGGTTCCACTAATTCATTAATTCAAACTACACGTAATGTGAAGCAATCTGTTATTGCTCAAGAATGGAAATATGGCAGATATTCTGTTACAGTATAAGGGGATGTTTCAGGGGGAGAGGGGTTAATTTTTTTACAAGAGTAACAAATCAGAAAACCACAAATTTCTAACCAAAATTTTTTAAGCCCTTTTATTAAAAATTATTATTTACGCAATTCAGGACCTTGCAATGCTGTTTGCAGTATATTTCGGCCACCTGATAGGAACCTCAACAGAAATTTAGGCGATGCAGTTCTGCTGAATGTAGATGCAGGCAGATGAGGAGACGAAGAGAATGCAGTTACTGCAACATGACGTGAAACACGAGCTCCAGGATGGCAGCAGGGCTCTCAGACACAGTCGAGGCTGCCTTGTGCAGGACTGGTACAAGCTCATTGTCCAGGCTGTTCATGTAAACGGGTGCTAGCCTCTCACCAACACTGCCTGCCTCGTACCCCACCTGCAAGGGCACACAACATTACCAGTTCTGACAACTTACATGTGCACCACACATGTCACATGTCAATCATTTAGAAAGAGGACCAAGACTTAAAATTTGAGTCTAGCCAACTGAGTAACTACAACTCTGTTTCAAATGTAAAGTTCATTATATTTGATTGCATAAGACTTGAAACATATGGTTATTAAAACTCTATTTCATATGCAACAAAGGCAAAAATAACATGATATTACATTTAGGAATACTTATTTACATGAAATCAGACAGCAGCAACAAATAAAATGAACAGTTATTAATACTGGCAAAAAAACTACAATCCAAAGATGAGGTAAACAGATTGTCATTATCTGTGCATGTCCTCAACACTGGCTGATCAACTGCGAGATAAAAGTCAGAATCACTTTACCAAACAGCAACATGGGCGTACTTTTACATTTATTTAGTTTTCATAATGGATTCATGATTTAAAATAAGTATATTGTAACATAAATATATCCCACATTTCAGAACAAGTATTAATATAAGCAGTGTCCTGCCCTTAGTCCAAACCACACGGTTTTGACATTCTATATGTACAACACTAACATCCACTCAGTGTTGGGACCATGAAATTGGTTACTGTAATGTTGGCAAGTGCACTCTACCCCATACTTCCCTTAAAAAAACAAACAACTAGCCGAAAATATAATTGGGTTGATTTTACAGTACAGCCAATGTTATCTAAGAAGGGGTTCATTCATTAAACTGAACATGCTGTATTTTTGCTTACAGCCATAGCATCAATTATGTGGAAACCCAAGAAAGCGTGTGGTGAAAGTATAATGTTTGGTACTTTCCATAACGCTGTTACATGCAGCCGCTTTGCATCCTCTCCCATTCCCCTCCCCCCTCTAGCATGCGAAGCACAGCGCACCACAGACATCAGTGGTAACTGGAGAAGCATGCACAGAGTTACAAATGGACCACTGCGTAACAATGTCACGTACTGCTATAAAACTATCATGACTGATACCGCTCCTGTCCCTGGAAGATTGAATGTCTTAGGTAGTCACTGCGCCTCTGCATGACCCAAGGTGCAAAGTACCTTCTGGGCCAAGTCAGCTCAGCAATATAAGTCACGATGCGCCTCGGTGTCATGCGCCTGGAGTAGTGGACAGTGACCAGGAAATGAAGTTTGTGAGCATTGGGAGAGTAGAGTGAGAATTACCAGTCCAGAGTGGGAAAGTAGCACTCAATGTGAGAGTGGCAGACAGATGGTAATAGGCATTTTGATAATATATGTGTAAATAATAAGTGAGAACCAAGTGACTGCAGCCAGTATAAAGACAGAGATGAGAGGACATTAATTATAATAAAGAGGTAGTTTAATGTCATAAATAGAGACTGGATTATATGCAAATGCATATTTTGGCTATTTTTACAGGTTTTAGCATATTTTAATGAAAACCTACTGATGTGTCATATTTGTGCTATTCTTGGCATTTGCGCATCTTTTGCTTAGGCAAGTAAATACAGAATTGCGCGGAACAAGAATGGGTGACACCTTTTCGCTTCTACCGCACTTCTCCCACAGGCCAATCAAAACAAAATACGTGCGGTTTTGTTGTTGACATAATAACTTGCTGTGCACCGCTAGTTTCATTCATCTTTAATTTTGTGACAATTTAAAGTTTATGATGCCTCTAGAGAAAAAAAGTGTCTCAACGTGGATAGTGGACTATCCTGAAATATTTACTTACAATGGGAACATTTTATTCTGTAGAGTTTGTGAGAAAAATGTTTCATGCATGATAAAATTAAAAATAAACCAGCATGTTAATAAAAATCTTCATATCGCAGTGTTGAACAAGAAGGGTCCACGACAACAACTTTTAACTGCTGCAAGTAGCAGTGCCTCTACTTCTAAAGGCAAACAAAACAATTAGTTTCGCTTGGATTTATGTGGAACATTGCTTGCAAGTAATATTCCTGTTTACAAACTATCAAATTTTACCTTAAAACGTTTTCTAACAAAATATTGTGTGAATCAAACTATATCAGATGAATCAACATTACGGAAAAATTATACATACCAAAAATTTACCAAAATGTCTTGGAAGAAATATGGAATGACCTCAAAGAGAGCATTGTATGGTATTCAGCTGATGAAACTACAGACAGTTGTGGCCGTTATATTGCGAATTTGATAATCGGAAAATTTCTTGTTCTTATTTGGTAGTCTACAAAGAACTTGAAAAGCCAAATCATTCTACCATCGCCAGATTCGTGAATGAGGGTATAAAAATGTATTTCCAGATCCTGCTGTAGATGAAAGGGTGTACATATTTCTCTCAGATGCAGCCTCCTTTATGATCAAGGCAGCCAAATCCCTCCAAGTATTTTATCCTAATTTGATTCATGTCACCTGCTTTGCCCACCGAGTCCATCGACTCGCCGAAGGAGTACGATTTCGTCAACAAAGAAGGTATTTCTAAAGGCAACCATTTGCATTAAAGCCTATAAAGAAAAACTTCCTACTGTGCCTTTACCACCTGAACCAGTTGTGACTCGATGGGGAATGTGGCTTGAAGCTGTACTGTTTTACAATCAACAAAAGAGGCAAAAAGATGCGACAGCTAGTGCCGCGTGCACTGCATGAAGTGAATGTAGGGAGGAGAGGCAGGCTGCATGTTGTGAGAGTTGCCTCAAAAGGGGTAGGGGTGTTTGGAGTAAGAGGATGAGAATACATATGTTGAATAAGTAAAACCAACAGGGAAGAGGTGACAGGTGATGAGGAGGCGGATTGGAGGGGGAGGGGGAGGGGGGAGAGATGAAAAAGAGAATGCCAGTGAGGAAGGGAGCTAGGTGTGGTGTAGGCTTGAATGAAGAAAGAAGAGAAGAAGCTAACAGAATGGTGTGGTGTGGGCGTGTCTAGAGTTGAGAGGAGGAGGAACAAAATGAGGAAGAGAGCAAGGAGGTGTGGGCATGACTCTAGGGTGGGGTGGGAGGCCCAGGGGCTGACAGAGGAAGGGAACAGATGGTGTGTGCCTGACATAANAGGTTTACAAGGAAGGGAGCAGCCAGTGGCATAGTGGACTAGCCTTGTTAGGGGTCAAACCCAGCCAAGTGATAAAGGGGTGCACTTCACACAAAAACTGTATGTTTCTATGAACTGGGACCACTTTTAATATATTTGTACTAGGGCTGCAACTGTACTGATAAATTACACTGTCCATTTTATCAGCTTGTTTTATTTATACTTGATCGAAACTGTGTATAATATTGCCTGTCCCAACTCCAAGCAGGGGCGTGATTTTGGATGATTAAAAGTGATAAAAAAAAGGTAGGCTTACAATGCGGTGAATATGGAACTTTGTAATTAGTGGAAATTACTATGCAAATTACAAAAAAAAATTAATGGTATCTGTAGAATTACGGTTCTGTAAATACTTTCACAGAGCAGAAAAATTTAGATTTTCGTCCAAATGAATAATTAAATCATAATCTCAACCTAACACATGCTTTGCTATCGCCACTTTGCAGAAATCTTTGCTAGTTCAACGTACGAAGTTATCCAATCAGTGCCTGCCATTAAAAAATCACAGTCCCAAGACACCTCTACAATGGACTTGGCGAAGCCCGGCTTATTTGCCGTCTTAAGCAATGTTCATGAAATGTAATTACGAACTTAAGACACCCAATAAGATTGTATTGATGAAGCTAGTGATCAAGATATATTTACGAATACCGTCCTACGTGAAAGAAAAACAGCTTGAATAATTGACAGCAGCGGCTATCTCAATAGTACTGTTTGAATCTCACAACAGTTTTTAGTGTTTTATTGACTATTTTTGTTCTTTTTTTTACATGTGCACTACACTCGTAGGTTGGAGACAGTGCGAAAGCATCCTATATTCTTCTTCTTACACATTTACTGCATTCGCAGGTTGGTGACAATGAAAACGAATCTCACACAATCTCCAATATGTATAGAATGATCTATGATCTTGTTATTGTACTAAGGTTATACATGTGATGGTATTTTGACAGCCGTGATTATTATCGGGCACTATCAACTGCGGGTTTGCTTATTATTGTACAGGTTGGAAAACAACTTGGCAAGTAAAGGTTGGCAAAAATTTCCAAAATAAATCAGTTTTGGCAATATTTAATTGCGGGGATGAGCATGGCTGGGCCAACAAATGAACACTGAGCAAAAAAATTAAAATAAATAAAAATTAAATTTTATTCAATATCAGAACTAAAGTTTTTAATTTAAAATGAATATTTAATTATAACTTGAACTGAATAAGTTGTTTTTAATGACATATTTGGGCTGCTGGTTCAATCAAAACATGCATTTTGAGGTTATGTATGATATTTCTGAGGTCTAAATCCAAGTCTGCACCCATATTGTTTTCCCGCATGCCTAGTTTTTTTTGGTTCACTGAAAAACAAATTTTCAAGAATCCACTGTACTTATAGGTCCAGACATGATGCCACACACCCCTACACCCTTCAGACTGGAAGTTAGGGTGGTGGGGGCTAGAGTATTGCAGTAATCCTGCCTTGCTGGTCACAATGGGAAGGAGTGTGTGAACCCCTACTAACCTTAACAGCAAAGCACTTGACTGCTGGCAATAATCCCTTCGGTGCTTGCAGTGAGGGTGCAATTTTTTAGGGATGCTACTAGTGAACCTTCCCACGGAGATTTGGAGTACTGTTGATAACCCTGTCCTACCTGATAATCTGGAAAAGGATACGAGGAGCTTCAGCCACTGTACAGAGAGAGACCACTGTTCTCCATTCTCGAAGAGGCAGCCCAGAACTGACCCCCAACATTCAGTGCTGCCTATTGTTGTACCTACCCATACCTATATGTACTTGGACACTAACTTCATCCAACTCTTTCCTGTACGCCTTGCCACCGGACAGGGCAGCAGAAGGCAGCCAAGTACACAATGTGATGCCTCAGTGAGCGGTGCTCCAGAGACAGACCTGCCACATGAGGAAGGTACCTGCTGGAGTGCTGCCAAGTACCTAGAACCATCTCCCCTCCACCGCCAACACCAACAATAGACAAGACTGCCAGCTCCACGACTGGTTGTGCCAACCAGAGTTGTCTGCCGTGTTGAGCTCCAGCCTACAGATTCACGTATTGTCTGCTTTGCTCCTGCACATGGTACTGCCAGACCACCAAGCAAAAGCCAGGTACACTCAGGTCCATACACCAGATAATAGAACAGACCACCAACCAACAAATCACCTCACTTACAACCCTTACAGCTTTCCAACTCTCATGGGGAGAAGCAGTAGGATGGCCCTATTAGTTAATCTCCAGCCAGGTGAAGCATTAAGTTACAGCACCGTATATTTTTTTTTTTGGCACAGCAGTAAAACAAAATAATAGAAATTCCTTAGCTTTTTATTACTTTTCATGATTTTTGTAGAGGACAGGTCAAATGATTTTGTGACTGACAAGCATGATCACATTGAACACAATAACACCACCCATAACTTTAGAGAAACAGTTACAACAGTGTATGGTACACCATCATCACGCTGGCCAGAATGTTGTTGACCAACAAACCTTTCTGTTACTCTTTGATTGAACAGTGTAATGAGAGGAGTTCGTAATCACCATCCTGGAATCCACCAGGCAATGAAGCTCTCCTGGACTGTAAATGTTTATCTACTCTGGCCCTATTACATGCAGGGCAAAGATCCTAATTTCCTTTTCTGCCTCTTGCTGTTAGCACACAAATTTTTTAGTTTTTAATTTTTATTATTTAAGGGCAATGTTTACTGGCAGCTTTGTGGCTATCCAAGCTAGGAATATTGGTTCCCTAGTATCGTACTGTTGGAAAAGAGTCAACATAAACAAATTAGTACATGATGATTTATTTGTAATACGCACAGCACAAAGTTTCCACCTCTCCCATTGCTCTAATTCTAATAACATTCACATAAAAAAACTGCACCTTGATATTAACTACTTGTAATTAATCCTAAAGGGTGGCAGGCATGCATGAGTAAACATTGATAACATTGATGTAAGGGTCTGCACGTGCTAGAGGGGTGGTGTTTATTTTTAGATTTTTCCTGCTTCTGAGTTGTACAATACTGGCAAAGAGAATCGTAATAGCTAGCAACTAAAATAAATGCAAGAAATTTATGTTTGGCTTATTTTATTCAAATTTTTCGATTTTTGAAAACCAAATTTTATATGGTTCTACAAAAAGTGGTTGTTATTTCGAGAAGGTTGTTATTCCCAGGGCCTTAATGTTGAGAGCTGACAGTAGTTTGTTTGTGATGTTGGCAACAGTGTTGCTACCTGTACATAAAAGCAGCAACCCAACTACACCTGCGTAACATGGCAAATTCAAACTTCTTAGCCAAGAAAACTACTTAAAAGGGTAATAACATATATATAAGTAAAATGTTTACAATGTATAAGTGAAGAAAGCATGTAAAGGAGATGCAACCACACTCTGCGCTGCTGAGCTAGAGTAGTACTCACGCTGTCCTGGTGGATGTTGGCACGGACTGCGAGCATGGTCAGCCCAGCCTGGGCCAGAGAGTCTAGCAGCTGGACCAAAGCCAGGCAAGTCGCTTGAGCTATCGACTCAGACAGCCGGCTGATATCCAGAGGGTCCCCGCTCTGCCCGGACCCATCTTCCGACTGCAACAACCAAGTCTCCTTTACCCACCAAAACATCACTTACAGAGACAAATGCTATTAACTACCAATTGTTATATCTAACTGGTGGTGGCCAGCCTGATTTCTCAACGTTATCATATGTATCCATGCAACATATATTTTTAGCAAACATTTTCACAATAAATTAAGCAAAATGTTGGAAATAGATTATTCTAAAAAAAATTATTATTTAATACATACAGAAAATTCTTAAAAGGTGAGATGTACAATGAAACGGAAACCTCTATCCATAATTTTTCAGGGGACTGACAAAAAAATTTCCATTGTAGGTATTCATTGGATTTGGACTTAACAATTAGATCAAAAATGCAGTTTTTACTAATTTTTTCCCCCCATTTGTACAGATTGTTATACCATCAAATATGTAGATTATAAAATTTAAAGGAATTATTACTCATTTTTTCCCATGAATTTGCATGGATGTTTATTCACAGACAGATGAAAGGCTGGAGTCGCAGATACGTAGGCATTATAGATGCCAGCATTGGAATTGTAAATGCACAATAAACACTCAAGTGGTGATAACTTGAATTACAATTGAAATTTGTGCAAACTTTGAACAGTTGGTAACACACAAGTGTTTTGCAAGTTTCAAAAATTATTGTAACTATAACTTTAGCCCTTTCCATAGTGGCAGTAACAATATGTTGATTGTGCGCTTTCGACTAACAGGTGACCACCAAGTTGAACACTGAATTTTCCTCAGTTGTGCTTGCAGATCCTGCTACGTTGGAGAACTAATGAAACAAGACAGTTGTGAATATGAACCGCATTGTAATGGACACCTCATTGAGAATGAATTCATGAAATGTGCATTCTCACGCATACCACGTAGGCCAAGTATCAAATTGACAAGACTTTTGGTATAGATAACCTACAAAAACATATGCTTGCAGTACATACACATCGCAGGAATGCAGCTAATACATATTATTTTAATTATTTGGCTCAGAATGTTTTACTATTTAACTGATATCTAATTCTAATTCTAGTGATTATAAAATATGGTATTGACAGAAATGATTACTGTCACCATGACATTTTAAAATTGTGAAAGATGGGGGAAGGTTATGGGAAATGAAAAAAATTAATACTCTTAGCCATTTTTTGTTGCGTAAAATACGAATAAATAAGTGTAATGAGCAGAGATTTGCTGTGTGTTATATACATAATCTGGCACTATGCGAAAAGCTATGATTGAACACCGCAATTTTCAAGCAAACACGTTTGCAATACTCACAAAGTAGATGCTAATAAATACGTGGAAGTTGCTGCATAGAACAAAAAAATTTACTACCAGAGACCTTATGCGAGTATTATGCGATTGTAAACTAGTGATGGCCAATGTGAAAAAAAAAAAAGATAGATTTCGATATTTTGGAATTTTCCAACCCGATACACAGTATAAAAGTCTTAAATTTTAAAAACTTAATTCACGTTAACATTGAAAACTAAAAAAAATTAATTAAAAAATTACAGAATTTTATGAGTACAGTAATATTTTTACGTAAACATCACAACAATTGTTTTCAATAGAACATACACCAATTAAAAGAAAAAATTTAGGCCAAAGTTATTTATAGAAGATCTATTCACATCTAGCACAAATTTGTAGCCTTTCTAACTCAAATAATATTCACCATGTCTAATACTATTGAATCTAATTCATACAAATAAGTCTTCAGAATAAAAAGATACCCCAGAAGCCCTAGCATCTCCGTGTTGCCAAAAAATGTTGAGTAGTATTGGGCGGCACCCGCTTTGCCAAGCACAAAATCCATTTTCAGTGGCCCCTTGCAGGAAAATAAGAGGATTTGTTTTAGAAATAATAATTTATTTTAATAGATACTAGCAAACCGAACCCAGCTTCACTCGAGTACAATTGAGTTTTACAGTGATACACTAATAAATAAATTGGGAAAAGACAATTCATTTATGTGAAAACAGAATTATAAAATTATTATACTATGTTGGCCTTGGTTTTTAACTGATTACGGCAACCCAAAAGGAAGGAAATATTTTTTACCCGATAGCCAAGAAATAGGGTATTGTTTTTGGAGTGTATCTGTGCAACTATCGCGTAGTTAACACATATCCGCTTTCCAGCGCCAATGTGTGCAAATCAAAACGTGAGTTTAACAAATTGGTAGCTTTAGAAATAAGTGTACCTAGGTACTACTTTTTGCGCTTGGCTGAGGGATTTTAATTAATCACCAAAGTTAAGCAACGTTCCCAGCGGCACACATTTGGATGCGTGACCGTTTGGCATAACATCTGAGCGGTTCCGGGCTTCGGAGGGAACGTTAAATATTCGGTCCTGGTTGTTATCGATTGATAGCAGTCGTTAAACTATTTCAGAGGTACTTGGGCGGCCTGATAAACTCTAACACCAGAGGAAAACAATATTTTGGTCACGTTCCCAGCCGTTGCAAAATTAGGTTTTGTTGTTATTCCACAAGAACCGTACAATTTTCTGGGATAAAATGTATCCTATGTCATATTCCAAGACCTAAAGTACCTACATACGAAATTTCATCAAAATCCGTTAAGCTGTTATGGAGCTGAGTGGTCACACACACACACCCATCCACACACACACACAAAACCATGCACGCACATGCAACCACGCATACAGCAACCATGCACGCACATGCAACCACACATGCACATGCAACAATGCATGCATGCACATGCAACCATGCACACACGCACATGCAACCATGCATGCATGCGTAACCATGCATACATGCATGCACGTGCACACACACACATGCATGCACACATGCGCACACACATGCATGCACACACCCATGCGCATGCGTGCCCGTCCACACACACAGCCTTTTGCATTTATAATATTAGTAGGAGGCATTTTCTGAATAAACTGATATCCTGGAAGGGCATACACAACACTTCTTTGTCACCTACCAATTTGTAAACATTGAGCCCAATCAATAATTCATACTAGGGATGTGAAAAAAATATCAATATATGAAAAAAATATCCATATATCAAAATTATGATACATTAACTATATATTGATATAAATTGTAGCTATATTTCAACGATAATTTATCAAAATCAATATTTTTTCCAGGTATCGTCGTGTATGTTAAATTTAAATGATTTATATATACTGTAGTAATAAAATTCTTGTGTAACAAAAGGAGCATCGCAAATAGGCCCATTTATGTACGCGCATCAGGCAACGAGGCATTATGCTGCATGTGGCTGTGGCTACCTTGCCTACTACGGACATCTGTCATTAGCAAACTGGTGGCAGTATAGAATAAGCAACTGAGCTGTCACCCCTCAAACCCACAGATAAAGAACTCCAGCTGTCTTTCTGCTTTTTCCTGCATCATTTATCCCTCTCTTTTTTTAAAGCACGACCTCTACATTTCTGGGAGAAAAGAAAGAAAGAGCCACAGAATTTCCTGTAAAAAAAATTGTTTGTGTGCCACTTTCGTTTTTTTCCTTGTATTTTAGATTTAATATAACATGAGTGCAAGGAACAGAAAGTACAATACACAATCTCCTTCTGCAAATTTTTCAATAATTCGAGAAATTGATAAAAATTAAAGGCGTATGGCAGTTTGCATTCAATGCTGTCCAATTATTAGGAAAATTGTGCTTAAATTGAAAATAAAGTAAGTGAAAGGGCACAGGTTACAGCACACAGGGTATGATAACATGACTTGATAACTTTAGCATCAAGTAATTAATATGGTGGAGTGTGTCCGAGGCAGCATTAAAGAAATAATGGCTGGTGGTTGTTCCTCCGACAAAGATATCCCAGACAGAAATGTGGGTCACCGCGGAAAGGGGGAGGGAAGTGTTCGAGAATTACCTATCGTTGCAAAACTGGGAAACGGAAGGGTGTGGGGGAGAGAACGCTGGCGTGGGAATGATTCTCTTGTGGAAGACCACAGTAAGGAAGCTTGTGACCAAAATTTAGTAGTGCTACAGTATATTTGGGACCATAAAATGCACATCTGTCACGGTTTGTTTTTCCTCCATCCCGTTCATACGTTTCGTCAACACAGTTTTATTTTTAAAAACTTTCAATAGCAGTCACTGTGATTCATTATTAATTTGTAACTTTCCTGCAAAACAGCTAAAGCTGCAGCTACGTAGGTGGCTAATAGTGTGCTGAGTATAGGCGAATTAGTTTTATTTTAAAACAGCTTCTCTTTTTTTCCTGCTTACAAACAGCATTTATAATAGTTTTCAGGTCCGAAGTTTTATATTTCGTTTTCTATATAAATTTTTTGAAACTATTACACCATAAAATGTCAGTGTCACAGCTGAAGTCTCGTAGAAGCAAGTTGCCTCTGGAAAGACAGTACACCAGTTTAGTGCACAGGCGGTGTGGTGTTTGATGTGCATGCCACAATCGACCTAATTGCTCCCAAGTACCCTTAACCACAGATGCACAGTAGGTTTTTGTGCATTCCATTTTATTTATGGTGTGGCACGTGCACATCATGCGCCAGCACTTAACTTGCCACAGGTAACCACCCCAATACATCAACGTGCATGAACGACTTAAGTCATGTCTGGCCCATGCACCAGCGCTGCCATTTTTCAATTTGGATAATTTGAAATTATGTAATTTGAAATAAAAAATTTTGAATTATTGAGGTGCTAAAATTATGGTCCCTCTAGGTATGTTATTAATGAGATTTCACTGTATTTGTTTTGTTCAAACACACATTTTTTGGTTAATCACAACATTCATGCAATTATTAGCATATGCTATCCACAAACTGCACATGTGCAAGCTTCAAAATCACACGGTGCTATCATAACTGTGTCACATAGAGCAGGTTATGAATGTAACTACAACTCTCTGCTCTTTAAAGGTCTGAGCGAGCCTATTGAAAAGTTCCTGAGCTTTGTTAATAGAATGAGCTCAACCTCTTTTAATACATACAAAGTCAAAAGTGAAGTACAGTGGAACCCGTATGGCTAGTTTTTCTGCCCCCCCCCCCCCNTAATAATAATAATATTTTCGAAATAGAAAATCGTGACTGGCCACCCTTCTTTTTTGTCCCCTCCCTAGCCACACTTTCAGGTCCCTTTTGGTGATGAGCTCGGCTGTGAAAAAATTTCTGGGCTCTTCCCTTCACCATTTCAAGGACTTTAACCCTGGTCAATGTCGAGCTTGTAGATTATCTCACAGCAGAGTGGTATTCCCAGTTCCAGCTTGGGACAAAAAATTCGAAACTTTGTTTAAAAAACAGTGGAAGTTGAGCCTCTTTTAAACTGTATTGTTTTGACAATGAATTAAGTTATATTTTCTATCAAACTGTAAACAAACTGTTGTCGGGCTCCACATTTTAAGACCTTTCTGCAGCCCAGATTTTATGCTAATTTATTTTGACGGTAATCTGTTTCATGTCTGCATGTCTGAGGAATAATTTTAGCTGGAACACATCTGCATTATAAAATATTGTTTCATAAATGAACTTTAACTTACTTTTTTTTAGCAAATTGCCAACAAACTGTTTTGTCAGGCACTACGTATTAGAGTGATTCGAAGAAAGAGTTTCTATCCAAATTTTTATGGTAATCTTTTTCATATCTGCACTTCTAAACACTCAGCTGCCTGAGGTGTGGGCTAAGAGGCGGAGTCCCCTTACGCTTGCGCTGGCTGCCTAAGGGGATGGTATATATTTTTATACTATATGTGCTATGTCCAGCACAGTTTTGATTGTAACTCTGCCATTTCGAGAGAACAATGAGAAAAGACAAAGAAAAACAAAGGAAACAAAAGAAGCCGACAGAACAACTGCTAGCAGGTACAGAAAAACACTACCATCCCAGTTCATCAACACAATGGCATTCGATGCACAAAAAAGTATAAGACAAACATTAAAAAAATACTTATTACAGTAGAACCCGCTTATAAGGTTCCCGTTTAAAAGGTTTTCCCGCCTATAATGCACGATTTTTCTAGTCCCGAATGTTTCTCCATAAGAACAATAACAAACATTCCCGGAAATAAGGTTTTCATTTTCCCGCGAATAATGCACATTGTGAAGGAAGCACACTGGGAAAGGAAAACTTCAATGGAAAAGATGCTCAACTTACACTGCTTTTCAGACAAAGTTGTAGTTTTTATCCCAAGCTCCACCCTGCTGAGATAATCTACCAGCTTGACATTGACGAGGGTCAGTCGGCCTGCAAAGGGGAGGAGTGAATGTTTTTACAGCCGCCTGGGGCAGGTAGGCATGTCTGGAGCTGCAGCTGTGGTTTTGCCGCCCGGAGGTTGTCGCCCCTCCCCCTCCTCTTCATGGCAGTGGCCCGTGGTGCCGTGTTCCAGGTAGATGTCCCAGCCCGCTTTCCTTGTCTTTTCTCCCCCCCCCCCCCCGCTTTGTTAGGCCTACAAGACTCATGCCTTGCACACACCAGTGGAAGGCTGTTTAATAGGAGGGTGACAGACCCTAACATAACACAAATACAGTGTGGATTTTCTGTCTCGAAAAATTAATGTTTCTGTGGCTTTCTAATTTTGACATGTGTAACAATGTCATAAATTATCACGAGCCCGGCAGGGGGGGAGGGGGGAGTCGGGCAGCTGTATGTACCACACCACAGCTGATAGTCTTTTTGGAAGAACTTCACACTTTCTTTGTTAGCAGTGAAAGTGGCTCAACTCTCTTGCTCTGAGGCCCTAATACCACCACAATCTAGCAAGTTTACTATCTAGCCTGACATTGACAAGGGTCCTTGAAGGAGGAAAGGGAAGAGGTCAAATGTTGATAGGCATCCATTGACATCACTGTGCGGTGGTGGTGCCAAAAGGGACTGGATATATGGAGTATGATAGTTTTTAAAAAGTTTGTAGGTATCCAAATGTATAATGATTACTTTCTTACAGATTTTGATATTTCAGTTTTTCAGCAGTACAAGATTAGGATATGTTTTATTCCTATGCTCAGTGTCTAGTAGGCATACATTTTTTTGGCAGTAACAGTACAAACGAGTTGAATATACTTGAAAACTGTAGCCTATTATATATATTTTTTAATCCTTCAGCTCCGATTGTTCTTCGAAATTCCTTCGCATAATGCAAGCTTCGCTTCGACTTCGCTTCACATTTAAAAAACGACCTTTGCACATGCCCAGTTAATATTTATGTAGTGAAAATTAATTCATCCTTGAAACAGTTTTAGTGAAAAATTAAAATGAGTGCCTCTAAGAAAAAACAAACATTTTCATTAGCTGAAAAGTTAATCTTAATCAAGCACGTGGACCGTAATCCGGGTAGAACACGCACAGCAATTCCTCGGAATTTGGAAATCCCAGTGACTACTCTGAATCGAATCATTGATGCAACCAGGAGACAAACTGCCACGAACAATTGTGCTTGTTTTGCATGTACAGTAATCTTTTGCTCGTATACTTATTTTATGATTTTGCAACCAGGAGATAAAATTTCTTAAAAGATTATGTATTTAAAAGAAATATTTGTTTTGTTCATTATGTAAAGTTGTGTGTTTATTACGGTGCATAATTTTATATCTTTTGGTGTCCAGATTCTTGAATTTTTGTGTTTCCCTCTTATAAGGTTTTCCTGCTTATAGTGTCACTTTCTTGTGGACCCCTGAAGAACCTTATAAGAGGGTTCCACTGTAGTTCACAACACACCGTGCAAAGTAAACCTAAACAAAAAAACACATGACTAAAAATGCAAACCATATACAACTCCAGTGACGATATACAATGATACACGGGATGGTATACACTAACAGCCAGGCAAAGTGCACTAAACTACTGAACAATGTGGAATGACAACGAATAAGAAGTAATTTCACAGTCCGCTGAATTACAGACATAGGTTAGGGCTTGAATCTTGGATACATCAATTCAAATTTACAACACGCTACACACACACACACACACACACACACACAGTTCATGAGTTTGCACACTTATGACTGAAACCATTACAGTGTGTATGCAACAAACAAAAAAATAACAACTGACAAAATTGCAGGGACGAATCAGACACGGAGGATCAAAAATGTTGCAAAAATCACCAAGTGGAGAACAAACAAACAAACAAAATCAGAGAATGTTCACACTACCAAACAGCAATATAAAAATGTGACACGAGAGCTAGTTTTGCCTAAAGTTAAGATTCGACAATGCCATCTAAACTTATAGCCAGGACCCAAACACGCCGGTTAAAATTTTAATGTGAGTATTTTGCTATAAAGAACTTCACTACAACAAACAAGTAAAATTTTTGGTCCTCTAGAGTTTACAGAAAATTAAACTTACAGTGTCATGCATGTTTATGATGTGCATGCAGTTTACTTACCTGTATGATGAAAACCTCAGTCCAACGAATGAATCGTGACGAGCCAACATAGTCTGTTCCATTATGCACTCGTATAGAAGGCACTCCGTCCAAGCACTTCCCATCAATACAGCTCTGTACTCTGCACACAAAGAATACATAATAAGAGAATAATACAGTTGAACCTCAGTCAAAACCTGGGACTGTTCTAGAAAAAATAGTATGAAGTCTGCCCACTACTGTTAGCAGTGCATTCATGGGCTGTCAAGCGAGCTCTGAAGGCACCAGCCAGCACAGACCTCTACATCAGCCTTGGTTAAGTAGAAGAGTAAAGCAGTATGGCGGGTAGACAAGTAGACAGGGACAGAGATGGAAGGGGGTATGGAGAAGCAGCTCACCTGGTGGTTGGACGGTGGTGGAGTAGGAGTCCTCCCTCCTCACAAGTCATAATGGGACGAGGATGCTTTGCTAAATGAGCTGGGTCGAGAGGTTTTAGTCAGCACATAAGAGCAAGGTGTTGCACGCCAGTGAGGGTAAAATAAGGTTAATGTGGAGCAGTGACACAATGCAATGGGTGGAGAAACAGGACTGCTCTGAGAAAACCTGCCAACCGATGAAAACATCCACCACATTTACCATGCGGGAAAACCTGGGTGAACCCAGCAGGAATTGAACCCAGTTTGCCTTGGTGGGAGGCGAGTAGCCTGACTCCTTTTGTCTGGTGAAGTGTGGGGGTCACTGCCCAATTACTGCCAATTTTGTCTTGCTTATTTATTAACCACGTGCAAGATGAAAGAAAGTGTTCATTTTACATACGGTACGAAGCCTTGTAACAATGAGAATGACAGGTAGTGTTCTGAGAATTAGACTTATTTTAGAATGAATGAAATCACAAAACATATTTTAAAAGATTCGTGATTCACAAATCTTAAATAAATCAATTCGTTTTAAAATTTGTTACATAGTGCATACTTTCATATTCCAAGGTAAGAAAATGAAGAAATGTTAGGCAGGATTTACAACAACCCGCGCGTCCGTCCGTCCATCATCCGTCCTTCCACCACGTGACCAACAGCCAATCAGAGGTGGCCATTAATTCTATCCGTCCGTTCATCAAAACCTTGGCAAACTTTAACTTTTGGCGGACGAACGGATGAAATTACAGCCTTCTAAACTTGCACGTTTTGTTACTCGTTCATCCTGAGTTCTTTACAAGGCAGTGTAATGTGTACAGTGTTTTGTTTATGCTGTCTTTTGTTTTCATATGCTTGTAACTGTAAAATAAAATTAAAATACATTTTTCCTGAAAATTAATAAATAATTATGTTTGGAAACACAAGCTCCTTTTGTACAATAGTAAAAGTAATAAAATCACGCTTTATATGCTATTTATAATTTTTTTTACATCAATTAATTTTTGTTATGTACGTGAATGTGCATTTTGGGTACTTAAAACCACAATACCGCCAAACATTTTCACTTTTTATGAAGATTTTTCTTAATTGTTAACAGTTTTGTTTTTATTAGTTTGCAGCAATGAACTTGTGATGGACGTACAAAGTTAGGTTGTAAATCACTAGGCTGGGAGACGGACGAATGCATGACGGAGGGAGGAGCAGATGACGGATGGACGCGATGGGCTATCGTAAATCCTGCCTTACTTACACATGAAGGTAACCAAATAAATTAATTGAAAATTAAGTACCAAGTTATCAAGTTGTATGATACTAACATATTGCATTCATTACATCAAAGATAAAATTTTCCACAATTTCATATGAAAATGTCCAAGATGCATATTTGAGCTACGAAATGGCGGCTTGACTATAGGCCATTCACGGTTACTTCACACTTTTCTTAAGCCCTGCTAAAGTTCTACTTTTGGTTACCGATTACTAGAGACCTGAAAAAGTAGGTGCTCTTTTCCCCAAAAATAGGTGTTATTTATTTGTCAAAAATAGCTGTTATTTTCTCGCTACAAAACTGCAGGTTTCTGCATGAGAATTGCTCCATTTTTTCATGTCCTCTTTATAAAGACATACATAATTGGATAAATATCACTTTATTCGTAAAACCTGAAATTGGCAGTGCTATTGAAAAGCAGTTTTTTTTAAGAGTTATTTCCTAGCAAAAATACTTATTCTGCCTGACACCTGGAACAACGGTCACAATGCACTGACATGGGCATACTGTTTCATGAAGAGACTAATGTAAACAATTTATACACAATTATAAAAGCGTTGTTTAAAAAAAAGTGCCTTGTACAAACAGAACATTTTTTTTAGAGAAATCTACTTATATGTTTTTAATTATCTGAACTTTCGACAACAGATTTTTTTGTTAGGCCCGCTAACAAAACTTTCATTTTTTTCAAAACGTGTAATTTTTTACGCACGTATTTACAGAGAATATGTATGATAAAAAATACAGTTAGCTGGAAGAATACAAGATTAAAATACGCGATAATTCAATTTACAAGTATATTCTGCATAAATAAATGCATAAAATAAAAACACATTTTTGACCGCCGCGCCACTTAGTAAACAATATATAATTGTTGGATAAAACATGAAGATGCTATGGTAATTATTAAGTTTAGGGGCTTTTCTGTAAAAATAAAAATAATTCACGGAAAATGGTATATTTCCACTCAACTAATGATGCAGAACATGAATATACTAGGAGCATTAACTTCAGACTAATTTCGTAATATGTGCCCACCTAACTTAACAGAACCTAACCCCACGGTGGGTGAATCACCATTTTACATTTTTAAACAAACTTTCAAGCCCATTTCGTATCCTTCCGCCAAAGGTAAACAAACATTGCCATGTGACTGCCATGTGGCAGTCACATGGCAATGTTTACTTGCAATGTTTACATTCCACTGTGTGTGTAGATGTGTTCGCACATGCACGTACCCATTATAAAAGTCATGTAACGTATATATTATTAATGGATATTCCACAAGCGTAAAGTTTTTAATCTTGAGAATTTCACACAAAAGAAGATGCGATGCCAGCAAAAAAACATTTCATTCTATAAACCCAAAATGCGAGTATTTTTATGAATCAATAGTTGTCGTCTATTTACAATCGATTGTTAGTGACTTTCGATAAATTCCCGTACATCGAAGGCAAGATCATCAGTATTGATCGAAATTGCTACAGACGTTAAAATGGCGTGGTGGTTGAGTCGGATGTTTCGCACAATTGTAAAACGATATTTAAAAATGGTTGTGACGGTTTTCGACAGGACGCCAGAGTTTGCGAGTGAAGGATTCTACGTCTTCGACAATGTGAAAACAATTCTTATGTGTAAATACTGCAATGTTAGAATAAAGTGGCAAAGGAAAGACGCGTGTACGAAACACATAAAAACAAAAGAAATTAGAACAAAGTGAGCACAAATTAAAATCATACGTTATTAAAAACCAAATAATAAAGAGCGGATATTAGTAAAACAAGACAAATAAATGAATTATTATAGGTTAAACGAGATAATCGCACAAATTCTCTGGCACGTGTGTCAACAACACAAGGACTACGAAGGTTAGTAAACAAATGGCCGCGTTACTTTAACCTTAAGCGTAATCATGCGACTATGCAAGAAACGTTGAAATCTAAATATGTTAGCATCACGTCATTAATAATTGGTGTAATAAGATACAATTCTTTTCGACACCCATTTGTAAGCAATAAATTAACAATTACGTTAAAACTTTGGAACTATTTCCTCTCTTTGTGCTGGCAACCTGACGGGATAACTGTATCCGTGCTCGCCGCTGTTTATAATGTTATATGCATGTCGCTAATGGCTAGGGTGTTTTTTCAAAGGTTGATTTTCAAAAGTTTCTTCCAGTCATGAACCGACTGTAGGATTGTTGGGTTTTACACTAACCTAGGATTTTTGGATTTTACACACCTAGGATTGTAGGGTTTTACACTACCCTAGGATAGTAGGGTTTTACACTAAACTACGAATGTACGATTGTAGGGATTTAAAGGAACCGTAAAACACACCAAAAGAGTGTAAATCGACTCACCTAGATAGGGGCTGGTATAATTCCTCTGACGTTAATACAAGTAAACAAACATATTTCGCAAGTTTTTTTTAATATGTTCTACTTATTTTAACATTACGCCCTCTTGAATATGAACAAGGTAAGCTGTGCAGAACCCATTGATGCAACTTTTGTTGGTCTAAGACGTTTTGTTCAGAAACAGAAACACACAGGTTATACTGCTCATTTTGCAATTTTGTTCAATTTTTTTACAGACCAAATTTTTTTTGTTTGCAGGTGTACCCCTCGCTTGATTTTTGGTATTTTGTTATTTAAATTAAAACTTTCCTACCTACTCAGATTCCTTAACATTTCACATTGTATCAATATATCATAATTTTGAATTTTTTTTTGTGTTTTTCAGAAAAGCCCCTAAACTTAATTAACGATGCTATGAATGTAGACAAACTCAGAGAACTAGTTGGCGTGAATTCCATAGATAACGTGGTGCTTGGTAGATGTGAACACAACGGCGTTTCCTAGTGAGGAAATAAACTTTTGCAGGGCAGTGCACTAAAATGTTAACTCAAATTGACGCATCATCTCTTGCGGTCATGTTATTTAAAGGCCGTAAAAACACGTTACGGATAGTAAAACAAGTTTTCGTTTATGGTGATAAATCGACGAAATCTACTGACCAACTCTGCATACATTCGTATTCTAATATGCAAGAAAACACAAAATAAGTAGTAAGAAGCAACTATGTGACACAAAACAATAATTTGCTAAAATACTACAGGATTTAGTACAATTCGCGAATTACAGCTAGAAATCTCAAAAATCGTAATTTTTCATTTTTTTTGGTGAAAATTTGCATTTATAGCATTTGCTGAATTTTCACGTCTCTACAGCAGTGATGAAAATTTCATCTTAACTTGTGCGCTAATGTACATTCTGATTTCCTGTCAAATATTCTCTCATAGCGTGTATTCTATGGTGGTTAAGGCCTTGTAATAATTCCCGCTACCTTAACAATAACACTTTTGTTTGATGATTATTATACTTTTGAACTGTGTACATGAAAAAGAATGATGGAATGGGTGTATTGTTCAAAGAAAGCTACAAAATGTGATGCATGAATTATTGATACTTAGACATTCAAAATTTTTAACACGCAATAATAACTAGTTGCTGCAACGAAGACGGCGGACGTTTGGTAAACAGTGCAACGAGTATTCTTAACCTCAACACCTGATATAAACATTCATTGCGTGTCAGTGTGTATTTATTTATTTTTTTGCCACATTTCGTTAGCAAAGCAACAAAACTGATCATTGTGTAACACTCATTCCGTGAATATAGGTTTAGTTTCAAGCAAAGGTCGGTGTAAATTTTAAAATAGCTTTATTTAAAGAAAAACGGGAAAAATTGCTTTATTCGCACTAAAATGCTAAAATTAGCGTTATTTTTCGTTTTATCGCAAATGCTATGTTTTCAGGTCTCTACCGATTACATGTCCTTACGCTACATTTTAACAACACTGTCATGCGACTTCCAGGTTTTAACTGTCAAAAGCTTTGTTTACTGTTTTCAGTGGTTCAAAGAATTTGGTCATATTTCAAAAACCATTTCGTATGAATGTTCACAATTTAGGCCTATAACCATATTTTGGTCAGCTTTATGACTTTTTAACAATGTCTGTATTGACGATAGTACATACGGTTATTATTTTGCATTAACATATTTCTTGTACACAACATAGTACATTACACGTACATGTTAATATTTTGCAGCAACTGTGTTTAACCCTGTTACAACTTCAGGGGAAAGAACTGTTGTTATTGATAGGGGTTGGGTTATCTCATTAAAAGGATGGCCTCAGTTGCAATAAAAATTCAAACGAAGGAACAACCAGTCCAACGAAAAGACACAGTGAATTCAAACACGCAACTCGTGTCGCTTATTTTTGTATGTAGCAGTAAAAAACTTAAAAGATAGTGGTGAACATGCACACAAATAGGCCTATCGTAACTTTTATTCCGCTCAAATTTCTATGCAGTGGTACTTACGGTTTTCTAGGTTTATTTCATTACTTATTAAAATTTATTTGTAAGCACGTTGTATAATTTTGTTTCAAATACCTAAGGTGAAGTTACAACATTGTGATAAATAAACATCAAACTTTAAAACACTTACCAATTAATTGTCATAAAAACAGTTTAAAGTTAAAACGTATCAATGTCGCACGTCCAATATATGCAATCACACACCCATTGGCCCAACTTAGCGTAATGTAAACAATACTCTTTCACACACAGCAGTCACGACACACGTTACAGTATATTTATTCCTGCCGTGGGAAAACAGATGTATCACAATATCGTAACTTGCCTACGTGGGTTTAAAAAAACATGTGTACAAACTTGATGTAGCCAATTTTAAGTATTTTCACAAGAAGAGAAAATAACGCTTTGTCTAGCAACACGCCATGTCATGTCACCAGCTGCCACTTCTGCCAACTTTGGATTTGTAACCGTCCCGCCATCACATTTAAAGATATTGAAATAAATATTTAAACAATAAAATCTTGTTTCAGTTGTAAATTGCAAATTCAAAATACATTATTTTTGCTGTAACAAATATGAAATATGCTAAAATTGAAAACATATATAATTCTTCTGTTACCGCAAGCAGCGCAAAACTCTCTGAGGGAGAGAAAGAAAGAGAAAGCGACAAGTTCCACTCCATGTAACTAGGGTGTACGTACCATAATTTACACTGATATTTTTAACTGTAATAATAAAATATGTTTCCTTCAGTGCTACCTAAAAAATAGGTAGAAACAATATTTTAACCATGAACTATTTCTTACTAGCTGTTGTCAAAACATCGCTGCTCTCACTGTATTTAATTTGTATTAAATAGGAAATAAATATTACAAGATATAATATAAGATACTAAGTTAAAGTTTCATTTATTCAAGAATACAATACTTTAAAGATAATCACAGTGTTATATATATTTGTGATATAGAAGTTATTGAAAAAACAGGTTACATGTTGCTCACAGGGCGATTTTTCAAAGATTTGTTTCAAAACATCCAAAGAAACCGTGAATGGACTTATAGATTGATAAACATGCAATGTCATCTGCCATATTAAGAACAGCTACAAGCAGTAGCACATTTTTCACCATGGCCGTAATATTTACCTATTAACTCACTTACGTTGGTGATACTGTGCTTGCGTCACGTGGCAAATGTGTAGTTAAAGTAATTAATAATATTTTACTTTAAAAAAAGTTTGAGTCAGAGAAGAATAAATAAGATGATCATTTTATTCGGAAGATGCTACCTTATTGAGTTAAATTAATATTAAGTTTAGAAATTATGTTGATATTATGCCAGATATGATTAAACACCAACTTTACAAAGAGGGAAAACAACCTTCAAACACAAAAGAAAACATCTGTGCAAAATAATTATTCCTCCTCAAAATATATTGCCTAAACAATTTCAGGCAAAACCATTTGCTTTCAAATACTAGTGATGATAGGTGCAACTACTTTGCGAGACAGATAATCTAGATAAAATTTCTGTGATTGCCGGTATGTTAGGGATGGAAGCAAACATGAATGGATGTGTGTGTGTGTGTGTGTGTGTGTGTGAGAGAGAGAGAGAGAGAGAGAGCGAGCAAAAGAGAGGAAACAGATTTTTTTTGCTAGACGACAGCTTCCCTTCTTGTAACACACAAGGGGATGGTGTGTGAGGGGGGGAGGGGTGAGACAGAGAGAGAGAGAGAGAGACAGCAAGGTCGCCATGCTGGTTGCTAAATAACCACTTCCCCTCACGTCAGGCGTGTAGTAAGGCAAAGGAGCATTCCAGACTCTCCCGCCAAGTCGCAGACACAATCAGCTGAACTGGAGAAGAGTACCGCGCAGCAGTGATAAATGTATTTCACACCCAGTTATTAGACGTTTGCATAAACAACCAGCTTAAAAACAATAGTTGCGAGCCATCTTCAGTGACAGGACCGAAATATACTTTGAGTGATGCAATATCCAATAAATGGTAAAATCGAGTTATTTTATTATTATTTATATAGAAATTTGCAGGGACCACTGAAAATTAACTGTGTATATGGTTTATCGGTACATGCATTTTTGGTACATCGAGAGCCTACTGTATTTCCCGTACAAAGTACTGCAAAACAGTAAAAGTTGGCAGGAATGGAGCAAGTCCATCTCTTTACGTAAGGGTAAATCACTTTGACTGTGAGATTTGCCAACAAGTATATACCCACAAAATTCTATGTAGCTGAAAAGTTGAGAGGGGCAGCTATCCTGGGGCAACCCGGACTTTCCGAACAGCAGGCCATCACCGACTGTCACCAAGGATGGGTATATTTAAAGGCGACAAAGTGGAGGTCCACGCCATGGCAGAAGTTTGCAGAGACTGAACTACAGCAAGCCATAACCGGAGACGACCTGAACTACCAGCTGCAAGGGGAAGTGGTAAAACAGCTGACTCAAATAGTCCATGAACACAGACATGTATTAGAGCAAAGCAGCAAGTTAAGGAACACAGCCAAAACTGCACAAGAAACCCACCTGACCAGCCCACAGATCATCCACTTAGTTTGGTTGGAATTGTAACAAAAACAACAGATTCCTGCTCTAATAATAATGCATGCATTTTTTTCTATAAATTTTTTTTGACGAAATGGTGAAATTTTAATGACGAAATCAGCTCATTTTATTTATCGTAAAAGTGGAGCCCTATCTATTATTACGTTGCATTTTAAAGTTATAAGCTGTGAAAGTTGATGCTTTTCAATAAATTTGATATCAACAGAACAAAATACTGTACTTTAATCTGAAGCAAAAGTAATCTAGGTGTACATAGAACTCCTGGCCTTTCAAACACCAATTTTGTATACCACTGTTGGACAAATGCTTGAAGAATGCAATTTTGTAAGTGGGCAGTGGCAGAAATTCATCATGACCTACAGTTTGACAAAAGTGCCTTTTTTTTTTTGGAGGAAGGAAATTTTTATTGACTTAAGAGGAAGTTAATCACCAGAGTAGATGTAATTTTTTCTCAGAGAACCCACACTGGTGTAAGGATGGTAAGGAACAGGAAAGTGGCCATATCAATAGTGTGGTGTGGCCTGTGGAAAGACGGACCTTTTTTCTTTAATGCCACTGTGACAAGGAAAAGTTATCTGCAGCCAACAAGGGTTTTTCTAGGATCCTGAATCCTGAGGGGATCTTTCCAACTTGATTTCAGCAGGATGGGGCCTCAGCACTTTATATTGTGACGTTGCTAAAAATTGCCTGTCCCAAATTTTTTGGTATATTTAAGAATTTTTAACTATCCTTCAGAAGTTTCTTTTTTGTTACAAAGCATTCATTTTACTTATTGTTACGATTTTGATAATTAATTAACTTTTCAACATGGGCGTGAAAGTTAGTTCAGTTTTTGGAGATATTTCATTTATTTTTGGAACGTATTGGAAAGATTCGAGAAGCGTTGCACTGGAGATGTTTGTAGCCGGTATGAGCAGAGGTTAAACATCAGCATTTTTTTTGTAATTGTTCTGCTTACTGCTTGAAGGCACACATTTTTCTTTCTGCCGCAGTTTTTTTCTTCTCCCTTTAAATTTTTGTTTCTTGAGGTTTCAACTGTTTGCTTCGTTATTTCCGGCATTTAACTGGTGAGTATGTTTGCTAAGGTTGCGATGCGTTTGTGGGTACTGAAAGAGGAAGGAAAAGGTTTCAGGTGCTGAAAGCAGCGGAATGAGAATAGTGCTAAGAGCGCGTGGCGTGTTATGATTAGCTGGAGTTGTGGTTGTAATCTGGCAGGCTAAAAGGACGAACGGCGAAGCAGTCCAGAGGAGACCGCCCAAGTTCTACAAGAAGGGATAAGTATTGATTTAATTTTTTTGTTTTGATTGATTAAATCATTTTTAACTGATCTCAGGAAAAATGGCCTCAGTCGTTTTATATAGGAGTACATGAAATAGCTGTACGAGTAGTCTGGAAGAGAAGCCGAGAAAGTATTGTCAACAAATGGCAGCCTAAGACGCTAGAACCTAGTCCCAAATACACAAATACAAAAGTAATGATGTTACTTTAGTATGGTTGATTTTCTGTAGCAAATAAGCTGTGAAGGTACAAGACGTTATTACTGTCGCATTGAGCTGATAAATGTATACAATAATAAAATCGTAGCTATTCATAATGTTTTTGGCTTTGGTTTTAATGTTGGCACTAGACACTGATTAAATTTGTTGTACCTGCATACTACTCGTGGACTGCGTTTGTGTTTTATTAATGTTGACACAAGTATTTTTCTTATGTAGTTATATTTTTTTCTATTATCTTTCCAATAATCCAGGTCTACATTTTTGAATTAATTGAGCAGTATTTGAACAAAGCTAATTACTGTTGGCGTTCAATGAGAAAGCTTGATGTAGATGTTTCATGAGATGATTGAACTGACCTAACCTCTGACACAAAGATCTCTTATAAATAATTGGAGTCTTGTAGTTATTTCCAGTTCTTATTTTTTTTTTTGTAAATCCAAGAATCAATATGGAACATTTAAAGAGACCTGCTAGCCTCTAATTAATTGTACATTCTGGTTTCACAGATTTTGTTTGTACAATATCTATTGCAGAGATGTATTAATACCAGCTACAAAATTCTATGAACTAATGTATTTCTTTGGTTAATTCTGAATCTTGAAAACATTACCAGAAATATAAGAAAAGTAACATACAAAAAAAGAAACTGTTACTCATCCAAACTAAATTAAAATTTTATATTTTTATTTTTGTTGTTAATTGTTATTTAGAGTTTAACTACGTTTATAAGAAGATGATGGTTCCTTTTTGAAATTAGATTGCTTTCTTTTCTCTTTTAATAAATACTCAATGTTGATAAGTTGTGTGCTCTCTCAATCACTCGCGCACACTCTCTCTCTCTCTCTCCCCTATCCCTCTTTCTTCTATCCTTCCTCCCTCTCTCTATCTCTCTCTTTTTAAATTTCCAAACAAAGGTGAATTCACTTTCTTGCTCTCTAACACTTAAGGTGGCTTTAGTTAGATGATAAGTAGAGAGGTACTGAGACTTTCAGCACACCTTGTTCCTCTGCAGCACTGGGACTGCAAAGCGATCCCTAAAACTCTTGCTAGAAGTAATAACTACCCCCTTACTACACCCACACCCGTATTTGTTGTTTTAGCTCTTTCTTTGTTATTATTTTATGTACTGGCATTTATTTTGAAGTATGTGTGTGTGTGTCCAGTTGTAGTTGGGCTTTGTGCTGGTACTTTGTTTTTTTTATACTTAATTAAGCATGTGGTGGAGACTTCCCTTTCATTGTAGTTTTTTTTCTTCAGAGAATGGTTATTGAATTTTTTTTATTCCGTCAAGAGTGTTCCCCTCTTGACCCTCCATGTCTTAGACATTTTACAATATCGCCTACGCAAGTACTTCCTTGGATGTGCAGTTCTCAGGAAAAAGGCGGGTTGACTTTGGCCTGTGGAATGGGCCCCACGTAGTCCCGACCTCACATTGCTGGAATTATACCTGTAGGGCCACTTAAAAGTCCTAATTCATGAACAGATCATGTCACTCCTTCACTTAAACAATAGCATCACAAAGCATGAAAGATTAGGACAATCCTGGAATGTGTGTGGAATAAACTGGTCAACTGTCTGAATTTCTGTGTGCTACAGGATGACATATCATGTGAACTTGGAGCAGCAATGGTCTGCGACTTTAGGGACATCTTGTGCAATATCACATTGACGTGTGACGAGCACATAAGATAGGAATTGCGCTGTATTCACACCCTGAGAAATAACCCCCGGGGATGTCCCGAGGTTTAAGGATACGCGGGGAAGAACCGCAGCCGAAGGAAACAGGGAAAGTCCCGAAAATTAGCTGATATAAGCCCTCGGCGAAGGAAACAGGGTAACCCCCCAGCCGAGAATAGTGCGGACACAGCTCCCAGGAACCCCAGAGACGCTTGCAGCACCCCTCCCTCCACCTCTAGTTTGAGCGAGCGAGTTGCTGACGAGACCGAAATCATATACAAAAAATGCGCGAGGGACGCCGGGGAAGTCCCTGTTTCTGTCAACAAAATGTGCTGACAGCCAATTTGAATATATCGAGAGACAGGTTAAATTGAGGAGCAGCCAGGTTTTGGGAGCAGTCGCAGCGAGTTGTTCACCGTCCGTCGATCAGCGCGAAGCAGAGAGGACGGGGACGCGAGCTGAGGTCGCAGAGAAAGCACAAGTTCCGGGAAACCAATCCTGGACTTCCGAGAGAGAGTCAGTCAAAGCCGCAGGAAGGAGCCAGCTGAGTACAGCACGCCAACGAGAGCCAGTCCGAGGCCTGAACCAGGGCCACCCAACTCACCAGACCTCACTACCAACGAAGACAACTCACCAAAAGCCGCAGTCAGAGATAAGTAGAGAAACGTCTTCCTTCAACAACCTTCCCCGACGCATAGTATTCAGCCCAACAGCCCGTCAGGCAAACGACTTGCAGGGGGGCTCAGTCTCGCCAGGGTGTGTAATAACTATGTGACCTTCTGATCAATAAAATCCTGGTGTGTTAAATAACTGAGAATACGAGTATTTGTTTACCCCTTACGCAACAACCTCAGGTGTCATTAGTCTGCACCAATAAAATTTAACTATATGAACAACTGGCCACCACCTGTATAACTCAGGTGGCCAAGTAGCGACAACATGAACAGCAATTACATGCCAGAACCAAGAATACACTTGCATGCTGTACTCACCCTAAGTTGAAGTTCTTGTCATCAGCCACCCACTTGATGAGGACCAGTTCATCAGGGGCTGGAGCCCCAGAAGGCCCACATCCGATGGTGAAGTCTACCATGTTACGTAGTGCTGTCCTTAGAGCCTACAAAAACGTATATCAATATTTCTTTATTTGTTTAAAGAGAGCTTAAAATTAGAGGTGAGCCGATATGGTTTTTGAGCCTTTTCCGATATTGCCGATACAAACTTACCGATATTAATATTGATACTGCCTTAAAGAAAAATAACATTTTTTCACGTTTCAAAAAATAAAAACTTTTATTTTTAAAACATTTAGTTAAAGAAAATTTTAATTGTCTTTGTTTTTATTGTTTCAGTGATAGGCCAAACCATCAAGATAAATAAAAATCTAGGAACCATTTAATAGTTAGTAATGAAGCATATTTTTAAGACAAAAATAATCTATATTGATGTAAAAAAATGTGTAAGATGTGATGTACATATGAATTATGCATACAATGTATTTGTAGTATTCAACCTACCTTTGTTTTCCACAATATTAAATGGTAAAAGATCTGTGCAAATAATTTTTTCTGATGAGACTATTTATTTTCGCAGTGCGGGAATGTGATGAAGGATAAGGTTTATTTTTTTCCATTAATTCATACACGTTATGAAATTTCGGTTTGGAGCTGTTTACATCAGGGCTAGATGAACATGTAGCCACACAATCGTTATCTGAAATTTTTGAAGTACTCGCAATTATGACATTGCTAGGCGTATTTTCTCTGCCAGAAAGTTGTGTTGAGAGTTGTACAACAGGCCTAGAATTTGAAGCTCTTCCACTTCAAAGGGTGCGTACACTCAAGGTGCCGTTTTAAGTTTGTGGTGCTATACGACCTCAAAGATGTACCACCTCTCGAAACCAAATATTGCAAACAGCCTTGCATTCTTGCGTATTGCTTAGGGTAAAAAAAATCCACACATGACTTTTCCTTCCAGCCATATTATTTGTTTTTTGCTGGCACACGTAAATAATTTCACCGCGTGCATTCTCTAACCTAACACCGTCATATTATTACAGCAACAGCAAACAAACCAACGAATCAAATAAAAAAAAAAGACAAACTGTAGGAATGGCGCAGCTAGGCGGCAGTAATGTGTAGCATGTAACCAACATTACAAGATAACATAATTTTTTTATGCGTCGCCGTGTTCGCGGTTGGACATGAAACTACTAAGACAAAATATTTATGGAGGTAATCGTAAATAATAATTATTGTTAATATTAAATATGTGTTAGGCTGATTAAATATTAAGTTTCGTTCACGCGGCAAGCTTGTCTACAGAGATAAAACTCAGTAAACACAAATGGTGGCTTTTATTGTTTTGTTGTATACATTTTTTGTAAACAATCATGCAAAACGTGCCTACTTTTGCTTTAGAAATAAACAGAGCCAGTTAGGTACTTTAGTAAAAACCAATTTAAAATAGTTATTATTTTAATAAAACAAATCCAAATAGTGCGCTAATCCACTCCAATTATGGCAAGACGAAAACAGCATTATCTTAGATTCTTAGGGTAAAATATCGGTTATAATATCGGCGATTTAAACAAGAATTGCAAACAATTCCGATAATTACAATATCGGCCGGTTTCGATATATCGGTACCGGTACTGGCTCAGCCCTACTTAAAATGCTAGTTAACATCCAATTGTCAATGACAAGGTCATAATGAGATCCATTTACAAACACAGATAAAAAACAAACTAAAACAAAAAAGCATTAAAAAAAAAAAATGTATTACATACTCAAATATTAAGTTTCAATGCAATCCTCCAACCATGAAGTGGTCAAAATGACACTGACATAAAAGAAAAAAATCTGCAAACAACTCACCACCGTGTCATCTGCTGTGATTTGGACCATGAGCCCATCTTCTACTATGCTGGACTTGGCTGTCAGGTTTAGCGATGACTTCAAAGCCCCATTGAAAACCACAAAACTTGCTCCAGTCACTGTTAAGCATTCAGCACTCATTTTACAAAGGCATATCTCATAACACTGGTGAAATTACACTATAATCTGACTGTTTCAANTAAGCATTCAGCACTCATTTTACAAAGGCATATCTCATAACACTGGTGAAATTACACTATAATCTGACTGTTTCAAACCACCTATCCTTCAGCACTCATTTTACAAAGGCATATCTCATAACACTGGTGAAATTACACTATAATCTGACTGTTGCATATCTCATAACATTGGTGAAATTACACTATAATCTGACTGTTTCAACCCACCTATCCTTCACAACACATTTTTGAGGAAATTTAAAATATTTCGGCTAAAAAAAGTTACAAATTAAAGAATAAGTTTTTTTCAACCAAACATTTTATGTTGGTAGTACATAAGTAAGTAATGAATTAATATATTCTTAGTGTTTTTTAATACAATTTGGAATGCAATGCCACCTGGAGTGGGAAGAATTTTAATGTGTTTTAGAAACTACCTAAACAAGTCCCACTAAACTAACACACCAGTAGTATTTTTACTGATGTTATGAATAAAATTATTTATTAAAAGTATAAGTCACTAATTTTTAAAATGACTGACTGGTTAAATTTTGTGTAACACATTCCACGTCTTCGAAACAGATCTCTGAATTGCATGCAACTTGCCATTTTGGCGATATGATTATGAACCGTAAAATACACAAATTTCTAACCCTTTTGGTGGGCTAGGTTTAAATATGCCTATTGATATTAAATACATAAACGTAAAATTTTATTAACTTCTCTCTGTCGATTCCCACCACATTTGGCATGTAAACACTATGGAATGTCATCTAAAATGTTTGTTAAATGGTTGCTTATTTTTATAATGGCGTTATTCTTGTTGTGTTCAATCTATATATCTGGTATCATTAAAGTGATTTGACTTAGTGTGATGAAGTATCCACTGTATGCACTAAATTCATTAAGTAATAGATTCAATCATTCATTTTTGATGGCACTGTGACAAAACATTTCATAGGCTTATATCATATATTGGTGCAGTAGACTTACTCAATTTTTGTTTTACCATGTACGATCCTACTCTCTAGACCTTCGACTACCCCATCAAAAGTAAAATTGTTAACTTCTTGTCTTCTATAAAAATAACTGTACATTTAGGTGATTTGGTTTAAGTTAAATTTGACTTCTCTTTTGTTACAATTTCGGCAGTTACTGAAGATTAAAATTACCTTTTTATTACAGTTTAAATGATAAATAAGGTTTAACCACAAAAATCACCAGTCTTCTACAACAAATAAAGTGCATTTTTTATCCATTACTGAGGCGAATTAGCACTAACCCTTTAAAAGCTACTAGGGAACTGGCTTTACACTCTGTCTCAGCTAAAAGGCAGCTTTTTGACAGTTGGGAGGCAGGCAGAGTTTAATATTCTTTGAAAAGCACCGGGTTCGTCAAAACCATACTGTGCCAAATTGATTATACAAACACAAAGAGCACGGTTTTCTTGTGTCAAAAGAGCTCTGATGTAAGAATATGTCATCGAAACCACAACACTGGCGCTACCTTAGAACTGTCAAAAAGGGTCTTTGTATCCGAGTTGGAGCATTCAGCCATTCCCGAGACACGAGTAAATATAAACCACTGCTTTGGCAGCGAATATAACCCAAGCCTCCACAAATGGTAGTGGGATAGAGGCGCAGTGCATAGACTGAAAGACGAGCAAACAGCTGTTAATGTGTTTCGGGGTTCTGAGTCGACCAAGTAAATGTCAGAGCTAATGATTCATAGGCAAACGTACAGTAGTCTTTTCGTCTCCCTTTTGTGCAATGTCCGCAAGAGTAAAAGGAAAGTACGTGTACAAATAAGAAACAACTGCTGTGTAGCGTTCCCCCCAAACCCTCCTCCACTTATTCTTCGCCAGGCCTCCCCCTCTTTCAGGCAGGATCCACTTATATGCTCCATCCATCTGCTAGCCCGAAACACTTGGTCAGGGCTTGGGTATGCTAAAATTCCAACTAGGGAGACCCCTTAAGGAGTTGGTCAGGTTGGGCCAAGTGCACCCTTCTCTATTCGGTTTGTAGCACAGCACGCTGGCTGGCGGTAAGTAGGTCACAGTGTATGAAGTTACCGGTCGCAGCAGAGACAAGCAGTGGAGCTGCGGTTTTACCATTGATAGCCACTACTATACGGGGAGCTTCGGGAGGGTCTTCCCTCTCGATTAACGTCAGAATGGCAGGGATGGACCTATTGCTACCAGAAGTGGTGGTCCACTTGGTACCACAGTTTGATCATTTCCCTGGTCCTTGCTTTGTTCCTGGTTACGGTTGTTTTTGGCCGCGGGACCGCTTGCTTCCCAGTTGGGATTTGGTCCCCGCTTTATATCTGCTGTGTTAGGGAAGACATCGTTGGCTGAACTGGTAGAAGACAGGTAGGTCTTGCAGAGTCCTTAGGAGGACTGTGGCTATGCAGTAGAGAGCCTTAGCACAACTTGTGGCAAGGCAAGGTACACGGACAACTGGCATTTCTGCCGGGCGCACGGCATTATATTCCCCTCAGCTAGAGGGTTCCAGCGTACTTTGTACGCTTTCGGCAATCTTCGGCCGTCACCTCTAAGGGTTCGGACTGGGCAGCGCCGCTGCTGCCATCTCTTGGCGGGGTGGCGGCAGGGAGGTTTGGGTGTGATTGCGAGCAGTATCCGCTGCTCGCTTGGGGGCAAACTCTTGCATGCCCGCAGCTGCTTCTCAGCAGGTTTAGAAGTGGTGGGGGCGGTAACGTGACTTCCTATCATTGCGTGGGTGCTGGTCAAGGAGGCGGCCAGTCGAGGTTAAATTCCCTCAGGGGCATGTGACACGCATGTGATGATGCAGAGTCGACAATGATAGTATGTAGGAAGCATTATGTGTCAAGAGTTACCATGATTGTGAAACTTTCAGGTTTCTATTGATACAGTAAGTAATTCTGTGGCATCGTATATTAGTTACATTCGTTATATGGAATTGGATTAAAACAACTCAGTGACTCTTGAAAAAAAAAGTCCCAATTCTTGTGCAGAAATTAGCGAACTTTAATATTTAATAGTGATGTACTGATGTAATCGTTGCAATATCGGTATCTGCTGATATTCCACTTTTGTAGGTCTTCCGATGTATTCGTTAATAAGAAATAAATAAAATTAAAAATAAAATGATTACAATAACTATGCAAATATAATTCCTGCTTTATAAATATCAAGAAATCATACAATTATTTATCAAAAAATATATTTCTATGCTTTTACATCTCCAACCATTATACTGAGCCTTGCGACACACACCTGGCATTCATGCCAACTCATTTCCAAAAGTACATTTCATAGCTAAACTATCTGCCAATGAATGGTATATATTGCACCAATTTCGCAGAGCATATTGTGACATTCACAATGTTGAAGCCAATCAACCGTAAGCGAGTCGCATTTGGTTAGTTTCAACGAAACTGAATGATGCCTGTGTAAAATAAACCTACTTAACGGGAAAGAAGGACATGTTCAGACATTAGTTTACTTGAAGGACAGGTGATCCCCTGATGCCACAAGTTAGAGAATGCCAGGAGCTATATTTGTAGTTCCAGACAAGATACGGCCTGTCTCTACATGACTCATACAAGGTAACATAACAGACTATTAGATCATGAATAATGCTCTCCAGTTTTAACTGTAAGACTTGTTTCATTAATAAGGGATGGAAAAGTTTCAACTTCTGTTAAGTCACACGGCCCTGTCAAATAATTGTGGTTAATGCCATTTAACATGTGATTAACACATTTAAAGCAGTGCATATCACTCCAAATTAATACATACAATTAACTACGTGGTGTAATTACAACGGAATTCTCTGCTTCAATTCTTCAGCATGTAAGCCATCTGCCGAAGAATAAAGTAAAATTGCATACGTAATCGAACTACGCCATTATATAACTGTGATGGCACATGCAGCCAGACTCAGGAATTCCTACCACACCTCCTCCCTCAGTTGGCAAACACTCCACAATAGAGGAGCTCCACATGCATCCTTCTCTTATTTCCTACTTTCTCTCAGCATTAACATTACACCATTATTATTAATAACATGCAGTGGCATTCTGTTTTTCAAAGATGTTGCAGACTCTTTACTCTAAAGTTACCTTGGTGTAGTTTTTGAACTTAATAATTCAGGTTTCATCAACCAAAAACAATTACTGCCATTTGGGAAAATTCCTATACATTTTCTGAAGCATTCTGGATATCATACATTTCCCATTTTTCCCAATTGCTGGACACCATATACAGTCAACACTCGTCGTACCGAAAACGCATGTACCAATAAACTATATCCACAATTAATTTTCAGTGGTCCCGGCAAAACTCCTATATAAATAATGATAAAGCTACCCGCTTGTATCGTTTATCGGATGTTGCATCGATCAAAGTATATTTCGGTCCCATCACCTAAGATTTACCGCAACAATACTTTTTAAGCTAGTTGTTTACGCAAACTTCTAGTAACTGGATGTGAAATATGCCAGATACCATTTATCACTGCTCTGTGGTGCGTTGTCTTGTCTGTCTTCCCACCTCCCCTTTCATGCATGACGAGAGGGGAAGCGGTTACCTGGCAACCTAGCGTCCTCCTTCTCTGCCCTCTTTCTGTCTCTCTCAGTTGCGTGCACCTTCCTTCCTCCCCTTACATGCTTTCGAGAAGGGAAGTTGTTGCCTAGCAAAAAAAAAAAGCGTGTTGGCTCTCTTGGCGGCCCTATACGTCTGGCCACAGTGCAAGTAAAGTACACCTAGTGATTGTAGAAATTTTATCAAGATTTTCCGTTGCTCAAAATAGTTGCATCTATCATCACTAGTATTACAAAACAAATGGTTTCACCTGAAAATGTTATGCAATACATTTTAACAAGGCATTATTATTTGCAAATTTGTTTTCTTTTGTGATTGAAGGTCGTTTTCCCCCGTAAAGTTTGGTGTTTAATTTTATCTGGCATAAAATCAACATGATTTTAAATCAAAACAATAATTTAACTAAATGGACAACATCTTCGCGAATAAAATTGTATGCCTAGAAGCATATACTACATAATCTTTTGTCGTCAAAAATTGTTTGAACATCGGGCGACTTGTATTACCAAGAGGAAACGTTCATTTTCAGTAACTTCCTGTGGGGAAATTGGAGGATTTTTATTAATGTATTTCAATAGACACGCACATTTTTAATTAATTGATATGCTGTAAGGGCATATTCGACACCTTCCCTCTCCCCCCCTCCNCAGCACGAGCGACATCATTCTCTTATCTAGCCTCGCAACAGCCACGGCCTTCTCCTAAGAAGAGCAGTTACGCGTCCACACCACAGGGCGCCTTCCAAGCCAGGGCTGGCTTGCCCGCTGTTGCCACCTGCTGCGCTGCAACCCGCTTCGCATCACGTCGCCACTTTCTGCCCTTCCAGCACCTGACGTGTGAGGGGAAGTAACGGCCGCTCTCAGTTACTCTCTCCTCTCCTTCGCGTCTCTCTCTCCACACCCCTCAACTCTCGCGCTGGTCCTGTGCATAGAGTATAAATAGGACCTGCAGTCCTCAGTTCAGTAGCACGCCGTTACTCTGCCCAAGCATCCACCACTGTCACACGCGAGTCTTCTACGGAACGTTAAGCTGCCCGAGAGCCACCAAACATCGTGTCTTGCCTTCGCAGAACATCATGCTGTCCGAGCAACCATTGACTTTTTCAAGTCACCACTGCCTTTTACATTCCAGTAGAGAGTTCTACTCTACATGAAACTGCCTCGCTGCCCGTGCTTCCAGCTATCTTGTAGGTTACTTACAGCTATTACGAGTGCGAGTACCGCTGACTTGGGGTCGCCCTCACCTCCTCGCGCTTCAGCATCTTCCGAGTCTAGGTAAGATGCCAGCTGGCAACTTAGGACCAGCCCTTCAGGTCTCAGTCATGGTACAGGCTGGTTTATGTGTGTTTGAGTGAGTAATCAATAAAATAGGCATACGTCTAACTTGGCCGAGTTGTCTCTTCCAGCACTCTGTAATTCCTACACCTTGTCCCCTCTCTTTCCGGTTCGTCAACTGTCCTAGTAAGACACTTCTAGGGTTAGCCACAAGCCGAAACCTCGTTCCATTCCTCTCCTATTGATAACTGTTTCAAAATGCAGCCTAGGAAGCTTGCCTTCCTGGCCTCACTTGAGCAGCTGCCCCTTGGATTATCAACCTTCCGGTAAGTGCCTCGGTCAGACCGCGACATCCAGCGCACCAGGTCACCTGCTTGGAAACGATAGGCCAACCCCCAATAGGAGCCTTACTCTTTGTGACACCTGGGTCAGGCAGTGACGTCCTGCACGCCAGGGAGCCAGGGGAGTGGACGTTCTTAGTCTTCTACTGTAACCTCCAGTTTGGTACTTGGGTCAGACTGTGACGTTCTGCACTCCAAATCATTGAAATGGAGATCAGTAGTACAGGCTTCCAACCCTTCTTGACCTCCACATCTTTCACTACATCAGGCTGTGTCTACCCCTTTCTGGCCACCCACTATCAACCTAACTGGCTTGGCAAAGCTGCCAAGCAAGGGCTAGCTCAGGCTGGGGTATTGAGGGAAAGCGGCCTAGTTGGCAACCAGGTATACTCCTGGAAGAAAGAGGAGGCTGCACGTCAGAGAGGGTCTACCACCAGCTCAGCAAGCTCCACCTCGAACTTCCTCTGGCATGTACCATGTGCAGTTTCTCCGCTGCCACCTACACCGCCGAAGACACCTACCTTCGTCCGGCAAGCCAATGTTACCAGGGTAGTCGGGCACCTTAACATTGCACCAGCTTATATCCCCAACAGAGTACCCACTCACCCATCACTCGCAAGCACGCCACCCAAGGCTCAACGCGCAATTATAAAAGTGGCCAAAGCCAACCAACCAGGCACCAGGAAAAACCCCATTCAAGCAACAACCACTGTTTCACCGTCGCCCAAAGGGGAAGTACCTCTGCCTCACCCTCTAACTTCCACTCTCACTAGTGGTGAACGACGAGGCGACAATCTTGTCATCTAATAATGGGTAAGCACCGAGTCCGAGCGCAGCGTAACTCGCGACAGGGAAAATCGGAGGACGTGGCTTTATATGATTAATTATTAAAGACAGTGAAGAAATAAATTTTAATTGCCTTATTTATTCGTTTCAGTTTCAATCAAAACTACAGCTTTATGCAGTGATATATAATTACTTTACAGGTGCGCAGTGTCACCATGATGAGGAAGAGAGGGGAGGGGTGCATTGTTTCACTCCTCCCGCTGCTTCCCCTTCACAGTCGCGCCCGCCATGAACACACAGCCCAAACGATAATTTCTCCACGCACTCTCAATTGATTGAGTGCGTGCGGGACATTAAAAATTTCCCTTTCATTCTGTGTCATTATTTTTATTTTCAGAGGGTTTGAAAGTTTTAGGTCGCCTTGCATTTGGTGTCGGATTACAACCAATTATATATTGTATTTTGGGTTGTCATATTCTTTATTTAAACGAGTTGAGGTAAAATGTTTTTTAATGTATTATTTATAGTTATACTAATACAGTAATAATTTTTTTTAAATCCAATTTTTATTGTTTGTTAGCTAAACTTTATTAGATAATGTACAGCTCTCATCATACTTGAAATTTTGTATAATAAGATCAGAAATTGTATTTTATTAATGTACATGTCAGAACCCTCATCTACTGAAATCCTGTATGTATTAGACAGTCCCCTGAAAAACAGTAGATAGGGAGTCGACTGTAAAAAGTATTTTGCATGTCTAAAGACTACTGTAAAACACCCGTTTTAACCGTTTTCCCACCCAGAAAAATAATCATTGGAGTTGAAACGAGAACTTGAAATTAATCTTTGAACAAGAAACTTTTCTTAAACACCTACATACGATAACTTTACCCCCACCTGGTTGGGCACGAGAGGGAGGGTGCAAGGATACAAAGCTGGTTGCTAGGTATCTATTCCCTTCTTCACTTGTCATGCAAGGACAGGAATTGATGTTATGCTGGTCGTGCCTGTCGGAAACAGCCAAACACAGAGCAGCCAAGGCTATCCTTCCAAGCCTGATGCACGTTTGCATTTTGAACCATAGCAATACAACTCTTTCGTAATAAATGTCTACCTTTTTAGCTACCTTATTTAAGAAATTGTGGTTTATGAAATGGCAGCAAGTAAACAGAGTCATTAAGATTTGTTTCTTTACGACCGTAAATAATTAACAAAACAAAACCACATCCTATGGTTTTCCAGTATAATTCCACTTGCATTTGCCGCACATTATTACACCAAAATAACTTCTATAATCTTACAACAAAATGCACCTAAACAAAATATGTACCATACACACTTTGTAAAGAAACACTTAACATTTCATCTATACAATCATTAAAACTTTATATAAAAATATTTTTACCGTGTCTAAAATGTAGTTCTATAGCTAAAATACATTGCTTGTTACATGATGCAAGCCAATCATAAGGCAATACAGCAGCTAGCCATCCCGATGCCACTAAAGTAACAACGTAAATTTGAAACTGATAGGCATAAGAAAAAATTTAAAAAAATAATTTTTGCATTGGATATGCATTCTGTTCTCTCAGGTGCACAATTAAGGATGAAACACACAAAAATACAGATAATACATATTGGAATTCCCCGACTTTTAACTACTGCATTAAAAATTCCTTATCATTTCACTAATAGCTTTCAAATTCTCCAACATTTCACACATTTCTCTGTTTTCCTCCATCAGTGACAACCCGCATTTAAATAACCAATCATCTGATTTTCCAGCAAGATGCCACTAAAAATGGACTTTGCGATCAATAAAATTTGTCAGTTGCTCATGTTTGTAACAATATGGGTGCCAAGGAAAGGTCCAATATGCCCTCCTTCTAGGGTATAATTTATTTCAGAAATGGTATGCAAAAAAAAAAAAACGCCCCCTAAAGATGACAACATAAAGCCTTCAAAAAATTAATAACGCTTCCATTATAAAATCCAAAAAACAAAAACGGGATACAGGAAGAAAGGTGGAAACGGGAATTGAGGATGCACTACAGGAAGCAGTAAAACAGAAGATGGCTGGACACAACATAAAAGAAGGAGAAAAAACATATTTGTAACAAAGTTTTGAAAGGCCATACAAACAACAGATATCTTCCACAAAACATCTTCACTCTAAATGTTAACACAACGAAGTGCTGTTGTTAGCCTGTGAGAGCGTGGTGTTGTAGTTTACCTTTACGAGGTTTTGTATGGATGTTAATAGCCTGGGTGTGGTAGCTCTCATCTTCTGTGCCCTGGATACAGACTAGATGAGAGTCTGCCTCATGGCTGAAGTTCGCTGCAAAGGCTAAGACGTGGTCGTTCGAGTTGTTCAGCGCACGCATCACCTATGTAAAAGAATAGCAGAGAAAACTCAGTCTAAACTGTCCTAACTGTGTTACTCTGGTGTAATATGTTTCTAATTAAGAAGTCACAAATATCAATATTTGGCACAATATTACAACTGTGTGTCTAAAATGTATTCTTAGTATGATGATGCGTATTCTTGGTTTGGTGCTGAAAATGGAGGGACTGGCTAGACCAGGGGTACTAAAACTGCGGCCCGTAGGCCCATTCTTAGTGGCCCGCGCTCGCCGGCTTCAGTAGATAAAAGTTACCAAATTCTTATTTTTAGGGTGTCTGTTACAAAAATGAAAAAGCAAAACGTTATACAAATTTATTAAAAGTTAAAGTCACTGATGAAACTAGACGATATTTTTCATTATTTTATCAGTAAGGCGACTTCTGTACATATTTCTGATGTACTACCTCTGCCCGCCATAACCGTATCGAACAAATAAACAACAAACAACTTGCAAGACATAACACGACACACTGAACTAAAAAAAAAAAAGTTTGAGTACCACTGGGCTAGACACCATCATCATCACCATACATAAGAGTATCAATAAAAATAACTTTTTATTGCTTTGTTGATTCGTACAGTAAAACCGCCCTTAACGATGCATTGTTAACCTCAATGTACTGAAATACATTAGTGAGAGTAACTAAAAAGAACCCTCTAAAAACCAAATTAATGTACCACTCAAAATGTAAACAATACAAGCAGACTTGTTTGAACATAGATGGTACGAAACAAAGTAGTGCACGCAGAATGAAACTCACTGAGTATATGCTGCATCACCAGTGCCGCCACCATTTTATATAATTTACAAACAATCAATTCTGACCCATAGCAAACATTCTTCGTTAAGGATAATGCCTCAATGCTGAAAGTGTGCTGCGCTGCCTGCCAGTAGGCAGTCTGCAAGCCGTCGCAACTTGCCACTTCGGTGGGTGGGCCACCCCCTGCCCAGGGCTGGCTGGGCTGGCTGGTACCACACGTACATCCTCGACGTGCAGGAGGGGTGGTTAACCCCAATCTCTCACAGCTCCTTGAGCCTCTCGCTCGCCACAGCCCTCAGAGCAGTATATAGGCCGTGGATCGGCAATTTTCGTGGCAGTTCACTGGGAGTAGCTCCCCAGCCTGAACTCTGTGACACTTGTCCAACAGTGTGCTTGATTCGAGCGGTCGGCAACCCTTCAGACGTTACTGGAGAATTGGAGGACAACCTAGTGTTCTTTTCAAGGAAAAACAGTACCCTCAACCCGACAGTAAGACTTGAGTGAGCCTGTTGCCCCCCTTATTGCTTGTTGATGAGAAGGTAAACGGGGATGAACCCCTACGGCATCGGCCCCAGGGGGCATTGCCGGCTCACTGGGAAGACCATGCCAGATTAGAGTTTCCTTCGACGACCAAGTAATTTAAACATTACCCAGCTGTGCCTCAGCCTACAGGTTTCAGACAGACTCATTTGCCTGTGTACCTTCATAACACACCACTATCCCCACGACTGGTCACCATGCTGGGATGAAGGAGGCGGCTAAGATCGCACTTGCCCAGACAAAGCGCGCTGTCAGGCAGGGACCAGTCCTAATAAAATCCCAGTTAACGGAGCACACGGCTTCCTAGCTCCCAGGGAGAGAGCTGACGAGTCCACTAAAGTAGCACGAAGTGGCGTCAACATCACCACCTTGCTGTTGTAACTTTCAAGTTAGCTGGTTCGTTGTTTTTTTTTCTGGCCTGCATTTGTATGTTAACAAAATAGCGGTTTACAACCAAAGTGATTTTAAATGTTTGTTTTTAATCTCTGAAATAAAGTATTCGTTAATGTAATAAATAAAACATTTGTATAAATGTTCTGAGTGAAATGGCCTTGTTTGTTATTGCTTTCTGCTGTATTTCCACATTGTTTCTTGTCCCAGAAATTCTTTAAATTTCACATACTATGCCTACCTGTAAAATGTGGTGCTTCATGCAATTTAAGTCTGCATAAATTTTAAACCTCAAATAGATTTGAAGAAACTTCGGATGAGTACTTTTGTTATATTGGTAATGTGTGTTGCAATTCTGAAAGCTTAAATACGCGTGAGTATTTATTTAGTACTTAAGTGATTCCGGACTTAGGATCGTAGAGTTAATACCTTGGCACGTATATAAATTATTTTTAAACAATTGACGCGCCATGGGCGTCGTCATAATATTTATGCTCTAGTCTCGCCACAGCCCCGGCCCCCTCTAAGGAGACACATAACCGTATATGCCACAGAGTGCCTCACCAGAGTTATAGAGGAGCAGTGTTTGCCTCCTGTCAGCCCGCAATCCATTCCACGCAGAGGACCTGCTTACCCCTCCAGCCTTGGCAGCAAAGGTGAGGTGAGGTACCAGCTTCTGCCATTTCTGCTGCGCCTGGTCATTTCTCTCTCCTTTCTGCCACACCGCTACCCCTGTGCCCCCACGCCGGTCCTGTGTTCTGCCTATATAAAGAGCTTGCAGCCCCAAGTTCGTGGCTGACCACAGATATATTGGAGGTCTCAGCAAGAAATTAATTCAGATTGTGAATCTGGTAATTCGGGTAATATGGGGCTTTCACCTGGAGTAACAAATGTAGCGCTGTGTCTCCTGTTAATGAAAATAATACATATGTCACACTAAAAGTAATCAGATATTATGCTGCTTCAGCAAACCAACGAACATTAAACCAGACGCATGACAAAATAGCAAAATTCAAACCACGTGATTACGGAACACCGAAAATTACCAAGCTCATTACAGAAATGGTACGTCTGGATATGCAGTCACTTTCTGTAGTCGAAAACAAAGGTTTCAAAAGGCTAGCAAATCATTTAGAGCCTAGATACAAACGTCCTTCAAGGAAAGATTTGTCAAACGTTGATTTTACAAACATGTACTCAGAACTTTCCAAAAGTGTGTCAGATGAACTTTCAGATGTTGAATATGTTGCAATCACCACAAATTTTTGAACTTCTAGTGTTACGAATTACTACATGGCACTGACTGTTCAGTTGCATCGGAAAAGTGCTGGTACTTATGAACTGTGTCATAATGTTATTGAAGTTATTACATTTCAAGAAATCAGCTACACAGCAGACAGCATTCTTAAGTTTCTTTCGGGGTCCAGTGGGATTTGACCGCAAAAGTTGTGACAGCTGTAAGGCATGGTGGAACAGACATCACCAAGGCACTTGAGAATTCCAATTTTGTACCAATCCCTTGTTCTGCTCACCTTCTTCAGGTTGTAGTTAGGAAGACTTTCCTGGATAATCCTATAGTGAAGAATGAGCTAGTGCCAAAATAATTGTTTCCAGCTTTAAGCACTCGTACAAAATACAAAAATTCTGAAGCAATGCCAAACACAGCTTAATGACCCAAGATTTAGCCACAAGGTGGAACAGTACACTACACACAATAACAAGACTGCACGAGCAGAAGAATGCCGTCATCATGGCTACAAGTACAAAAGAAGCTACTATTACTGCTGAAATGACAGTAGATGAGCGGAGAAAACTGAAACATCTTATTGAGGTCATGGGAATTTTAGAGATAGCAACTCTGCAGAGAAATATAGCCTATTTCTGGGGTAAAGGGGGTTAGCACATATTTTTAGAATATACTGTATTCTAAGATTTCAAACTTTTGTGATCTTTTTTTGTGGCACATAGCACAATATTCATAGCCACAAAACACGTTTTTATTGTAGTTCTGATTTTCTTTCCTTTGCAGATAATACCATTGATTCACGTGATACAGTGCCACTTGAAAATTTTGCAAAGGCTTGAAAAATTATCTGCTTGCGTGGTTAAAACAAGAATTTGCCTTCATTCATACAAGTGATGTGATCGTGAAAGCAACAATATTAGATCCACAAACTGCTTTTCGACATGAAACATAAGAAGAGTTTAAGCGTTCGGTGAAAGACTCACTTGTTCGTGAATTGGATGGGATCATTATCAATAGTGAATTGCGTCGAGGAAAACTGATGCAAGAAAAGCAATCATTCGTTCCACCTCAGGGTCAGAGAGATGAAAGTCGTGGCATTTGGGATACGTACAAGAAGTCATTTCCTTCTCCAAGTAATTCTGTTCATTACTTGCCGACCAGTGCTGAAGACAATCTTAAGTTTAACCTAATGAGCAAACTTTAAACCCAGAATCAGATCCAAAGGCAGTTTGATCAGTACTGGTATGACTCAAAGCACCAAAGACTCAAAAAACTTGCTTTGAAATACCTTTGATCATCTACAGCAGGCGTTCTCAACCTGCCCCACCCCCCCCGGGGGCGTAGGAGAATTTCAGGGGAGGCGCGATAAGCTGTGGAAATTAGAATTTGAAACAGCTAAATCTAAACAGTATACAATTTAGGTTTTCTGCTTTTCTTCAGGAACAGAAAATCGACCTAAAATGTGGTTCTCAAGCAGAGGCTGAATTCCCAAACATGACTGTTGGTTGAACTATTTGCCTGTGCATCCACTAGTGTGTTTGGGAGCTGCAAAGTTATTGGTGCAGTTTTCATCAACCTATCTGCGTGAGGCAGGATTTTCTACACTAGCTGTTATAAAATNGAAGACTTTTGGTTGAACTATTTGCCTGTGCATCCACAAGTGTGTTTGGAAGCTGCTAAGTTATTGGTGCAGTTTTCATCAGCCTATCTGCGTGAGGCAGGATTTTCTACACTAGCTGTTATAAAATGTAAATATTGAGCACGATTAGACGTTTAAATGATTTGAGATGTGCATTGTCACAATTGCAACCAAACATAAACAAACTTGTGAAAGACAAACAGTGCCAGTCGTCTCATTAAATTTGTCGGGTAACAAATGATTAAAATGCCAAACATATATATAATTACAACTAATTAATAAGTTAGTGATACACTCTTTTAACATTTTATATGTATTTAAATACAAAATGTTACTTTCAAACAGTTTTTTTTTAAATGTATGTATAATAATAAAGCTAATGTTAAAATACTTTAATTTTAATGTAACCTATAGCAGCGCTATACGGATAAGTTCAAATTTTAATTTTAACTATTGTAAAACCAAATAATTTCAATAAAGAGGGNGGGGGGGGGGGGACCACATATATTAGTTAAAAGGACGGCATGGACTTTAAAAGGTGGAGAACCCCTGATCTACAGTATTAAGTGAACGTGCCTTCAATAAGTGATGCAAAGAGGTACAGACTTGATCCTGAAGGGGTCAAGATGTTTATATTTTGTAACAAGAATTTACAGTAAGCAAATGAACTGTTGGACGATTTATATTTCATGTTTTTCATTCATTGGCGAAACTAAATATGTACATTTTTCAACATTTTGTTTAATAAATCATTGCAGATGTAATTTTTTTTAGTGAAGAATGTGTTTGAAGTGTGAACGGAGCTTACACACATTCTGTTGGATGCATTCAAACGGTGGAATCAGAACTACTAAAATGTTTATATCCCTTGTAGGTTTAGACACTTTCTCTTACTTTAGTGTCATGTTTTGGTTTCTTACCTTTTCAGTCACTTTGTAATNTTGGTTTCTTACCTTTTCAGTCACTTTGTAATCAAGCAAACATCAGATTTAATTATATATAAGTAAAACTGATGAAAGTTATACTACCAAAATAATTTTTGCTGCCAACAGGGAAAACACTGAGAAAACTGCACACTATTAGAGGTAAGAAAAGTTTTCAATGTGCTTCTGCTGCATTAATGGATAAATAACCTTCTACTAGTTTGTAAACTTGTGCTANTGTAAGAAAAGTTTTCAATGTGCTTCTGCTGCATTAATGGATAAATAACCTTCTACTAGTTTGTAAACTTGTGCTAATAATGATTTTAATATATTTTTTAAAGCTTAGAAAAAAAAACATTATTTGCATTTAGCATTGTATTTTTCATAGAAACCAACTCAACTTAATATAACAGGAAAACCTAAAGCTGTTATATTATGAAAAACAGAAAAAGTAATCTACAACCAAGAACAGATTTCTAGGAACCGGAACCAAACTGAGAATCGAAAAAATTATGGGACCATCCCATCCCTAAATAGCAAAGCCCACCATTTGCTTGTGCATAGTCTGTATTAAAATATTGATTTGTGAGGTATTTACGCAATATTATTCAACTCGTAAATGTTAAAAGACAATTCTTAGGTAATTTAACGATTGATTGAAGCACGTTGTCTTCTGTATGAAGGAGCACAGACACAGTATTATCTGAAAGCATGCCTTTCTTTAACGGGCAAACGTTTCAGGTGAACACTTTTTAAACGTGAACGTTCAAAATGTTTTGGCATTATTTTTATAATGAGAAAAATAATGTTTAAATATTTTGCTATTCTGTTGACAAATGAAATCAAACATATTTTCTTATATACATGGAATTGGTAACCAATGTTAAAGGCATTAATTTACATCTAAATAGAAAAATAATTGTGACCATCATTGATTTTCACAAAACAATAGGCCTATTATTTCTTGAAATTAACGTGTGCATGTTTATAGTGCTCATTCATTACTGTCTGTTGTTCATTTAATGAATATGATGCAGATATGAGCCAGCCGAAAGTCAAATGGCAGTGTTTATTTTGATAGGTACGCAAAAAGATATGCAACCAACAGGCTGAGAGTAGAAATTTAGCAGGACTTTCAAAAGTGCTCACTTTATGGAGAACAGTATTTAGTATATTTACTTGTCAACTGCATAAAGTAGGCTATTGTAATTTTTTCAATGTATTTTAAATTATTGCATTGTGTGATTCACCTCAAAATGCACCTACTGTATCTACCTGAATATACAGCAATGTTTTGTTTAAATTTCTTCTTGAATAGTAAGAGGTGGTGTTCAACACTGTTATATCTGGACGACACACATCTGCTCGATTCACTGTAATCCATGTACAAATATATTATCTTAAGTTAACAAAATATGTCTTTTAATTAGAAAAAAATTTAAAAAAATTTTTGTTGAAATAATAAAATGCAACTCAATCAAGTGTTTGTAGTTGTATATTTGTGTATAGTCTACTCGCAGTTTCTTCACACTTTTTGAATTTAGCCTTTGAAAAATCACCCCATGTATGACGTGTTTGGTTATTTCTTAAATATGCCATCTATCACAAGTGTTTTATACTTCTGCTGAAGTAAAAATACTTTATTTTTAATCAATTGAAATTTTACTTTTATTTTATTTGTAAATTGTAATATTTAATTTATGATAAATATGAATAATATTGGTAATACCTGGTAAGAACTAGTTCACATTCCAAATTATCATTACACTGAGTGCACATGAATGTGGTTCATAGTCACTTTGGTGTAATTTTCCATACAGGTGCACAATTCTTTATCCAAAATTATCGGGACTAATGGTATTTCAAATTTTGTAATTTTAAGTTATAATGTTAGGTAATGTTGGGTTAAGTTTAGGGTTCGGACAGCACATCATAAGCAAACACTACATTTATTAGAAATAATAACAATATAAATACAGTAAAACTCTGTTGAGATGTTTCTGAAGGGACTGAAATAATGCTTATTAACCAGGAAAACTNAACAATATAAATACAGTAAAACTCTGTTGAGATGTTTCTGAAGGGACTGAAATAATGCTTATTAACCAGGAAAACTACTTAAAAAGGTCAAATTACACATATGCAGATAGACAAGGTGCACAATTATTCAACTTATTAAGCAGGAAAACTTCTTAAGTGGAAACTTCTTAACAGGGTCTCACTGTACCTGCTGTATTTAACGAAATAATGTTTCCAATGGTGTAAAATCATCTTCATGATGAGGGAACATAGTCACAGTTGCCGTCATTATACAATGGTCCGAGAACAGGATTTTACAGGTATGGGACAGCACGAGAACAGATTACATTTTTAAACGCTTCTTCAAGTGTTGTAGTTCCAACACCATATTCTTCTGTTAATTGCCACACAGGCACACCACTCTCATACTTCTGAAGTAATTACACTTTTTGTTTTATAGATCGTGATAAATGTTATTTTTTTTAGCACAGTAGCATATCTGAAGTTCTTTTCGACATCTTCACCATAAAATTTAACACCAAGTCACAAAATCAAAATAGATACATTATCCATACAACAAGACACCGGCACTGGTTCATGCTGAGTTTACAATAAAAAAAATTATGCATTAAGAGCTGTTATGGCATATGAAAACACAACTTCTGTATTTGCCGTTTCGAATTAATGTTTTAATTCTTAATTCCAGCCAATGGAAACAGGCAACAAGACTTTCATGTTTACCTTTGCTCCTAACCTAACCTCGTATAGCATAACCATATTCAAGCAGATCATATTTCAAAGCTGACATTTTCTATCAGAGAAGCTTATTTTTGTGAACAATATAATCGTAAACATGCACGCACACACACACTTTTTAAATATTTATTATACGTACATTATTGCAAATAACAGTTTGCCGCAAACAACACAGATTGCCTGGCGCCCAGCGGCTAAACGATTATCGCCGCGGTGTTACACCGTTTTACGAGTCATATGACTTGCACATCAGCTGTTGCCATGCCTACCAGAAGAAAAATGACACGTCTGGCAAACCCCCGAAAATTTTTTCGGGGGTTTCAGATAAAGGATTGTCCACCTGTACTTATTTAAGCTTTGCTTGCCTGATGCGGAGGAATATTCTGGAAGAAGAACTTTAGCAAGGTTTCACAAAAGTTGGGAGTAACCATGAATGGACTATTTATTATGTGTGTGTGAGAGAACAAGTAGAATGCACAATACAAGTGTAAGCACATATGCAGGTACTCAAATAGTGGAAGTGTTAAAAACAAAAAAAATGTGAAGCCTAGATAGGTATTTCCCCTACGTTTGTTATTTGCTATTTATTTATAAAATAAACTCAAATGACACTATTTTAAATGTGAATAATGTTGTTCTGTAATACGGTCAGAGTTGAGTTAATAATTGGCATAGCATTTAAATGTGATAGTAACTAGTGAAGTGTTTAAAACTATTGTGCGTGAATCAATCATCATACAGCTGACTGTGTTACTAAGTTTTCATAATAAAATGCTTTACGAATGAATAGTGGCAAAAACAGTGTTAAAGTAGAAGATTGAATGAAAGCAAGTTTGTGAACTACAACTCCTAATTAATTATGATTACCAATGCAGACACTTGTAACAATCTTGTAAAAAGAATTGATTCTTTTCATTTATAGAAAATACATCTGAGATGAAGACCGTAGGCTATCACAAGCGTTGCTATTATGAATATAAATATATTAATTTTACTTATTTATTTGGGTGCGATTCCTGAAATCTTGATAAAAGAATTGACAATCTAGATTCCCAGAAGAACTGGTGGAAATGAAGCATCAAAGAATCAATACAACTGATCCCTATAGAACAGTTTATGGTAGAAATTAAGACACATTTTTCATAACGTTGTCGTTGTAGTGTGCTTGTATTACAATTTAAATACAAACAAATGTAATCCTTAAAACATACATATGCCAACAGCACAAGAACAATTGGTACGCCGCTAACTTTTTGCTAACCTAAACAGTATTGGTGGAGAAAACCGAAATCCAAAAGGGTCCATAGGTTATTTCAACAAAACCAGCTTTACATGAGTAAAGCAAATTAGGTTAATTCGTGAAATTTTTTTGTTAATATAACGGACGCCCTTCCTGTTCTGGGTTTCCTTCAACAGGCTGGTTGCATTTTAGCTGTCCCAAATTCACGTATAGGGACATCTGTTTTTAGTGAAAATATTCCCATGATTTAGTCAGTTTTGATGAGGCGATTTTGGTACATTTATTGCTATTATTTCTACAATTCTATGTACAGAATTTGTGATGGCACCTGTATACACCCCAAGTATATACAAATGTGTATTATTTTGTATACATGTGTAAACAATTCAATGCAACCACCTTCAGTTTTTTATATTGTAAAAATAATTGAAGTTTTGAAGCAAATTTTTACGAGTTGAGTAAAAAAATATTTAGTATGTTATATGTGAGAATGCAAAAATTTTATTCATTGGAAATTTTTTACATAGGTCTTATGAAGATTAATCGGGGCCATACAAAATTGGTGTTTACTAAATGTATTCTTTATTACACATGTGAAAGTAAAATTAACAATGGGCTAATTTTACGATGTTAGTTGAAAACAACAGGACTACATAGCATATAAATGAACTTTGGACATTTTAACATACTTAATTACCAATGTACATGTTATTGATGACATACCTTAAACATACTGAAAATTACACAAACACATTTTCTTGATACACTCCTACGCTATTTGAGGAAACAATTTGATTTCTTTTATATTTCTAACCTAACTTGGAAGCATTTTCCCGCCAACAATTCACTCTGTGAAGTCAGCGCTAACAGCATGTGAAATTCACTATCACTTTTCAATTTTTGTTTTGCATGACCTTTCATTTTAAATAATCTAGTTTTCTTAGTTTGTGCATTCATTCTTAGAAAGACCTCTAGTTGTGTTCCCGTTGTAGAAAAAATATTGTACAGAGACTAGGCTAATTTTTGGGTAACACGGGTTTAGATTTGGGTTTGGAATTCGAGGATATTTTATTGGATTCAACTATGGATTCAGATCCAACCAAAAAAAAAGGATTCAAGCCATCCCTAGTATTAATTTATGTCCACTGCGGCCTTAAGTATGGCATGTAATAACAGAGACTTGCAAGAAAATGTGAAAACTTCCAACAAGTAATTACTGAATTTGTCACATTTACAGAAAAAAAAAAAAACTTCTTTCACCTGTTCTTACAACAAAACAGACTGTATCCATCAACTAGCAGCCTACCGCTAAAAGGTGGTTGCTGCAAGATACAAAAATACAGCTGGATTTAGAAAATGGTGTATTGAATGTGGTTTCATTTAACGTGTCTTTTTAACAGTCTATAAAACTGAAATTCTTTTTCTGCAACAGGACCTTCTAGAACATAAAAAGGAAAACAGTATAATTTCATAGATGTAAAGTCACCTGGTCGTATCTATTCTTTGGAAGAAGAATTGAAGTCTGCCGGTCCTCCATATGTATCACCAGCCCTCGTACCGAAGGTAAGGTGTAACTCAAGTTGCGAAAATCCTGTAGAAAATCATAAAATTACTCTACATTATATCTACCAGAGAAAGGAATGAAAGTTCATGGAAAATGTGACCATGGCCTCTAATTAAAATAAAGGCACTAGAAAATATGAAGCATGTGTGTGTCTTACAAATTAAACCTGTTTTAACGTGTACATAACTACTTTGTATTCTATAAATGCACAGTTAACATGCGTGCCAGATTTCCCACAGCTTTGAGAACAGGCTCACATTGACATAACTGGTGACATCTAGGAGTAGGCAAGGAGTGGGTAGTTTTAACTTACTCTCCATTATCCATAACCACATACACACTTTACCTTCTTCTGCTCCCACATAACTGCATACATTAAGCTCTGTTCCAGATATAGAAGCACTGGATATTAAACCCATGCAAGCAACACACAATGCCTCGCTTAAAAATTTCATATAAAAGTTACAAGGCACAAATCCAGTGTACTGTTTCCACAGCNAACAATATAAATACAGTAAAACTCTGTTGAGATGTTTCTGAAGGGACTGAAATAATGCTTATTAACCAGGAAAACTTCTTAAAAAGGTCAAATTACACATGTGCAGATAGACAAGGTGCACAATTATTCAACTTATTAAGCAGGAAAACTTCTTAAGTGGAAACTTCTTAACAGGGTCTCACTGTACCTGCTGTATTTAACAAAATAATGTTTCCAATGGTGTAAAATCATCTTCATGATGAGGGAACATAGTCACAGTTGCCGTCATTATACAGTGGTCCGAGAACAGGATTTTACAGGTATGGGACAGCACGAGAACAGATTACATTTTTAAACGCTTCTTCAAGTGTTGTAGTTCCAACACCATATTCTTCTGTTAATTGCCACACAGGCACACCACTCTCATACTTCTGAAGTAATTACACTTTTTGTTTTATAGATCGTGATAAATGTTATTTTTTTTAGCACAGTAGCATATCTGAAGTTCTTTTCGACATCTTCACCATAAAATTTAACACCAAGTCACAAAATCAAAATAGATACATTATCCATACAACAAGACACCGGCACTGGTTCATGCTGAGTTTACAATAAAAAAAATTATGCATTAAGAGCTGTTATGGCATATGAAAACACAACTTCTGTATTTGCCGTTTCGAATTAATGTTTTAATTCTTAATTCCAGCCAATGGAAACAGGCAACAAGACTTTCATGTTTACCTTTGCTCCTAACCTAACCTCGTATAGCATAACCATATTCAAGCAGATCATACTTCAAAGCTGACATTTTCTATCAGAGAAGCTTATTTTTGTTAACAATATAATCGTAAACATGCGCGCACACACACACTTTTTAAATATTTATTATACGTACATTATTGCAAATAACAGTTTGCCGCAAACAACACAGATTGCCTGGCGCCCAGCGGCTAAACGATTATCGCCGCGGTGTTACACCGTTTTACGAGTCATATGACTTGCACATCAGCTGTTGCCATGCCTACCAGAAGACAAAGGACAAGTCTGGCAAACCCCCGAAAATTTTTTCGGGGGTTTCAGATAAAGGATTGTCCACCTGTACTTATTTAAGCTTTGCTTGCATGATGCGGAGGAATATTCTGGAAGAAGAACTTTAGCAAGGCTTCACAAAAGTTGGGAGTAACCATGAATGCACTATTTATTATATATGTGTGAGAGAACAAGTAGAATGTGCAATACAAGTGTAAGCACATATGCAGGTACTCAAATAGTGGAAGTGTTAAAAACAAAAAAAATGAGAAGCCTAGATAACTATTTCCCCTACATTTGTTATTTGCTATTTATTTATAAAATAAACTCAAATTAAACTATTTTAAATGTGAATAATGTTGTTCTGTAATACGGTCAGAGTTGAGTTAATAATTGGCATAGCATTTAAATGTGATAGTAACTAGTGAAGTGTTTAAAACTATTGTGCGTGAATCAATCATCATACAGCTGACTGTGTTACTAAGTTTTCATAATAAAATGCTTTACGAATGAATAGTGGCAAAAACAGTGTTAAAGTAGAAGATTGAATGAAAGCAAGTTTGTGAACTACAACTCCTAATTAATTATGATTACTAATGCAGAGACTTGTAACAATCTTGTAAAAAGAATTGATTCTTTTCATTTATAGAAAATACATCTGAGATGAAGACCGTAGGCTATCACAAGCGTTGCTATTATGAATATAAATATATTAATTTTACTTATTTATTTGGGTGCGATTCCTGAAATCTTGATAAAGGAATTGACAATCTAGATTCCCAGAAGAACTGGTGGAAATGAAGCATCAAAGAATCAATATAACTGATCCCTATAAAACAGTTTATAGTAGAAATTAAGACACATTTTTCATAACGTTATCGTTGTAGTGTGCTTGTATTACAATTTAAATACAAACAAAATATGTAATCCTTAAAACATACATATGCCAACAGCACAAGAACAATTGGTACGCCGCAAACTTTTTGCTAACCTAAACAGTATTGGTGGAGAAAACCGAAATCCAAAAGGGTCCATAGGTTATTTCAACAAAACCAGCTTTACATGAGTAAAGCAAATTAGGTTAATTTGTGAAATTTTTTTGTTAACAAAACGGACGCCCTTCCTGTTCTGGGTTTCCTTCAACAGGCTGGTCGCATTTTAGCTGTCCCAAATTCATGTATAGGGACATCTGTTTTTAGTGAAAATATTCCCATGATTTAGTCAGTTTTGATGAGGCAATTTTGGTACATTTATTGCTATTATTTCTACAATTCTACGTACAGAATTTGTGATGGTACCTGTATACACCCCAAGTAAATACAAATGTGTATTATTTTGTATACACGTGTAAACAATTCAATGCAACCACCTTCAGTTTTTTATATTGTAAAAATAATTGAAGTTTTGAAGCAAATTTTTATGAGTTGAGTAAAAAAATATTTAGTATGTTATATGTGAGAATGCAAAAATTTTATTCATTGGAAATTTTTTACATAGGTCTTATGAAGATTCATCGGGGCTATACAAAATTGGTGTTTACTAAATGCATTCTTTATTACACATGTGAAAGTAAAATTAACAATGGGCTAATTTTACGATGTTAGTTGAAAACAACAGGACTGCACAGCATATAAATGAACTTTGGACATTTTAACATACTTAATTACCAATGTACATGTTATTGATGACATACCTTAAACATACTGAAAATTACACAAACACATTTTCTTGATACACTCCTACGCTATTTGAGGAAACAATTTGATTTCTTTTATATTTCTAACCTAACTTGGAAGCATTTTCCCGCCAACAATTCACACTGTGATGTCAGCGCTAACAGCATGTGAAATTCACTATCACTTTTCAATTTTTGTTTTGCATGACCTTTCATTTTAAATAATCTGGTTTGCTTAGTTTGTGCATTCATTCTTAGAAAGACCTCTAGTTGTGTTCCCGTTGTAGAAAAAATATTGTACAGAGACTAGGCTAATTTTTGGGTAACACGGGTTTAGATTTGGGTTTGGAGTTCGAGGATATTTTATTGGATTCAACTATGGATTCAGATCCAACCAAAAAAAAAGGATTCAAGCCATCCCTAGTATTAATTTATGTCCACTGCGGCCTTAAGTAAACTTTTAAACTACAAACATATCAACGCACAGAGTATGTAAACAATTTTAGGAATGAGCTCTCGTATGGCATGTAATAACAGAGACTTGCAAGAAAATGTGAAAACTTCCAACAAGTAATTACTGAATTTGTCACATTTACAGAAAAAAAAAAACTTCTTTCACGTGTTCTTACAACAAAACAGACTGTATCCATCAACTAGCAGCCTACCGCTAAAAGGTGGTTGCTGCAAGATACAAAAATACAGCTGGATTTAGAAAATGGTGTATTGAATGTGGTTTCATTTAACGTGTCTTTTTAACAGTCTATAAAACTGAAATTTTTTTCTGCAACAGGACCTTCTAGAACATAAAAAGGAAAACAGTATAATTTCATAGATGTAAAGTCACCTGGTCGTATCTATTCTTTGGAAGAAGAATTGAAGTCTGCCGGTCCTCCATATGTATCACCAGCCCTCGTACCGAAGGTAAGGTGTAACTCAAGTTGCGAAAATCCTGTAGAAAATCATCAAATTACTCTACATTATATCTACCAGAGAAAGGAATGAAAGTTCATGGAAAATGTGACCATGGCCTCTAATTAAAACAAGGCACTAGAAAATATGAAGCATGTGTGTGTCTTACAAATTAAACCTGACTTAATGTGTACATAACTTTGTATTCTATAAATGCACAGTTAACATGCGTGCCAGATTTCCCACAGCTTTGAGAACAGGCTCACATTGACATAACTGGTGACATCTAGGAGTAGGCAAGGAGTAGGTAGTTTTAACTTACTCTCTATTATCCATAACCACATACACACTTTACCTTCTTCTGCTCCCACATAACTGCATGCATTAAGNTAGGTAGTTTTAACTTACTCTCTATTATCCATAACCACATACACACTTTACCTTCTTCTGCTCCCACATAACTGCATGCATTAAGCTCTGTTCCAGATATAGAAGCACTGGATATTAAACCCATGCAACACACAATGCCTCGCTTAAAAATTTCATATAAAAGTTACAAGGCACAAATCCAGTGTACTGTTTCCACAGCNTGCAACACACAATGCCTCGCTTAAAAATTTCATATAAAAGTTACAAGGCACAAATCCAGTGTACTGTTTCCACAGCTTGATTTCATATCAGTAAAACACCACCTGAAAAAAATTATCAGGCTTTTCATTTTTTTATACACCAAATTTATATTTCTTAAAAACAATCTGATAGTAATTTTACAGAAATGCAATGAATCTTGCGCACAGGAAAAGATATGGCAGAAACTACAATAGAGGTAGTACCAATGTCACGTAATAGCCTTAGTATGGGGAATATATATATATATATGTATATAGACGCATGCATGCACATATACACACAATTTGCGGATTTTTAAAACTACTTCTAATGTTAAAGATTTTATTATAGCTTAAAAGATAGTTCAATTTAATTAGTTCAATCCAATAGCAATTTAACAACTAAATAAATAAGGCTCCTATATATTACAGTTTTCGAGAAACACATGTATTGGAAAATTTGATGTAAGAGAAATACTTCCACTTGGACACATTTTAAACAGATTTTTGAGTGGCCATAACTTGGCACAACATTTTTTTTTGGGAAATTTTTTTGGTAGGTTTTTACTTTAAGTATTATTAACATAGATATTTTTTTTTTCAAGAAAATTGGAGTGGTCAACTGATACCCTGCCTGATCTGAGGTGGAAAGGGTCGCTAATGAAAAATTTTGAATATGTATGCTCATAAAGTACTATTACCAAAACATAAGAAAATCAAATAAAACTGGGGACTACACTTACTTTTTAGTTGTTCAACTTCCTTTAAAATTGATATGTATAAGAACTCACTGCAAGTAGGTTCATGATGGTATGCCCGATCTCACAGTAGACTGGCTTCCTTTGGCGTATAGACACCAGTATGCACGGGTAGTAGCGGAACTCTGCTCCCAAACGCAGCATCAGCCTGATGGGGAAGAGTCGTGCCCACGGAGTCTCCCACCTGTAACACCAAAGTTCTGCCAACTGTTGTGTACACAGATGAAATATGTATATGAAAACATTCATAATATATTTCACCCACCCTGCACTTAAAAGTATGGTGACATATGTCAGATAACTCGTACATGATGTAGCGCTACACCACCAAGGCAGGGATATTTAACGTGTTAATAGTCGTTCTGAGATATGATCACTGCAGACAGCAACATACACAGTATAACAAGTTACCATGATGAAAAAAAAAAATTGTCAAGATTTTTTATGAGGCCCCACTCCACTACCGAAGTCACTCAAAGCTGGTATATGGTTTGTGGAGGTACTGGACAGCGGACAGTGCTACAGAACCCGTAATACAATGTCTTAGTGAGTTCCGAATAAGCCCGATATTATCACAAGGCTGCTTGCTAGAACAACCCTGCAATATTATGCTATTACATAACCATGATGATATGCTTGCACGTACACACACTAACAGGTTTAAAAAAAAAAAAAAAATGTTTGCAGTATACAACTGGGCCAGCAGAGGCCGTTCCTTATCCATGTTTAATGTTCTCTGCACCATGCTAAATTGACAGTTTCACGGACAGTCGTCAAGAAAATTAATTTCCTCTAGGCATGTGGTCGCTCTTGACGTATACACAGGTATGCGTAACGTGGAAATGCTCATACCTGTGGCTGATATCAGGTCCCTAGCATGTTTGTCTGCTGTGTTTAAAATATATTACCTGAAAATGAGTGCTAAACAACAATATTGTGGTTTTACATATTTCTTCCCACCTGTCAGAATCTCTGCCAAAACCTGGAAATGGCACACAACAGGCTTTGCAGAACTTGAGACACTATCATATGAGTTTGTCGTACATACAGTCGCCCAGTGATTCTTAAGCCATTGCAGATGAATAAACACAATTTGATGTTAAGCAAACATTATATTTTGTTCAACCTATCGCAGTATTACACATCACCAGCCTGTGAAAATGTATACACAAACCCAAAATTATAGAGTGAATAGTGATAAAAGTGAAACAACACTGAAATTAATGTTAATACACAATTTAACACCAAAATTTAAGTTAAGAGACAAAATAAAACTAAATTAGAAAAAAAAAAAAAACTGTATTTTATCAGTAAAATTTTAATTACTTATTCCAATAAACTTTATTCCTAATATTTTTGTAAGATACTGCCCAAAGAAATTATTCACTGTTTAGAAACTTAAACAGAAATAGTTGAATACCTAAAATGTAATTACTTATGTGTGTTATTTAATTCAAATACAACAATTACTCTTAATTGTATAGTTCTTTACATGCTGTGTATTACAAATTTTATTCGAGTAGGTATGTTTTAAAATATGCATTTCTGTTAACTATAGAGATAATTTATGAAAATAAAAAGAATAACATCAAAATCATAAAATTTTAAAATAAAATTGAGCTAAAAAAAATAAAACCATAAAATTTTGCCCTATGTATACAGATTTGTGTTGAAGCCTTTCCAGACACATGCACTCACAGCTCTGGAACAAAACCACGTACTGTTTTAATGCCAGTACAAGTGGTACAGGCTGCCTCAACTGCATTTCACTACTATTCTTAATCAGGATATCCAGCAAGACTTTATATTAAATTTTTGTGCATTTTCCACTTTTACCTCAAAATTCCCATACACAAAAAACTATACGAGAAACTATCAATTACAATAAAAGTAATGTATTATCTGAAAATCATGTAGCTTATCCGTGAACGTTCTGTTGTATGTAAAACTGGTTTCACAACACAGCAACACGATACGGCGTGACACGTCTATCAATTACAATAAAAGTCATGTAGCTTATCTGTGAATGTTTCTGTTGTATGTAAAACTGGTATCACAACACAGCAACACGATGTGGCTGACACAATTCAATACGGTTTCACTGTCAAACAATACTTGATTGGCGATGAAGGTCATCTCGGACCATGTTGCCTAATATTTAAAGCGAACATAACTACTGGCGAGGATAGTGCAATTGTAGATCATACCAAGGGAAAAACAGCATTTAAAATTTAACAGAAAGCACAAACAATACAACAGAGATCATACACTTAAACATTTTGCGAATATATTATCAATAAGAAACAGTTAAAAGTAATTGAAGTTTAATTTCATTGTAGAGGCAAATAATTGCAAGTGATTTTTTTCTTATTGCATACTGTATTTCCCATTTTTTTATTCCTTACAAATGCAAGTATTAAACGCTTCTTCCTTGCCGTCATAGTCCGACACAGACAAAAAACAATGTCTGCGATGTATTTATCAGTGTCGGCCGGTGACCGCCAGCTGGCCTCACTCTGGCTACAGCTCATCACGCCGCATTGCATTGCGCTATTGTGAAACCAACTACCTAGTAAATCTCGTAAACATGCTATTTCAAGAAGCATACAAACAGAGATGGGTGCATAAATACAAACCATTGTAATAATAAAAAAGCCTAAATCATGAATGTCATCTCTGTTTGGATTAAGAATATTTGAAAGAGCATTTAATTCAAAATTACACTGCCACAGCAAATCATTAGAGACTTATACAATTTAAAATAAGAATAAAACTGTAAACAAAATTCGAGTCCAAGTGAAAATGGTTTAATTTCAACTGTAAAAAAGATAAATAGAAATGAATGTTAAGTACATACAGTGGCAGAACTAGAAACCCATTAAGGAGAGGGCTAATTGAGAAATGGGGGACTATGAATTATGTTCAAACCACATGTTTACCCGTAAGCATTATGTTTTAATGCTACACATAAATGCCACTACTTAGTGGATGTGCTACAGTATCTAAATACTCTTTAAATTTTCCTTTTATTATACTAAGTATATGTATCACTTTTTTAAGTTTCCTGTTACTGTTCCAAAAGTATATGTTAACAATTCTTGGTTTCAAGCACAATCTCGTTTTATTCAATGTAAAATCAAGTTCTAAAGAAGGGGCTCAAGCCTCCTTTGTGCCCCCCCCATGCATGAATGTATGTCGTAAATTATTGTATATTTTGAAACAACATATTGTTTTAAAGGGAGACAGATAACACACATACTTACAGAGTGGTACTTGTGGGTAGTCACACATACACAAAATTTAACAATTTTTAATACACAAACATGAAGTTTCGTTGGCTGGTTCAGCTTGAGGCATACTGAAAAGTCTGATGAGCAGTGGTTGGCCAATGATAAAACCAGCAGCCAGGTGGTGAACTAGGGGGCGGCAGGAAATTTGAACTGTGGCAGCAGAGGGATTATCTTATTTTTAAACCAGTTGGTTGTCTGGATTTAGTGATGTATTAGTGGGCCAGTTCCTAGCATTGCAGTTCTGCAC
>NQII01001926.1:76170-106170 GCA_002778355.1 Clitarchus hookeri | reverse complement strand
CTTACGTACAATTAAAACATTTTAAAAGGAGTGAGGTGAGCAGTTTACCATAATTTATAAAAACTTGCTGAAAGATGAAATGATCAATTAGTGCCTATCAAACAAGCGTTTGGAAAGGAGTGGTGGGAGGAGGAGGAGATACTCTTGCCCCTTCTGTACTCGACTGTGCCTTTAGTACAGTTATACATTTCATAGTGTGCCCATTTCAATCAAAAATTCCCCCAATCCCAAGTTGTTCTGTACTACAAAGATGCTTTATGTTTTGTAGATGAACAGGTACTAGATATTGCCAAACTACAGAAGAGTCCTTTGTGTATAATATTTGGTTACAGTCCCCACAGTTTCACAACTGGTCAACTCAGATTACGAAGAAGTGCTGAGGTTTCAAATGTTTGTTACTTATGGTTGAAGTATGGCTGCCAGTGTTGACAGCTGGACCCTTGTGGGTTAACCATAGCTGCCTCCTGTGTTTCATTTGAGGCAGTGTAGTTGTGGCATAACTGCACTACAAAGCTGATTTATATGTGTAAGGAAGAACAGAAACCATATCTGTTTGGAATAGAAATATGTAAACAATTTATTTAGTTGCTAATTTAATGATAATAGCTTCAAAAAGCAGTAAGTCAATATTTCGGCAACTTATCTTGTTGTGAGGTTAATCTTAAATATCTATAAGATATTACTGTTTAAAGAGCTAATTTTTGGTTATATTAATGGTTTTTTCATTCATGCCAACTGCTAAGGGAATGTTTTAGTTCCATTCCAGTTTAATATTGTTTTTTTTACAATATAAACCACACTGTTATGTCACTAACTGTGGTAGAGCTATATTTAGTTAATCTTGCGTTAATAAACCACAGATAAGTTATGGAGATTTTGCTGCCGAAAATTTTTTTTTGTTATGTTCATTCCCAATTTTTTTGACAGCTCCATTCTCAAGAATTTATTAAATAAATGCAGTCAGTTATGTAACCGACAAATGAAAAACCATTTAGCATTCCACTGTCCTACTTATTATTGATGAACATTTGTCCTTTGTAGTTTGCAACGTCTAATGTTGTGCACAGTGTAATGATTCAGTTACAACTGATTGTTCACATACTTTTGTTTCAAGTGATAATATTTATACTTAAAGTACTTTTTTAAATACGGCATAGTAATATGAATAAGTGGCTATTATTTTACATTCGCCAAAACAACACGTTTTAATACTACGAGACAACAACTGCACTTAAATTGAGCATGCCGAGCCATGTAAATTTGTAATTTCCCGGGTATTTGTCAGTTCATGCAGCTAGGAGCACTGTTGTAGCGTGTCTCGCACGTTGGCAATGGTAAAACGCTTGAGTTTTCCATATTGTTCGTCTACCATATTTGCTCCATGTGCAACAAGTTACAGGTGGCGTAAAACATTTCTGAGGCATGTAGTAACTAGGGATGGGTTGATAATACCACATCATTTCAATACTCGATACCAGTTTCGATAGCAAAACATTCTCACGATACTCAATACCGATACTTTTCTCGATATCAAATTAAAATTGTCATGAACACAAAACCACTTGGGCAAGAAAATTGCTCATTTTACTAGTGTTTTTGAAACACACTGAAACTATATAAAAACCCACATCACACTTTAAACAAACTCCGGACGTCTAGTAACTCGAATATCCTTAACCAATGATAAACTAACAACACAGTCTTCTTCGATTTTATCAAATATCGTTTACACAGTGAAAGCTGTAATCAAACTTTGTAATGTTGCAGGCCGTTACCTGGCCTATGTTTATTATATTACCGCCTCACCGTTGGGCGCCATATTGTAATGTTCCGTCATATTTACTACCGTATTTATAATAATGCAGCCGCACCATTGGGCGCCATCTTGTAACGTTGCGGAAGTATTACCCTGCCGATGTTTACGTTGCCACGGCTTGCTCATCGGTAGAATACGAGACTCAGTACCAGGTGACGCCGATTAATTAAAAAGAAGAAGTTCCAGATTAGTTTGCTTTATACTTTATTTATCATTGAAGTTTCACAGTGCACAGACAACTTTCCAGTTTGCAGAGTACGAACTTTCACAATCAGTTATACCAGTGCAGAAAACAGCGCCACAGTTGTTTACGGTTTATTAATGTCTCAAACTTACATCGCACGACTAAGTTACTGAGGCAGGAGGGATGTTCGTTCCCTCCTGGCACCCTAACGACCCACGCCCTTTCGGGCTGGTGCGTCTTCTCACACCCGACGCGTCTTCGACGGTTGGTGACTTGCTCTCCAGGTGATAGGCACCACCAGTATATATTAGGCAGGCCTATCTCCCCCTTCTCCTAAGATAAGCGCATGGCCTCCGGCATCTCCCCAAAACTGCGCTGTGTCTCGCGCTCACAACATGTTATTGTACCCAACTTTCGAAACTAGACGGTAAACGGACTCCTGTTACAACGTAAACAGCAGATGTCCACACGTCTGCTCGACAAACAAACACGGGAAACTAGCCACCGCGGCTTTAACTTGAAACCTGACAAAATATTATGAAGCTTTCCAAAGCTAAATACACACGAAAGAATTTTACACCCGTGTCCCGAAAAATTAAGCATACTGCGTCATTACAACTTTCAGGAAAATGATGGCTCAGTACACACTTATTTGGCGATTCCAAAGCTTTTTTTTATCTTTATTTTGCGACTTTAAGGAAATTAATGTAATATTTCTTAATAAAACGTTGGCTAACTGAAAGTAAATTGAGTGACAAGCGCAGCAATTTTTCATTCCGACCAGTCCAGCGCTCAGCGCAACGTGTGGCTTTGCTTCGCTCCCTCCTCTTACATGCCTGGTGAGAGGGGAACTAGTTGCCTATAGCGATGGGTCGTCAACGCATTTCTCGTTAACGAAACTAGACTGTTCATTGTCGTCCGTCGACTAGTTGAATTCGTCGACTAGTTGAACTCTTCGACTAGGTAACGTGTCAACTTCTTTACACGGACGGTTTGCGTACGACGGTAGACTAGGCTAGTCCTGCTGTTTTACCATTAGTAAATTTTGAAGAAATATGCCTATCGAGATAAAATTGATCATTAAGTGAACCAAGAATGAATTATAGACAAAAGAACATCTGCTACAAAGGAGTTTGCTTTTTAAATGGCTTTTAAATTTGCAGTCGTCAACTTGTAAGCCAATTTTTCTTTGCATATGTTACACATAGCTTTACCACTATTAACGTCTTTTTCAAAATGATATCAGAGTTCACTTATATTTTGCCCCGACATTGTTGTTAAAATTTTTACTGTCCTAATTTTTACAGAAATTTACATTTGAGTACACTGATATTTAAAAATTTGATATTTACAAAATCAATTAACACTAACACTTTTATACATAAATGCTCATATATTGACTGTTGTGATGGTTATTCTAAAACAAGCAAAATATCAGGCCTTGTGCGTAACTCGTCATAAACTGTCATATTATGAAAAAAATTTAAACAAATTACCAAAAGAGTAAACAAGTATAAACCGGTTTGTCTCGTAATGTTCAGCTAGTCAAATGCATTTAGTGCATTCTCTTTCGCTCTCGCGAAGTTATCTTATCGGCATCCTTTTTCTACATTTAACACAATAATAATACACCTATCTTACCCTGGCACGCACATTCAAAAATCAACTCACTTGTGTATATGTTAAGAGTTCAAAAATTTTTATGACCATCAAGCTGTCTGCGATGTTATTTCAACGGACGACAATCGACAAACGAATGTTTTACTAAGCTACTTTGTAGGCGCGTCGCAGTCTAGTTGCACGTTGAAACAAACACCTGGACTCTCAAATTTTGCCATCTAGAAATTCGACTAGTCCATCAATCGACGGTAAACCGTCGAAGCGTTGATTGGATGTAGACAGTTGATTTAACTAGTTTGTTCATTCAACGCCCACCGCTAGTTGCCTAGTAACTAGCGTGGTGTCCTCGCATTCTCTCTCACTAGGTTGGCGGATGTCGGCTACCCTCAGGTACGCTCGGCTCAATGTCGCTTTCTTCCCTCGCACGCCTGGAAAAAGGGGAAATGGTTGCCTAGCAACCACCTCAGCACCCTTCCCACTTTCGTTTCTTTTAGTGGGAGGGGAACTAAACTCGTCACGGTACTTCCAGCTTCGGTTCTTCCCCTACCGCCCCATCTGTTCCTTGTGTTGTGATGCAACTGGAGTTACAGACAACTCGTAGATGGTTTTTCGTTTTTCAGTATTTAAAAATTATTGTCCGACTGTTATGCGGCAGCAATAATTATGCAATAAAATACAGTATACAAATATTATGGGAATTTTGTGCTTTATGAAAAAAACCTTTACGGTAAATACAATTACCGCGATGTTAAAATTTTATATTTTCAGATAATCTCATGCGATACTCAATACTATAAAGTTTCAATGGTATTAAGGTATTGCGACATCGAGGATCCCATCCCTAGTATTAACACAAGTATTAATATTAACCAAGAAAGACAAAAGTTATGTGTGTAAATGCATGCCATTTTATTGAAAATCTCCAAGTATAACATTAACACCACCATAATTTCATTACGAGGAGCTGTGCCCCTTATTAAACCACTGCCCTATCTGTGGGTGTATCAACAGTACAGCACCAATAAATAATAAAGTGGAGCATCCTGTATCTAAAATGGTTGGCACGTGAACCATTTTGGATAACAGAAATGTTCACATAACCGGAGTTCATTGCCATGATCGGTAGTCAAGGTTGTCAAAAACAGATATATATAAAACATAGGCCCTGAAATCTAACATGTGTTATACTTATACTATTTGTGTTTGAACATAATTTTATATATGAAATGTTGCCACAAATCACAGTATTTACACAAAAATAATATAATGCTTTTACAAAGTCTGCTAAAATTAAAATCAGGGTAATCGCAAAATTACGTTAGGCCAATGGGGGGGAGTGTTTTGTATTTGGCACAAGTCAGCTGTGTCAAGTTCATGGTTTCTGGCAGTGATGGAGCAGAATGTGAAGTAATAGCACGAACAAAGCTGACATGACAATAATCAATACTTCTACAGCTGGCAAACTGCTAATACCAAACACTGGAAAAATAGAGATATTAACAAAAAATTAAGTTTTAGGAAAGCGTTTTATCACATGCAGATTCAAGATTATTAAAGAAATAATTTGAACAGTTCACCCATATGCTCAAAACTTCACAAAACACTTATAGACCCCACAACCCTCTCCAACCATCAGCATTAGCAGTTTCTGTGAATGTGTCATGTAGAACAAGTGGGAACTGCACTGACCATTGAAATTTAATCATCTAGAGGCAGTTATTTTTTTTACTGCACCTCAGATTACGTATGGACTACAGATAGGAGGATGCACCACTGTACTTCAAAACACTCCACTAATGCAAAGATATCAACTTTAGAATGTGTGTGCCATGGGTAACACATTTTTTTTGTAATATTTTACCGCTGCTGCAATTAACAAGCTGTATATGATATTCAAGTTACATGATGAGATCATACCCCACTGTATATACCAGTATAGAGTGCAACTTGCATAAATATATTTGCATGTGTGGTGCATAAGGTCAGAGAAAATAGACCAACAGTCCTTGTAAGAGCATCATTAAATCTGTGAAAACAGAATTAGAATAGTAAAAAAACAAACACAGTTAATTGCATACATAATTACTGGTATACCGTTTACTTGCAACACATGGTAATGACAAAGTTATTTTAAATCTTTTAAAATTGAAATGGTCACACAAATTTACAGAAATTTTGCAAAGCAACCCTATTCTCTGCACCTGCACTTTACACTCATCAGCTTTGGTGTTTCTCAATGTAATGTTATGAAATAAGATAAGTCTTCAGTTTACTGGCTTACTAGTTGCCCCTTGAATGTTCACATTGCGAATGACAGTAGCTTTTGTCACGATACTACTCACCTTAGCGAGGGGCACAAGTTAGCAATGATTAGTTACTGGCCTATGCAACTGTATAAGCAGAATATAATGACACTATTATGAGGCCATCAGTATTGTGAAAAGTGGTATCATCCTAGTTTAAAAGTTACTTTCTGATTTTTAACACCTTTACAAGTAAATTTTTTTAAGTGTATAATAAAATGGTCACTTCTTGTTTGAAATAAAAAATGCAATTCAATAGGATTCAGTATACTTGACAAACATTTAGAGTATTTTTTCTGTATTTGATAGGAGGATCAATACCTAATGATTTAATCACAAAATTCTAATTCTGTTAACCAGGATCACAAAAGCCACACTATCATACTTTAACATATAACAACTTGACTAGATTAGTTAGTACCTGTGTATGAGAATGGCGACTAAGTATGGCTCTGGGGGCAACACCAGCTTGTGCAAGCACTGGTAAGATGGCCTCACGTAGATGAACCCACCATGGTCTAAGGAGCCCAGGAAGTTAGATGTCTGGACAACTGTATAGCCCAGCTCCCCCACAGTAACACCTGTTGAAACAACATTAATTATAAACCATCACACAATATACTATTTATTATTTCTAAAAATGTCCACTATATGCATGAAGTAAGGGTATGACAGTAATGCTATGAATAAATATCATAATATGCAGTAATCACACCAATAATTTCAACTTCAAGCTGTAAAATTGATGCCTCACCATCTCTAGCTTGGGCAGGTATTGGCGTCTACACTTTCTCCTCCCTAGGGCCATGGAGCTGGAGCCCTATTCATGGGGTCACTTGGCGGCAGCCTGGGCAATCAGTCAGGTAGCCGCAGCCTTGGGGCAAGGCGGAGTTGGTGGTAGTTGCAAAATGGCTCTCGGTATGGTGAAGCATCCGGGCATGTAGCCAGATGCGAACCCTTGACCCACTTGGTAACTTCTGTCTGGTGTTCTGTCAATTATGGCGTCCATCTGTCATACTACCGCTGCCGTAGACTCAGTGTACACAAAGGTGTTGTCTAACAACCCCTCCTGACAACCTCCTTCTTGGTGACCTATCCGAGCAACCTTCCAGCTTTCAGCCCACTGTTGGGGCATAGGAGAGGGACAGAGTGGGTGTCCTGGGGTAGGATCTAGCTCACCTCAAAGTCTCTATAAAGGTTCACAAACCTGTTCCCTATTTGAGCTACCTCAATCTCGCACCGTGGTTCACCCTCAAACTCAGTCATGAATCTGCCAGCAAAGTAGACCAAGGCCTTGGCACACTGTCCATGGCGGCGACTGACCTGGCAGACTTGATGCGTACATCGTCACTTTTGGAGCAGCATACAGGACTAAAAAGCCTGAAGGGCATGGCAGAGGGTGTTGCCACGTAAGCCCCCGCGTGGCCTGCAGGGGCTTCATCCTTGCTATCACTAATATTGCAATTCTGGTCATTTAATCATTTTAAAACCTTTTCATTTTTGCTCCCGCAGCCGACTTTTGGCCCATTCGACTTTTAGTGGGCTCTCAACTTAATAATTTCTGCCACAAGGCTTTTTTTTACCTGATGTGAACTTGTAATGCATACCTGAGTTGGAGTAGAAGAAACTTCATCTTAATTTGAGTGCGGCCGCCTGGCTATTTAACAGTGTAACTTGTTATGTGTATACTAGCACCCTCCCAGTAGTGTAACAGTGTGAGGCATGTTCTGCGGCCAACAGCAGAACAGAAGAGCAAGGGTATGTGTGTTCCAGCGTCAGATAAGTAGCCACGTGGCGACGTCACGCCCTGTAGTCTCTCTGCCTACCGCGTGGCCGTGCATGTATTCACGGCCTAGCGCCCTGGGTATTTAATGTTCAAACATTNTGTAGTCTCTCTGCCTACCGCGTGGCCGTGCATGTATTCACGGCCTAGCGCCCTGGGTATTTAATGTTCAAACATTCTCACTTAATACCAGTTGATGCCTTTAACAAGACATTCAATGGATGTGGACACGACAGGTATATCAACCAAAAACAAAAATTAACTTTGTTAAACTTTATATTGGTCATACTTATTGGCCTACATTAGTATTGTCTCAGTAGTATTGTTTAGATTCCTAAAATTCCGGCATCAATTCTCAAATCTGAGATTTGATTTGTCAGTTTCGGTTTCTTNTGTAGTCTCTCTGCCTACCGCGTGGCCGTGCATGTATTCACGGCCTAGCGCCCTGGGTATTTAATGTTCAAACATTTTCACTTAATACCAGTTGATGCCTTTAACAAGACATTCAATGGATGTGGACACGACAGGTATATCAACCAAAAACAAAAATTAACTTTGTTAAACTTTATATTGGTCATACTTATTGGCCTACATTAGTATTGTCTCATTAGTATTGTTTAGATTCCTAAAATTCCGGCATCAATTCTCAAATCTGAGATTTGATTTGTCAGTTTCGGTTTCTTGCTCTTTAACCTCAAGCTTATTGAAACATCCCATTTATTTACTCAAATACAAACTTTGATTATCATTCTAAAGAATTGAAAAAAATATATGATTGTGCATATGCATTTACAATCATATAAATTAATACAGTTTATATTGCCAATTTCAATTTACTGATATCCAAAATATAAAAGAAAAAATTACTTTAAAAAAAAAGTTTATTCTTACATTTAAATGTTGCACATTTACATGAGTTTTCTAAATACATTCATTACAAGCAAATGATTCTAATAGCCTAGGCAGTATGTAATTATAAATTAAAACATAATAAACTTTTACAGCTTGTCAGGCACAGTTATTACAGACACCTAAAAAAACTAAATTTCTCTGAGGATTAAAAAAAATGTGACCCGTTTTCGATATAACTGACTATGTTGCAAAATTATACTTTCTTTTTAGCAGATAGATGCATTTTAATGTTGGAATTNTGTTTTCGATATAACTGACTATGTTGCAAAATTATACTTTCTTTTTAGCAGATAGATGCATTTTAATGTTGGAATTGGCATAAGTTAATCAACTTTTATGCTGAAAACAAAAGTAAAGGTTGGGAACCTTAATTTTAACCCTAAAACCACCTAATTATAAAAATTGCTACCAAAGCAATGAATGAGGTTCTTGTTTTTCATTTGTTTGAAACTGTAGATGGCAGACTTCTTTAACTATGTATCTATATGATAATTTTATTGCTTTAACAACCCCCTCCACCACTTTTCAATATCAATAACTTAGGAGACAGTTGTGATGATGCATAATTAAATGGCAAACATTTGCCACATCTCAGTTATAATGTAGTAATATTTTCTATTTCCTATCCTGATATATTTTGGGTTTTCTTTTGTGTGTATACAATAGATAAAGATTAGTTCAGACATCATGAAGAGAGAAACAAAATACATGAAAGTAGCATNTCTTTTGTGTGTATACAATAGATAAAGATTAGTTCAGACATCATGAAGAGAGAAACAAAATACATGAAAGTAGCATCCCCAGAGTCTCTTAGCTCAATGCAGCCAAAACCAACAGATTGAACTAAGTGTTAACCAGTTAGCAAGGGGAAAAAAATCTAACATTTAGCTCATAATAAAAATGTCAATGTGCAAAATAAAGGGTATGAANTCTTTTGTGTGTATACAATAGATAAAGATTAGTTCAGACATCATGAAGAGAGAAACAAAATACATGAAAGTAGCATTCCCAGAGTCTCTTAGCTCAATGCAGCCAAAACCAACAGATTGAACTAAGTGTTAGCCAGTTAGCAAGGGGAAAAAAATCTAACATTTAGCTCATAATAAAAATGTCAATGTGCAAAATAAAGGGTATGAANACCAGTTAGCAAGGGGAAAAAAATCTAACATTTAGCTCATAATAAAAATGTCAATGTGCAAAATAAAGGGTATGAAACAATAGCCAATAATATTAAAGAACTGCATTGTTTAGGTGAGCCATCATAAACTGTAAATTTCAACTGCCTAGATGAAGGACAGGGAATAGAGATCATGCCTTAGCGGGTATTGCTGTCTCATCGAACACCAGCAAGTGTTGCATGGTTCCACTAGGTAAAAATACCACAAAATGTACTGCTGATAAAGTGAAAAATACAAAGCGTGAAATATGCCTAAACATAGTAGAACTGTACAATACTATGCAATTTGCGACAAAAGTACATGTTTTGTGCGTGGAAATAATTTCAGCATTAAGTAAATGTGTTTTCTTACAGTAATTGCACTGGCGAAATCTATAACACGGTAATAAGCCTATACGGAGAAGAAATTGCCTTTATGTTATATGAAAACTTCGCAATTTACACAATATGACAGCTATGTATTTTTGCACTTTGTTATTAAAATACGAAAATGTCCTTTTCAGATATTAACACTAATAATGTTATCGTTGATAATTGCTTCATAATTTTGATGTTATATGGTCCTGTTTATGCCCGTTACAAAGGCCTATGTTTAAAATATTTCTTTAATAAAATTTGTGTCATGCTAATTTAATTTGTAAAGGCTTAATATTATCCTTAGTTTTTAGGACAATTTAAAAAAAAAATGGAATTATAAAATTACAGTACTAATTAATATGCGTACCCAAACAATGTTTGTCAAATGTACCCACAAAAGACTTCAAATTTTTGAGAATTATGAGGTGTGTGTTTGCAGGAAAATATTTAAATTAAGCATAACGACGCAAGTCTAAAAGAAAAGTGATTATTCGTGAGAGTAAAATTATTGTATAAAATATTTACCTACAAGTATAAATTCATTGCCTCTTGCTGTACTAAAATGGTGTTTTGAAATACTAACTAAATTTCAAACATTGAAGATGGTGGCGACAATTATGATATAAGTATCACTACAGTTTGCAAGAAACATACATTTACAAAAACAATTTCATCCCTTTTTCAAAGTTTTTCTGTAATCCACAGTGACCGGCCGAAAATATGTTTGCACGCATGCTGACATTAAGATGGTGAGACCAAAACATGTACAATTACGTCATACGCATGTCAGCCAATAGCAAACCGTTTTGCTGGTTTACAAATATGTTAAAATTTTTTATATTTTGAAAGTGTGATAATTTGAAAAATAAAGAGTACACAGGAATAGCTAATATTTTGCATGGTAGTATTATATAAATTAATTATTTTAATGGCATCAATAAAANAAAGAGTACACAGGAATAGCTAATATTTTGCATGGTAGTATTATATAAATTAATTATTTTAATGGCATCAATAAAAATTAAATTTATTTTCCAGAAGCGTGAGCGAAGCAAGTGCGAAGGGCCACACCAACATACCTGTTTCATTTATTTCCCCCCAAATTGTAACACAAAAAGCTACAATGAATTCGGGGTAAAATTTGAAGCAGGTATATNTGTTTCATTTATTTCCCCCCAAATTGTAACACAAAAAGCTACAATGAATTCGGGGTAAAATTTGAAGCAGGTATATTGGCGCGGCCCTTTGCCCTCATTTCGCTCATGCTTTGGGAAACAAAGTGATACAGTTTTTGTGTGAAATTTCAGTTCTATGGCAATATTTTTGTACGAGAGTAGGGCTGGCAAATATTTGAAAATGAGGNCGTTTTTGTGTGAAATTTCAGTTCTATGGCAATATTTTTGTACGAGAGTAGGGCTGGCAAATATTTGAAAATGAGGAAACTGAAATCTCTAAACCTGATACTCCTGGGCATTCAATAACAATTAGTAAATATAATTTATTTACACTGTAATAATATAAAAATACTGATTGCAAACTTCAACAAAAAATTTCTTGCCACGTAGAACAAATTAACTACCTTCGATACACAGAAGCTACATGAGCTGAAATTACACACAAAAAAGGTAAATGATAATGTAAAATACTTTTGTTACACTTTATTTATTTACTTTATTTACAGTATTTCACATCACCCAGTAGACTGTTGATGAACAGAATGCTCACTGATTATAGAGATGGTCAGAATATGTACCAATATTTACAATGCACAATATTACATTAAGTGAACATTACAAAAATCGACAATAATAATAAACTAGCTATGAATATGCACATAATTACAAACAATGTTGATATATGATAAAGGATAAAAACTGACCAAATGTTTTATAGTACTAAATTAGTACTTACTTTTCATGGCACTGTTACCACATGATCAAGGGTAGCATCATGGCAACTGGTGTAAACAAGGACAGGTATCTAATTATGTGCCTAATTATTTTCTTCTTCAAAACATGGAACGACATACCTTGGAAACACACAATTCCATCACTGTAAGTGTGCATATTCGAAAGTAAACAATATCAACCCTCTTCATACATGTTTATAGAAACCGTGTCTGACACACTGCAACATTGCATTTTTTATGCAAAAACCACATTACTACCTCCTGGCTGTGGTGGTGCACGTGACTGAGAATCTATAGCATGGTTGTACACGGGTGCATTTNAACCACATTACTACCTCCTGGCTGTGGTGGTGCACGTGACTGAGAATCTATAGCATGGTTGTACACGGGTGCATTTCAGTTAAGAGGAGCATTCCTCTGGAAATATCCTTGTGTCTGGTAATTAGGGTATGGTGTGTGCTGAACTGGCACAAATTGATACTGGTAGGGTGCCAGGTGAGGTGGTCGTAGTGACAAATCAACACGAACATTTAGGCTAAAAGAGGTATCAGATGTACTCTTTGACTGATCGGCGTTACTTTCATTTTCCTGTTCCTTGCTTCCTCTACATGCCTCATCTCTAANTCAGATGTACTCTTTGACTGATCGGCGTTACTTTCATTTTCCTGTTCCTTGCTTCCTCTACATGCCTCATCTCTAATGTTTTGATTTTTGACTCTACCCTTTCCTTTACCTCGGTAACCTGTGTTGAACTGGTTAGAAATTCCTCTGCCTCTTCCCTTACAATTCCTAGGTTGAAACTGGTCTGGACTAAATTAGCATTGCTGTTAGAATCGTCTTGCTCATAATGGCAACCAATTATATTCACTCTACGATTACTGCTATTCTGTAGTTTGTATTGATTTGAGTAAAATTGCAGGTTTTGGTTCCCTTGAAATATCGTACAAAGGTGGTGCGCAATTTTGGCTAGGTCGTTTGTGTTTCCTAGGCTGGTTTGACCGCATTTGCCTTTCTAGCCGGTCGACAAATTCTCGGTCCCCCATAGGTGAAGACAGATGTGTTATTTCAAACATTTTGCTAAAATGTTCTTGTAGAGATTTGTTCTTTTTGGGATCAAATTTTTCCAAATGCAACTGGACTCGCAAGTTGCCCTATTTGCACGCTCCAAAATTGTTTCAGGAAACCATCACGAAAAGCTGTGTAGGAGTAGATTTTATCCTTCACCACTTCTTACCAGTAAAACGCTGTGGACTTTAAACTAAGGCTTACACACCTTAACATATCTTGAACAGACAATACAAACGATTTTGAATATTCCTCCAATTTATTTAAATATATCAAGGATTTTCAAACAATTTTCCAGCAAAATTACGTAAACTATCAGCCCACTGTTTGGCTGGATGATGCAGCAGGGTGGCAGTAGGACTGTTAATTGAACCAGACTGTCCAGGAGTTGTAACAAATTCACCCTCGATTTGAGATGTACTTGAAAACGGCCGAACACTAGTGTTACCTGTGACGTACACATTTTCAAGATTTTTTTCTCTGGAATTTTGTAAGCTGGTTAACAAACTTTCTACTCGATCATTTATGTTCGTAATTTTGTTATGGAGATCACTGATCTGATCTGCCATTTTTCTTGAACAGATTTGTTTGCCCTTTCTGTTTGTGATAAACGAGTTTCCACATGTTGCACAAGTGACGTTAACTGTGCATCAACATTGTTCGGTAAGGCGACATTATCAACAGGTGCGTATGAAACTCTCTCCTTTTCTACTTCCATAACCCGTGTTTTTAAGTTTGACAGCTGTGTCACAACTTCTACATGCATAGTCTCCATTTCGCCTCTAAACTGATTGGCTGTGCCAACAAATTATTTTTGATTTTACGCACATCATCGTAAACTGTGTTTAGTTCCAGTGATGTATTTTATTTGAGATTTTAAATTTGAGAAGCAAGTGTGTGTGTAGTGGTTTCAGTTTGTGAATGAAAATCAGATTTGAGCTGAACTATCGCGGTACCCTGACGCAAAGCATGCTTTTCAAATTTGTTGTTAATAGCTTTGATATTTTTTCGTAGCTCCACATTCCTAATTAGTATTTCCTCTTTAATTTCTTTAATTTCTTGGAATCCGGTCACAGTCTCCTTTTTAATTTCATCTTTTATTTCCATGAACTGCGTTTCAAGTGTGCTAGCCATTTTCATAGCACTTTCATTTAATTTCTTTTCAAAATTTTGCAGAGTATTAGCAGTTTCCATGGCATTTTCGTTCCAAAACTTTGCATTTTTGAGTTCATTTGCAAGGTGAAAGATTTCATAATTTCCATTAATTCTGTTACATTAACCACATTAGAATTACTATATGATGTGATTTCTTTTGCTGCCCCTTCACTCGTGACATTCTCGGGAGAAGTTATTTATCTAAGCTCGTGTGATTCATTAATACTTCATGCCTCACGCAGCCCTGTTTCCTCTCTGGCACCAAGGAATCTCACACTTGTCGCTGGCCCCTTCATGCAACAATGGACTAGGTTCCCTAACTGTAACATCGCTGAGCGAGCTTAGAAAGAAATAATATTCAAGCAACACAAAGAGACTAACAGGATTCTGCTTTCTATCGCAACTGCTATACGGCCCCACAAATTGGGCGTTAAATACTATGAGTATATCGCCAAGAACATACACTTCATCAAAACACACAAAAAAAAAACATTAATGTTTAAAAAACACATATTACAAAAGCACAAAAAAATATTATTGTGAGATAAAAAAACTCTTGCTGCCTTTAATGAAGTGATTCACCTTGTAAAACACGTAATTACTGGAGAAGGTTCTCTCCATTAAAATAAACTAATTTGATCATGGTGCCGTAAAAATAAAATAAAATACGCTTTAGTCCAAGGTGGCAAGACAAACACAAAATTTATAATTTAAAATTTGGCTAGCAAAGGCACAATTTCAGTTTCCACTGGGTAGCGTCCACAATAGGAAAATGGTAAATTTTCGTCCAAATGTGTAAGAATCTCTAACTTGAATTTTTGTATCATAAGTTCACATGTTAGAAATTATGAGATTTAGGTCAATGCACGTCTCGTGTCTCAAGTCAAACCAAAGAGATCAATGGCATCCCTTCGCCATGCTGCTGCCGTTGCCGCCAAAGTTTGCTGTAGAAACACTAAAAAATCTACGTATTTTTGCGTTTGAGGGCCTCTTCCATATGTGCCCACACTTTCACAGGGCCTAATTAACATATCTTTTGGTATAACTAATCTAAAATCTACGACAGCGTAGCATTTTGAAATCCCAATTCTCGGAACCCTAAAACTTACCATGCTAAAATGAAATAATAGCCGAAAGTCATTCAAAATTATCACAGACAAACCAAAAATGTTTTAAAGCGACAAAATAAAATGTTCAAGGTGAATAAAATATGGAACAATTACTCTCATATCAGAAGGCTTATCAGCTATAACATTTGGCTATCCTACTAATATTATAAATGCAAAAGTGTGTGTGTACGTGTGTGTGTGTGCGCACGCATGTGTATATTTGTTACCACTCAGCTCCATAATGGCTGAACGGATTTTGATGAAATTTGGTATGTAGGTACTTTCGGTCCTGGAATAGGACATAGAATACTTTTTATCCTGGAAAATTGTACGGTTCCTGTGGAATAACAACAAAACGTAATTCTGCAATGGCTGGGAACGTGACCAAAATATTTTTTTCCTCTGGTGTCAGAGTTTATCAGGCTGCCCAAGGATCTCTGAAATGGCTTAACGACTGCTATCAATCGATAACAACGGGGACAGCATATTTAATGTGCCCTCTAAAGTCCGGAAACGCTCAGATGTTATGCCACTAAACAGTCACCCATCCAAATGTGTGCCGCTGGGAACGTTGATTAACTTTGGTGATCGATTAAGATCCCTCAGCCAAGTGCAAAAAGTAGTACTTAGGTACATGAGGCAAAGTCGTGTTTATATCTATGTCAAATAAGCGTCGCGCGTCAGTATCAATAACGGACATGGATATTCGTTCTGGAGACAAAAATTTCACAGTTCCGAACGTAATCTATTTGGGTAAATGGAGGTAAACATGCAGTGGTCTTGCTGCTCTTTAAGAGCTTTGGGCGAGTCTTGTTAACATTTCTTTGTACCCTATAGTTTTGCTACACATAATAATAATTTACAGAGATTTTACATTTTATTTAAACATTAGTTATGGTGCCTCAAGTATAAAACATAGTTGAGATATAAAAGATCGCAAAATATTATTTTGTACACCTCAGTTTTTTATATTAGAATTATTTCACAGAGATTTTCTAGAGTTAAAAATCCGTTAAAAGGTATAAAATCCGTTTAAACGGCAGGCCTAGGTTAGAAGTTATATTTTATTGATGTATATGTCAGAACTCTCATCTACTGAAATTCCAGATGTGTGGAAATTTTCTGACAGTCCCTCTGGATAAAGGTAAATAAGGAGTTCAATGTAATTTAGCTCATACTCATTATAGTTCAATTATATTGTATTGTATTGCCACAAAAATATCTTGAAAGTTCAAAGGGTCACTTTTCAGATTAGTATGAGAAAACAGAAAAATTATTGTGATCAAATGTCAAATAGTTACGTACTCTGAGGACTTGTAAAACTGTAAGGTGTTCAATGGATATTTGATACAGTAGTATTTGGTATTTGCTATGGCAATCATAAACTTTTTATCATTAAAGGTTTTATTCAAGTGTGATTTTAATGGTTGTTTATTTTTGACTATCACTTAAGAATCATCACAGAAAGCTCGGTTACTGAATGGATGGAGAAGGGGCAGGGAAGTAAAACTGACCTCTAGAAGCTTCCTGGTAGAGACTGTTAAGATGCAGGAATATATCTCTAGGAACCATGGCCTCCCCTGGCAGGCACTCGAGAACCACCAGTACCTCGTCCTGTCCCACGCAGCGCAACCCCAGCGTGCTGAAGCACCAGCACGTACGGTTCACGCAGCAGTCCACTGCCACACACACACAAACCACTCTCACTGCAGTGCATCAGTAATACCCTAGTCTTGCTCTCAAGCCATGATACACAATCATCACTAAGTAACACTGACACATTTCTCCCAATTTCAGCTGGATCAACATGAAGAGAAGACTGGTGCTCAGCAACGCGCTTGAAAATGAGATGGAGTTGAAATGCAATGACGAAGAAAGATTAACACTTTCAGTGTTTACGTAATATTACATCGCCTTAATCTCACTTGTGTTATATGGAGTTTCCCCCTAACTTTACAACATCCCTATTTTTTAAAGACATTGGTGAAGAAACATTACTTCACTGGCAGTTTTCCTAAGGTTCTTTGCATTGTTATATTACATCTGCAATATTCAAAGTATACATTACTGAAACTAAGAGAATGGATTGCATAACTCTACATAGGAAAGAACATTTGATTGGGACACTCAAATTGGCATTATACTGGCAGAGAGCCGGCCAGTAATGAACACCGTTTTGTTTTGTGTATCTGGTGTTGAGTGAACCAATAGGACAGTTGTAAATTGGAATACAGAGACCAACAAAATTGGTACAGCATGCAGTCTTGAATATAGGCAACTCACTTCTACATTGTCTTAATTTTTAGTCAATTTGTACCATACTCGAAGCATTATATACTCTTGAGAAAATCCCAAAACTATGTTGTCCCATCCACATTTCGCATACAAAAATATTTATCTGCAAAATTCCCTGGCCTGAGACAAAACCAGGTGACTAATAATTTAACAAATACACCTGTGGGCCACCAAAATCCATTACAACAACGGAATACATACCAACCCAAAGACCAATGCTCTTGTAAATGGTGTGCAGGCAGATTTAAAACAGCCAAGCCACACACTATTGGTTGTTGGCATGAGGAGAGTAAATGAATTACTGTAATTTTCATTGTCACACAAAATCTTACTGCTTTGCTGTATGAAACTACTTAAGTACAATTTCATTATGACCGGATAGGTTTTCCATGTTTTATAACATTAAATTTATGGTGGTAATGAGAAGTTTAATAACCTACTTTTGAATACGCTCTGGGAACTTTAAGTAATCAGTGAAACTACTGTAAGTTCTTGTAAACAATATTAATGATAGTTTAACATTTCTTTAAAATTAGATTTTGTCAGCTTATGTAATTACTGTATAATTTTATAGTGTGTTCGTTTTTCTCTCTTTTAGCACTTAATAAAATTTATTTTAATATCCCATGTCCCATAAAAATTTCCTAAGTAATGTATCACTACTCTTTGTGTGTGCGCGTGCATGCGCAAGAGATACTTAAGAGACATTGACACTTGGCCACCCCTCTGTAGCTATTTCTACAAGGGAAAGAAATAACACTTAGGCCTACTGAAGTACAGCAAACACACAACTACATACTTTATCAACTTACAGTTCAATATCTTGACTTGAACAAAGAAGTTCCGGTTGAGGGCAAACACAACTGGTAGCTCCGATTCAGATTTCAAAGTTTCCAACAATCTGTCGTTGGACTCATAATCCTCTTCATACCTGACATCACCATTCAGCAGGGTCACTATTGGTGGCAAACCTGAACAAGCACACAAATACAAAATTTGTGATCATTACAGTTTGAACACAGCAACTACAATTTTCACTTCTAGCACTTGACAAAGTTGTCTGGCATCACAACAGGTATGCTTACATAATGCCATAACAATTTAACTAATGTTTTGTAGGTGAGATTTATAAGCAAAATATTATTTACAAGAAAATAGAACAAAGCAGACCAGCTCAGTAAGGACAGAAACCTCGCGTGGAGCAAAAGGGCAAAAGCTGGCTTTGTAATGATGCAGTATTGTTAATTTTCGGGACACGTGTTTCATTTTCTTTCGTTTTGCTAAGCTTCGTAATATTTTTATCGGGTTTGAAATTAAAAGGCGTGGTGGTTCGTTTTACTGTGATAGTTTGTTTATCTGGCATACGTTTGCTGTTTCGTTTCGAACTTCATAGTTTTCAGTTTTTGAAGCCCTTCCACTACGTCTGCCTGGGGTGGGAGGACCAGGAGAGAAACACCCAAGGACTGGAGTAGAGATGTCTGAATTGCAGGGACAGACATTGTCGCTGCGATTACGCTGACTGTCCGGGAAAGGGCGTGCACCAGATAGCCTGCCACGAGTGCCCACGCACTTTCCACAACCTTTGCCTCGGAAGGCAAGACAGAGCCAGAGACCTACAGGGTCTGAACTTCAAATACCCAAACTGCAGAATAGTACCTGAACTGGTACCACCCAGAACCAAGCCATTTACGCAAGAATGACCACCAGTACTAGATGGCAGGAGGGACGTTCATTTCACAACTTTCTACTCAATCATTTATGTTTGTAATTTTGTTATTGAGATCATTGATCTGATCTGCCACTTTTCTTTAACAGTTTTGTTTGCCCTTTCTGTTTGTGATAAACGAGCTTCCACATGTTGTACAAGTGACGTTAACTGCGCATAAAAATTATTCAGTAAGGCGACATTATCAACAGGTGCGTCTGCACTGGCGGAACCAAGCATCACCAGAAACGAGGCTCAGCGTCTGGGGTTGGCCTATCGTTCTCCAGCAAGTAACCTGGCGAGCAAGACGTCGCTGGCGGATCCAGGTATGTACTGGAGGGGTGATAGTCCAAAGTGACAACTGCTCTGTTGTTGCCCAGGAAAACCAGCTTCCCAAGCTCCACATCGAGACAGTTCCCAAAAAGTGAGGTTGGGAACAAGGTAGAATTGGTGATGAAACATGAGATAGCAGGAGCAAGGTGAAGAAGAGATAGAGCGCTGGGAGTGACAATGCAACTAAGTTGATATATGCCTGTATATTGATTGCTCATTAAACACACATAAACCAGCATGTACCTTGACTAGGGCCTAAAGGGCCAATCCTAGGTTGCCAACAGATTTTTGTGACCTAGTCTCGCGGTAGCATGTGGGGTGAGGGCGACCCCATGTCAGCGGTACTCAAACTCTAGTCAACTGCAGGTGAGCTATGAGGTAGCTGGAAGCGCTGCAAGATTCTGCGTGCTGGCGGGCAGCGAGGCGGTGTCGTGCAGAGTAAGACTCTCGACTGTGCTGTGAATGGCAGTGATGACTTGAAGTCTGTCGACTCTCGGGCAGAGTAATGGCATGCTACTGAACTAGTGTGAGACAGCCTCTCGGTATGCGCGTTCTGCGAATGACTGATGCAAGACAGGCTCGAACTGAGGACTGCAAGTCCTATTTATATGTGACACACAGAGCCAGCGCGGAGGGGTGTGGAGGTAGCGGTAGCGAGAAACTGAAGAGACACAGAGAGGGAGTGTTGGCGCTGAGCCGGCGGAGATGGCCAAAGCAGGCAGCTACTTCCTCTTATGCACCCAAAGGCTGGAGGGGTAGAGAGCGGCAACGTGATGCGAAGTGGGTTGCGGCGCAGCAGGAGGCAACAGCTGGGCAAGCCAACCCTGGGCTTCAAGGCGTGCTTGGCTTGTGCGGTGTAATGGATCTTGTTAGTAGGGGGCCGGGGCTGTGACAAGGCTATATTGGGTGAATCACGATGCCCATGGTGCGTCAGTATAAATAATTTGCTCGTATTTTTTGGGCTATTCCCTGACGATACGGGACCTTAGGTGTCATTTTATTGTGGTCAGAAAAATTTTTACTTTATCCATTTTTCCTCCCCCCAAAAAAGTTTCATGTATAGGTCACAACTCATATTTTCACTTGAAAAATGAGTATTAAATGTGTGGAGTGTACGTACCAAAATACGATATGTATTTCCCGCAAATAAATTGATGTTTTTTCGTTGTTCATTGACTTTTACGGAAGGACGTTAATTTTCAACAGTATCGTAATTAAATACATCTATACCTTAAAATTTTTTTGAAAGTGAAATTTATTTTTAAAGTGTATTCTTGCATTGCTCTTCGAAATCACAAAGAAGTATGAATGGGATTTAATTTTAAACTGACAAAGGTTTTTATTAGGGATGGGTCGGTTCGGTTCTTCAGTTCCAATTTATACCGGTTCTTGAGGTTTGACTCGGAACCGGTTTTAGGTTAACAACAATTACTCGGTTCTTGGTTCTACACAGCAATGGCAAAACTCTGTTGTTACAAAAATAACAATGGTATTTACTCATGTATAGCGTGCCCTTTTTTCCCCAACATAAAGGAAAAAATTTCTGGGGTGCATACATGGAAAAACAATTAAGGAGTGGGAAAAAAGGAGAGATAAGAAATCGGCGGCCTACCACAGCTGTGGACCTTTTAACGAACTTTTATAGGTTACCTTTATCATACAGCACGCCACAATGTTTTGGATTGAGGGCCATGAGTTATTTAATTAAAGCATTTTCCAAACATATCACAATCACCACATATTAATGTAAAAAAAGAATAATTTTTTACATATTTACTAACCTTAAATAAATTTAATACAACAAGTTTATCTGTATACATTAAAACTTATCTTCACACTTTGTTATTGTTCAATTCTTCCATATAACGGTTAAATAAAACATTTAATGAATTTTACCTGCATTGGTTTAATAAAGTTGCAAGCAAAAGGCAAGTGTTCAAAATACATAGAACCGAATACTGGAACCGATATTTAAATTGTAGAATCGGCACCGGAACCGGAATTGACATTTTTGGTTATTCGACCCATCCCTAGTTTTTATCAATATTTCTACTTGCCACTTGTAGATGAGTTTACTTGAAAGGCAGGGTGAAATAAGCTATTTTTAGAATCATGCAATCATTTGGTGATATGGTCATTGAGCATGGTGTTGTTCACGAGTAACAATGTACGTTTTTAGGGAAATACCTTGTGCAACTTATTACAGTCAATCATGAATTTAAGTTAAAGATTGTGCAATTTTGTTGTGTGAAATGACTTCCACCTAAGGAGAAAAACTAGAAGCAGGTGTTTCATTGTCAAGGCTACAATGCCACATAACAGTACTCGAAATGCCACAATTTAGTGAATAGTGAAAAGTCCTTAAAATTAATTTTTAAAGAGTGTGATGATACAGACAGAATGTCTGCCTGTTGCGATGCATTTTTAGCCAACTGGCATCTGCTTGGCCTGCATGAGGCGTGAGAAAGAACGAGCAAGTGGGCAATCGATAATGCAACGGTACGTCAAGGTGAATATGTACAGTCAGAGCTTAAGAGTGTGTGGTCAAATGTGAACCGACCCGTTTCATGGCAGACGGTACTGCTATTCATATCACGTACATACATATAAAGCATGCTTTTTATCGTATTTTTGCCGCTAAAGAGCGACCAGTACCTGTACTTTTCTCATTTCAGAGAAAAAATGTGAAAGTAGTAAATTGTAAATAAGGGAATTTAACTGTCACACACTCACGTTCACAGCAGGGGAAGAGACGGTATACCACCTGTTTCCATTTCCAGATCATCATCTAAGCCCGAGGAAGTTGTAAAACATATAAAATTAGGCACAGGAGTGGAAATGTTACACAGTCAGGATGCAAAATAACAATAATAATAAAAAAGGACCACAGAGCAAGTTGACGTGCTCCCCACAAATACGCACTACTCAGCCGAGACCTAGAAAATATGGGGACTACACAATCTCACATTGTTACTTCCTTTCCCTTGGACAGTTAATGGTTTGTCATAAATTATCAGAAATACTTGTAGCTCATTGTTCCTTCTGGCTGCACAAACAAATTTGTCTCGCTAAAGTGACCCACTTAAATATTCATAGCTGTAGATTTTTTTTTGGTACTTTGCCATTTACTGGACCTTCTGTTTACTGGACTATGCCTCCCCCCAATTAGTCTGGTAAATAGAGGCTTTACTGCAGTAGCGAACAAGATAACTGAGTATAGATGTACATAGGTTTTTAGATGTGAATATAGACAAGAAAGGACAATGCTAGCTAAAAGTTTTCGCCAATCTCATTAACAAATATTTTGCTAGAACGATGTATTTGTGAAGTGCTGTTTCTTACACTACAAATTTGTTCTTTTTACCATGGTGCAAGACGATATGCTAAAGGAATGAGTAAAAAACTGGTCCTGTTCAGACACAAGTATATGTAATAGTGTTCTTCAGGTTACCTGTTGCTGAAATATGCTTTCAATTTTAAGTAATTCTGCTGGTGACCGTTAACGAGAATGTGTAAAAAGTAACAAAAAAGGTCTCATGGCCTTTTATTACTAATTTAAGAAAACCGAGAAATCATGCAAGTAGTCAGCTTGGAAACACAATATCAACTCACTGACCCTTCTCTGGAATAAAGCTGTTAGTCTTCGGATCCACAACAGGATGGACCTTGTGCTGAGTGGAATGATTTTGCGGAGCCACAGGAAGAGTTCCTAGAAAAATTCAGATCAAATTTACCACTGCCATCTACAATTAGCTATCCCTACAACTGAACCCTCCTTAGCTAGTCTGAGGAAGTTGCTTGATGTAATGTAACATGTCAAAGAGATATATAAAAACTTATGTGCTAAAGGAAAATTTATACAAATAAATAAATAATCTAAGAACACATAGAAACTATTCTATACATATTCAGTAAATTATTTATAAAATTATGAGTAAGCATTATTATCCTGCAATAATAACTCCCAAAAAAAATGAAACACCACAGTCGTAATGAATGTTATATACATTCTTCATAAATTATCAGCTAAAATATATATTAAGGCTATATACCGTATTTTGGCATGTAAAGAATGCACCAGAAGTATTTGTTGAAAAATTAGGGATAGTTATTATTTCAAGTATAGGCAACACTGAATTTTTGTATTTCTGTAAATATTGCCGGGCCTCATCGTGCTAGTGCGGAGGCCAACCAGCACAGAAACAGCAAATTATGGCAATGTCAAACTAATTAGTTTGCCCTTTAGTGTGTCGTTGCTACGCCGGCTGGCCTTCGCCTGCTGAAAAGTGGCAACAGCGCAGTATTCCACAAGACCAGGGTTGCCAGCCCTACCACTTGTAAATGCAATAGACTGAATCACGAAAAACAGTAAAATACAGTAGATTTTCAAATTACAAATTTTAACTTTTCGATTAATATAAAACAATTTAATAAACTTTTGTTATTTTAAAATTACAATAAAAAAAAAAGATAAGTGATGTGTACTAACCATACAAAAATAACACCTGAGGACAACCGATACTCGTGGCCTACCCAAATACCTTTTTTTCTATGACTTTAATCTTCTTCACTGTCATACATGTCAGTATTAGATTTACTTAATGTTGAATTTGTTAGATCAAAAGAGTAGCAGTGCAATTTTGAAACAAGTCTATTGGTGTGTAAGAGCCCACATAATGTCTTCAATGACGATAGCCTGTTCCTTTGGTTTTCATTAAATTTACTGATGAAAACACTTGTTCCACTGTAGCACTAGAGTAGGGTAGACTCAAAAGGCACCATATAAGTTCGGGTAAGAGAGGAAACACTTGTTTGGAATCCCCATATGATTTTTTCCGGTTATTATTCCAGAATTTTTCCACTGTTTCCATACTGCTGCTACCACACCCAATTTCTGTGTTTTGTAGCAATCGCCATTCTGTGTAAAGTTGCTGAATTTCATCTTGTTTCACCACTTTGGGAAACAGAGAAGTCAGTGGGGTGCAATAGACTGAAATGTTGAGATTTTTGCAGGATATAATATTTCAAGAGACCTGATTATAGGATCATCAAAAGGGAAACAAACTGTTATATGGTTCCTGCCACAATGTAAAAATCAAGGCAGTGTTATTTAAAAAGTCTGACATGTTGCTCTGGCAGTTCTGATTTTGTCAACAATATTTGTAGCTTCGCCCCAAAATAAATATTCCCCAATGGCAGAAAAACTTTGGGATCCTTGTACTCAATTTTTTCTATTTCTGTTGACCTCAGTTGTTTGGGTTTAACATAACAGTCCAGAATAGTTTGTAAGACAGATGCAACACCAGCCTTCAAATTATGAATTTGGGGTCGCTCACTTTGCATTTGTTCAGAACATTGAACATGGGTATAACAAAATCACGAAACTCAAGATATAACTTATTATATGGATAATTCAGTTTCTGAAGAATGTCACTGGATGCTAGCAATTTGTCTTCTGAGGCAGCATGAGTGAGGGTACCATACTGCTCCAGCACCCTATAAACTACTAATTGAAGAGACAACCATCTTGTTTGACTTAGACGCAACATTTTATGTGGCTTGACATTTGCGAAACTTTGAAACTCTTTAAATGATTCAATGTTTTTACAACTGGAATGAAAATAATTGAAAATATCATGAACTAAATCTTCTGGTTCACATGGAAGTTTGGCACAAGCATATGATGAACACAAATTAAAAGAATGGCAGATACACTTCATTATAAATAAGTCTGGTATGTTATTTTTTAAAAGAGTACATAAAGAATGTCGTTTACCCATCATAACACTAGCATTATTGGCAGCAAAACCAATTAGGTTTTATTTGTACATAACATTTTCAGCTTGAAATGACTGGACCAAGAAATTGTGTAAGTTAACAGCATTAGCTTCACTCACTGGAATTAAATTGAAAAAGCATCAACTATACCTTCTCCAGAATCAACTCTGACAACCACACACAAATGTTTCGTAGAACTAGTATCTGTAGATTCATTAATAATGACAGAAATTTTTTTTCTTTCAGTAAATTAAAAAAGTATATCTTTACTTTCCTGACCCATAAGTTATTTTTTTTTTTTAGCAATTTCAGAATCAGGTCAAATTGTTCTAATTAGAGAAGACAAGCGACCATAACACTGAACAAAATGTTGTGCTCTGCTACAAATGTAGCAAGATGAATTTCAGATTCTCTGACTTTATTATTTAGACTGGTAGCCTGAGATGTAAAATAAGTTATAGTTTGCTGACCTACAAGACGATTTGCACATTACAGATGTTTTTCAGATTCTACATGTCTTGCTAACATGCCTTTACCTCCCCAAGCAATGTTAATAACACAGTCGCACAATTTACAAAATGCAAAACTATGTCCCTTTTTGCTCAATTGTAACCAGCACCACTTAAATAGTTCTTCATTTTCCCATTCACGTTTGTACTTCTGGCTATATTTTACCTTTTTTCTCATAGTAAATTGGCGGAGGGATTTTGTCCCAAACATAGCTGACTTAATGGGACCCCCTAAAATAACTGTTACAAAAAGACCAGGTGTGGAATGGACACATGAATGTGACCAGACATTTAACGATTTAAAAACTCAGTTTGCAGAGTCTGCAATGATGCATCGAACGACGGCCGGCATGCCCATAATTCTGCAGACTAATGCAAGTGGGTTGGATTGGGAGATGCATTGTATCAGGAAGCGCCGGGGACAACAAACGCATCATCGCATATGCAAGCACTCTGATGTCCAACACACAGCGTCGTTACCATAGCAATGAGCAAGAGCGCTTAGCTAACATTTGGGTCGTTAAAAAGTTCAGGTATTACCTGGAAGATGATGCCCCATTCATTTTACGCACGAACAACAGGAAGACGTGGTTACGTACCGCAAGTGCCACAAAATCAAAGTTAGGCCGATGGGCATTGCTCATGCAGGAGCTAACGTATGAAATTCAACACTGTCCAGGCCGACTTAATGAACTCCCCGACGCTTTATCCCAAACGCCGGACAAAAATAAGGGGGAAGCCGATGTAGACAACTGGGAGCATATGCTACTCCCCAAACGTCTAGTCACGAAGCACGCCCACAAGGAGCATACAGTACAAACCCTTAAAGCACAGCTAGACAGCTGGACACCCAGGAGCTGCCAAGACCTGAGAGAACTGCACAGCGGGTTCCCTTGGGATGGGGAAACCAAGTACGTCCACGAGTATGTAAGCCAGTGTCTGCAATGTGTCACTACCAAAGCCCACAGGGCTGAATACTCCAAAAGATTTCCACGGTGACCCAAGACGCCTTGGTCTACCGTAGAAGCCGACCTAATGGGGCCTTACCCTAGATTCCTCAAGGGAAAAAAGGTACTTGTTAGTTGTGACTGACTTCTTCTCACGGTGGGTAGAGGCATACCCGCTACCAAATACCGAAGCCTCTAATATTATACACAAGTTAGAAGAAGAATTTTTCCCATGCTGGGGTTTCCCGAAAAGCATCTTATCGGATAATGGAACCCAGTTACAGAAAAAAAAAAGGGAAGTCGCCTGCCACCGCTGGGGAGTCGAACCCTGGACGACCCTAAGCTATCACCCTCAGCGTAACCCTACCAAGCGCAGAAACCAAGAGGTGAAAAAATGCCTCAGGGTAAGAATGGGAGAAGAGCACCAGAATTTGGATCACTAAATCCCAGAAATTTTATTCACGCTAAGGAGATGGCAGAATGAGGCAACAGGCTCCTCTCCTAGTGAACTGCTCTTTGGACACATCCTAGCACTCTCTAAGGATTGGGAATGAAACACAGAACCAGCAGAAATGTCAAGAGCAGAACAGATACGTCGAGACTGCCTAAAAAGGGTAGAGAAAGCCCGCAAGGTGCAGTAGCAGTATGTTACCCAGAAATTCGGCGCACAGGATAGCCAGAAACCATCCGACCTGCAAGCCTGCGACAGTGTTGTTACGCAGCCACCCCCTGACTTGAGCAACAAGGCAGCAAAGCTTCAGGCTGGATTCTGTCCCAAGTGGGAAGCCCACACACCATTGTCGAATGGCGTGGAAACACCCTGTGGCTCACGGATATATGGGAAAATATCAGGAAAGTGCATGTCATGCACGTGAAGCGATATAGCCCGCCCGAAGATACGCAAGATGTGCCCGCAAGCCAGCCACAGCATTTGCTATTCTTATCTTTGTGCATAATCAACTTACCAATGTTGTCACGGCCTAAGAGTATCAGACCCATGTCATTTAACATAATTTTTTTATTCAGTGGGATGTGTTTTGCATTGTATAAATTATGATTTTCAGCCTGTGAGGCATCCTTAATAACAAATATTTATTGGAGAAATACAATTTCTCTGAGTCTCTTAAAAAAGACTGTGTACCAAAAACTGACTCCAACGTAACTTTGAAGTGTCTCGTGTATGTCTTTCATAAGCGACTCCGATCAAAGATACATGCCCATTAATTACCCCTTAGTGCCAAGCTTAGGTAGGCAATATACTCGTGCAGTATAATCTTTCTCTTAGCTATTTATTTCTGTTCTAGGTGCGGAATGCAAATATGTGTTTGTTTTTCTCGTTGTAGTAACCAGTCTTCGGGCATATATTTGTACCATTCCGTTAAGTAGGTTGCATACTTTGCAATAAAATTACTTACCTGCATTATTTTACTGAAGTCTTGCAGTCACCTTAGCCTATCCTTAAGACTAGTTAAATTATTTATGGTGTTTGTAGCTTTGCTTATGAACTGTAGATAAGGCCACCCAGATTTCATTATGTTACAACATTTGTGGCCAATGAGCATAACACAGTTATGTATACAAGAGCAGGGATTTGCGTTAGGCGAGCGGCAAACCGAGTTCAGAACTGGAACCTATCTGAAGTCTAATGACTTCCACCGTAATTTGTTTGCAAGTTGCAATGCTAGTTTTCTACGCAGTTACGAGGTAACCATTACCACGCTGTGGTTTACCGGAGAGAATGTGGCTGGGAGCATGAGATAACACATCTTCAATGTCTTATTAAGGATTCCCAGCTGTGAACTCATCATGACTTAAGGACGGACAGGTTCCACCCAACGCTTCGGCTAATGGACGAGGGGCTTGATGCGCCACGAGCGCTGTCAGATACCTATTAAAGCCCCAGTCTCTGGTGCTCACCTGGTGTACCATAGTGCCGACCACAGCCACTCATTTCGCCTCTGTACCATTCCTATTCAAAAGCAAGTCAACTCCTTGCCGCCCGAGAGGCCGGCAATCCGCACAATGCCGCGCTTCAGTCTGAGTGAGTGTGCCCAACTCCTCGCTTGCCTTGCCCTGGTTGCCAGGCATCGAATGCGCACACTCGCCGCACATAAGGGGAGGCTTCGCCCTCCATGCGGACGGCTCCAGCCAGCCCTCGCTCACCACGTCTTTCAAGGGTATTTATTCCTATGCACGCCATCCAGACAAGGCAGTTGGCGAGAAGTTCTGACCGGAGCATCACCTGCGACTCTCACTATTTCCACCCACTTACTGTACCGCTTGCCTTCAGCAGTAACAGTTAGACTTAATGTAGACGTTACTATTACTATTGTCTGTACTTGTGTTTCTCAACACACTATGCAGAAGCTCTTGTCGTGGAGTCTTCTCCTTCGTTTTGAGTGTTGGCCATGTGACTCGTCTACGCCGGGCGTGGTGTCACCAGGGTCTCTCTCGTCTGGAACGTAAATAAATCTCTCGTTGTTGCCCTGCGGCAATCATATTGGCAAACTTGGTCTCTCTTCCATCAGAAGTTAGCGGGCACAGGTCGGAGATATGCGTCATATGTCTTGTAAATTTCTACTGATGGAATAAAACATATATCTACCATGTAACCTCTTTTTGGCCCTATCATTCTCTTTCGTTTTCACCTCCTGTTCCCTGCTTTGCCTACTGTGTGCATATTCAATCAAATACTTCTAGGTGCACGTACAATCACAGCGATAGAATATAGAACCAAAGTCCCCACTGAAGGGCACTCCCACCTCCTGTCAAAGTTTGGTTAGCTGGTTACTGGCTGGTAGTGCCGCCCTTCTAGCGCCACTGTGGCAAAGGGAGAGAGAACCTTTCTCTGAGGCTCCTGAGGATTGAGGTGAACAAACATGTTAAGGGTATAACGACTCTCATGCTACAAGCTGGTCACACCGCTTACCTGAGAGCCGTGGAGTCCTCACCTGGGCAACGCTGTGAACTCAGAGGAACAGTTGAGGTCATTAGCAGGTAACACCGCTCACTCAACTTCTCACCGAGAAGAATCAGAAGGGCT
>NQII01001926.1:30815-76131 GCA_002778355.1 Clitarchus hookeri | reverse complement strand
GGGGGGGGGGGACACTCTCTACATGCCACTATAGGCCCGAGTACCATCCCTCGTGAAGCGCACGCTCTTGCGCCGAACGAGTGATAGGACTCCGGCAGGGGTCTACCCCAAGGCACTGGCCCCAGGAAGAGTAGATTTTTTCCTGGATGGACCACGCCAGATCTGTCCTCCCCTATGCTTCTACGTAAATTTAAACAACAATTACAGTTATGCCTGCGCCTCCAGGACACCCACTACATCATTTAAGTAGTATTACCTATTTTCTTCTTTTGTTTTATTCTCCGAGATTTAATGTAACAACACTGGAAGTGCCTAGCTGTGTTCCCACAGCTATCTTCCTAAATACCACGGCACTGGGTGTGCCAGAAAAAGGCTGCCAACATCACAAGTACCCAGGCTACACAATCTGGTGAACCAGAACCTAACACCCCCAGGGTGTAAATGGAAGAGGGCGAAGAAGTCGCGAATTTGCAACGGGCCACGTGTGCCCCCACGCACAGCTGGAATTCAGTACCTGCAGCACCACTTTCAAGAGACACCTGGTACAGTATACCTAAACCAGTGTCGCCTCTTCCTGCCACGCCCCTGAAACGAGCTTTACCTGCAGTCGCACGGCCTACTGGCACGCCAGTAGCAAGGCAGCTCTCATTCAACACCACTCGGCTTGCTACCTAAAATATTATCCCTGTCAGGACAGTCATCCACCCAGCTCCACCATCCTCAGTCTGAAAGGTTATTGAGCTGCCAGCCCGGACCTCAGGATCCCGAAAGTAATAAGGTAATAATCCTTGTTAAAGAGACCACATTTCCCTGGCCTCTAGAGGGATACTGGCCCTGTACACCTTCAATGTCACCACGTTGAGTGTATTAAGGTGTCAAATCTTTGGACTTCAACTCTCCTAATGTTTACTTAAATGCAGCAACATTGGGCTAGGTGGCAGAAGACGGTAAAGATTGCCTTGGCTCATTCTAGGTGTGCTGCGGAGCAGGGCCATGGTGTCCCTCCCTCCTGGGTATACATGGATTATGGGAAGAGGCCGCAAGACAGAGAGATGCTACCACCTCACTTGTAACCAGTTGGGCACAAAGCTACAACTCTGAGGCCATTGAAAACTATCTTTCAGAGTGTTACAACATACCTCCAGACATCTTCTCTCTTCCACATATCCTGCCTAAACCTCAGATTCCAGTACCTGGCCAGCCTGCACCACCGCATACCACCCACCTACTATCCTTTGCATCTACTTCCATGGTTCCGCATTTGGTTAGCTGTGCTCTCATCAGAGCATCGATTCGACCCATGCTAAAACCAGCTTCACCAAAGGCCGTCTGGACAGTGATTGAGATACCTACCAGACTAAACCTCCCAGGCAAGGACCACTCGTGTCATGTCACCCTGTCTCCGCATTTCCTAGAGGAGAAAGTGGGAGGCAAACTTCTGCCTCCAGCATAGAACCCAACCTGGTCAAGCGTCAAACCAAAAAATGAATGTTGTCGACAGTTACACTCTTTTAATACCAGCAAAACCACTTCTTCCAAGGATGAGTAAGGAATGAACTCACCTGGTGGCGTGCCCACTCGCTTCAGAACTCTGCCTGGGCGCCTGTATGGCATCCTGGGCTCTGATGATCCATCCAGCTCTGTGAGGTCGCCTCCTGGCCGGATTCCATCACTAAACATGACCTGCTTGGTAACGTCACTCTTCGACCGAGCACTGCCTGCACATGTGTTAAATTACTGTTTTTTTGTCATCTGACTACTATACTAATAAGGTATGACACACCAGTACCAGTAATGAAGAAGAATGACATTTTTCTATTAATCTGGGACATGGGAACTCGCACACACTAGGTGTAAATAAACTTCCATACAGTTTGTATTGTTTAAGTCTAATCTTACAAATTCTTCAAATGTGAAAACAAATGCTGTAATAATAAAATGTCATTAGTGAATTACACAAACTGTAAGTATTTCTTTGTGACAAAGAACACGTGTATAGAATTTGAATGCATATGCATGCACAGAGATTTGGGCAGTATTTCAAAAACATTTATTTGAAATACACACATCAAATATTTGCAGTATTTTTTATATCATCTCAATATTTAAAATTTTTTAGTATTTTGTATTTAAAAACTTTTGGTATGTACGTATTTTCAGATTTCTAAAATAAAATACAAACACAAAATGTTTTTGAGGATGAAACAAGTGATTATCTGCTGTACTGCCACATAATTTGAGATGTGCTACATGCACATTAAATATTCTTAATTGCAGCCTGATTTATTAATACTCCACAAGGTGACATTCACGCTATGATTCAATAGTACAGTTAATGATACACAAAAATAAGTTACTTGGAGGTATTAAAAAATTAGGGTTAACCTGAAGGTTCAAGGAATCTGAAGTATAATATTTGTAGGAGTATGTTGAAGTGATGAGACCAATTGCGCAGGTATTTGAATGTCTATTGCCCAAAAAGAATTTTTTTTAATGGTCAGTTGCTTCCAACATTATTTTCATTGACATATAAGCTTCAGTGTCTTGCAGAGAAAAATCTGAGCTACTCAGATCTTGCAAAGCTTATCACAAGCATTGATTTTAAGTAGGGCTGTTCCAATACCCCGATACCACCACCGACACCATAACTGATACTCACTGCAGTCCAGCAACACATTAAAAAATAGCCAACTTGTATAGTATACCTTCTTTGTTTAAATAATGAGGAAATGGGTACTTTGCTGCACTACTTTACGATTATGGTTGTATGGATGCTCTGATTGCTAAGTTAATATCCATGTTTCGGTTATAATAAAAGTCGGAGATTGTGACTAAACGCAGAGGTCTGCTCACATTATATTATACTGTGCACAGGTGTTCGTGGTCACACCTTTGTATGCTATTATTTATTACGCTCTCTACTGAAGAGTTTGAGATAACGACTCCTGGTATGAGATGAATTGGTTTCTGAATCTCGTTCTAACATTCAACTCAAGTAGTGCTAGTGTTGGTAACACGTCGCCATTACATATATGAAAATTCATTTTCAACTATGAAATGTTTACATGTGAAAATTACAACTGTGCATTAAAAATTATTTTGAGCGACAGATACTCAATTTTGACGTATATATTTTGTAAATTATTATCATTATAAATTTATTGTTAGAACCAATTTGTTGTTTTTTGTAAATACATAAAGTGTGCTGTACATAATTTGGATCTTCATTGGGAGGTTATGTTTCGGTTCAGCAGAACAGTGTTTACAATATTGGTCTGGATTTCACTCCTGAAGGCTAACAGCAGGTGAAACTGAAAACATACACTGTTACACTGTCATTTATTACCATCCATCCATCTTATATAAATATTTACATAAATTTCTGTGGTTATCTTTGGAAATAATGCTCTGGTTCATCGCCCTTGCCACTTTCAGCGAGATTCAGTGAGAAAGTTCTCATTTTTCCACCATGCACAGGGAGAACTCGTGTCCAGTGACTGTTCTGAACATAGGGTGGAACTGAACATGACTTCCATGATGAGTGACAGATACACCTGTAATTAAGCCAAGTAGCTATACTCACCTCCACTACCTTTCCAGAACAGTACTGGAGATGTGTTGCTGCTCACTTTGTCAAACCATTTTTGGAAAGAGGCTTTCCTGAAGATCTCCACAAGCATGTTAAGCGGGCAAAGGCCACAAAGGCAGCCAAGAGCAAGGGTTTCTTATTGAAGAATACATTGTTTCGAAATTACAGGGCAGTTATCCACATTTTCTCCAACTCAAAACTTTCCAAACTCACTGTTACCCATAATAGTCATAGTATGATGGGTGCAACTGTTTGATTGCAAGGCTGTTATTAACAATACATGGCTATGCAAAATGTGTGGAATACTGGCCTGTGTTGTAGGTAAAAATTACAAGCAAATTAACATTCTACCTGTCTTTTCAAGGTTTCTGCTGATAACATTAACATTCTCTGAATGTTGAGAATTTCCTGATAAGTCAACCTTGTATCTGCACCGCACATGAAACACACCTACCCTCTCTCTTGAGCACGCCAACGGGAACCAACACGCTGGGCGGGGGCTGCTGCAAGGTGCTGGCGGCCTGCTCCATCGGTGGAATGGTCGAGCAATACTCCATGGGGTTGTTTGGATTTGGGCGCCGACCCAGCGCTGTGCTTATACCCATGCTTGCTTCTCGTGCCGAGCTGGGTGATCCCGATGCACTCTCGCACTGCTCCACTGCATACACTTTGCATAACACAACGAGGGGATAATAAGATATCCATTCAAGGAGATAATAACAGCCAACGATTACATGCACCCATGAACCAGTTAGTACATAGAAAGCTACAGTCCTTACATTAATGACATCACAATGAAGAAGTCAACCAATAAAAATATGAAATAAGAATATGTACATAGGACAAAGTAATGGAAAGCAAAGACTGAAATATGTATTTATTTACGGTTTAATGTCTTGTTAACAGTGGGTTCATTTGAGACCGAACCAGTACCTTGGACATTGAGAAGTGGGGAAAGACGTGGCATCGGCTTGTATCAAGGAACCATTCTGTGGCATTCTCTTAAAATTAATTTTGTGAACTACGGAAAAACCAAAATCAGGATGCACGGATCAGGGACTGGGCTCAGGTTCTCTCAAATGCAAGTAGAGTGAATTACCACTAGCACCACCTTGCTTGCTTGAGAGCGTAAATACCAAACATTACCCACAAGCAATTAGAAAAATGTATCGCATTTTCCGTATTTGGGAGAACTGTTCTGAATGGAGCTAACCACAGCAGTGACAAGCAAACTAGACCACTGAAGTCCTTCATGTTCAAAGTCACATCTTCACAGACTTGTTATACCACCACATAATAACCACATGGAAATGCAAGAACATATAAAACTTTGAAATAAAAAAAAATTGCAGGAATGCCAAAATACAAATGTGATGAGAAAGTTGAGGCTGTAAATTAAGAGTCAGAATAATTAAAAATTAAGTTCACTGCAAAGTGTCCATAACATTCTGAACGTTATAGATAATACTGATGTAAACAAAGAATACTGGCCATGATGAATACTGGAATATGAACCACTCAAGTTGTCCGGATGCATTTAAAGTGTAATTTTATATTTCAATTCAATTCATTTCACAATGACAATATATTAATCACTACTAGTAAAAATGGCACAAGTCCAAAAACCTAACTTGACAAGAGGAACAAAAAACAGTTTTTAGCAATTCAATGAAGCCTGAACTTTTTTTTTGTCTTAAAAAACTTTTAATACATTTGATTTATATTGTTCTTTGATACATCAAATATGGTTTTATTTAGCCATGATACTTCTGCTGCTTTAAAAACTAATTTTTCATAACAAAAAACCTGTTTTTGTATATTTGATAACATAGTTTATATTGAGAAAATATAGTGTACAATAAAAATACCTAAAGTCTTGAATAAAAATCCTTAACATTATTTTATAAATTTGAGAGCAAAAATTTGTGTTTATGTAAGAAAATTATTACATATATATATAGTAGTGTACGGCTACTCACTGCAATTAAAGCATCCTTAACATTAATGCCATGTCAGTTTGACCCTTTCCATTTACTTTTGAACTTTGTATTTTTTCTTCATCAATGTGTCTGCAAATCTGATTGCTGTATGAGAGAACCTTGTTCGGGAAGTTCATTTTTTTAACACTTTAATGATAAATCTGCTTTATAATAAGCCACGATCTGTACCGACCCTACTTTTGGTTCATCAAGACCTTCCAATGCAATAATAATCAGATGACTTACCACTGAACTGGCACATGAAGTAACCACTAAAATTTTCAAACGAGGCACAGGTAGAAACTGTAACTGAAACCCATTATTTTCTATTTCACGTACTACGTCTTCATTCATGCAACTTACTTAGATACCACTAGCTAGCAGGTTGGGTAAAGAAAGACCACAAACATTTAACTTTATTTTGGGACACAGTGAAACATTGGAATCCGTCAGCAGTACATCAAACAAACTCATCCTATATCAAAAATTCTCTTCCCAATTCATTTAAGATAGTTTTTTTACTCTTACTGGTACACTGGCTTGTTCAAATTCCTTATAATTTGTATCCTCCTAATTCATTGTGCTAGAATACTGGGTCAGCGCTAGGAGACAATTTTCACTAACCTCATTTAGTTTAACAGTGGCTGCTGTGGAGTTTGATCATTCCCGGGTTGATTATTACAAACTGTTGGTTTTCTGGTGTGTGTTGGTATGGTTGTGCTAGTGGATTTAAGGGTTTGTTTCTCTGAAAATATCCTTGTTGAATGAAAAACCTTCTGATTTTGTTGGGATTGAGTCTGTGATTCTATTTCTGGAGTACAGTGATATGGGGTTATCATTAGGTTTAAGGCATTGTTTCTCTTAAAATACCCTTCTATCATGAACACTGTGGGTAAGACTGTTGAAACTAAANGCCCCAGTAGAATTGTGTATTGGTAGAATAGGTACACTTGAATACAAGTAGCCATTTTGATCACTACTAGATTTCATGGATTGTGGCCACTGTTTTAGCTTTTTATTTTTGCCTTCACAACCACTATGCAAACCCCCATTTAGATTGTTTTTGTAGAATCTTCTATTTGCATTGTTTTGTTGACTGCGGTTTCCTCAGAAGTTATTATTGCTCTGATCAAACTGCCAATGAATCATATTTACTCTAGGTTGGTTGTTGCCTTGACGATTAGAGTAAGGTCCTGAGGTGCTGAATCTTGGTTTCTTTGTAGTGGTGGTCCTCTGTATTTAATAGGCTTATCATAGTCCCTACGCTGGTTTACTCTCTGCCTCTCTACATTATCAAACCTTGGGATTTGGTGGCGAAAATCGGCCAGATTCATGAAAGTTCTGTAAGACCACTGCACCCGATATTGATGAGTAAGCTGCACTAGAATAACTTCTGCGAATGGAAGCGATTAGATGACGGGTCAGCTAAAATATTTCACTAAAGTATTCATATAGCAACTTCCTTTCTTACAATCAAACTTCTCTACATGTAATATAGCCCTCAGGATACCCTATATTCTTGAACTAAAAAATTGATTTAGAAAATGATTTATAAAGCTGTTGAAAGAGGTAATTTGGTCTTTGTTCACTTCCCACAAAAATATGCCATATACTTAAACTTAAACCCAAGCAATGTAAAATTTCATTATCAGATAAGATAAATAGTTAGCATATTCTTCCAATTTTTTCATATACGTAAGAGGATTTACATACATACAACCTGAAAATTTGAGTATCCCATCAATCCATTGCATAACTGGGTGATGTAGACAGACTACAGTGGAATTTATGGTAGTGAGTATTGGTAAGTGTATGCCAGAACAATCATTTGCAGGTTGAGATGCAACTGTTTTTTTTCATTTAAATTAATTTGTATAGGTGCACGCAGACACCCATTCTCTTTCGTCTCAGTTTTGCATGCATATCACAATATCATCAACATGTTTGCCAATACAAGGAACTTTGACATTTATGTCTTTAACATGTTTTTCCAAACATTCTTTTTTATTGTCATTAGCTTTATCAGATTTTGAAAAGGCGAAATCTTCCCAGTCTTTCAAGTTAACTGAGCTAATGATCATTATTCTTAATAAAGTTCGGAATTATTGGCTGAACAACAGAGGTCCGATTTTCTTCAATCTCTGTTGTATGGGTTGACTGGATAAATGCAACTCCTTTAAATCACACCAACGTTTGTGAAAAATGCAACACCAAAAGGGATAATACATGTGATTGAAATGAAGTTTATACCATACAACAGATTAGGTACATGACTATACACAACTGATTAGGATTAGAGAAGTGTACATGAGATCTTTCCTTGAGAATTCAGTATAGTGTGAAGCCCCCACGTCCTGCAATCAGACCCCCTAAACATTGTGGCATGGAATCAAAGAGGACATGGATATATTCCTGGAGAATCTCCCTCCACGCGGTTTATATGCCAGTTCACAAAGCATCAACAGTGGTTGCTTGAGGACTGTGACGAACAAGTCGCCGACCAACCATATCCTGTACATGTTCAATGGGCGACATGTCAGCTGAACGTGCTGGCCAGGGAAGCAGTGGTGCAAGTCGTTTATTGAAGAAGCTTGCACATTCATCGCCACATGTGGCCGGGCATTGTCCTGCTGAAATATGGCATGTGGAGTTGCCTGAAGGAGGGGCAGTAGCTTGAGCTCTAAAACCTCCCTGATGTAGTGGTTGCAGTTCAGATTGCCCTCAATACGTAGGAGTTGAGATCATATGTTGTATCCAATTGCGCTCCACACCATCACACTTGGCGTTTGTCCACAATGCCACCCCACAATGCAGACTGCCAGATTGCGATTACCACGGTAGCGTTTAAAACGTATGTGGCCATCACTGTTGGACAAGTTGAAGTGGGACTTGTCCGAAAACACTACATTGTGCTACTCAGCACACCAGCGATGGCATTACGTGCCCATTGGCAGTTCAAGGTGTTTGTGGTTACTGGACAATGGAAACCAACACAATGGCATGCGTGCCACCAATCCAGCCCGCATCAGACGGTGTCAAACCGTCGACGCAGACAGGTCCACAACCGTTGCAGTGTTCCTGTGTTCCTGTGTCGAGCCAACACTGTGAACGAGGTTGTATGGTCCATTACGGCCATGCAGATAAGATGGCGGTCACCCCATGCTGTGGTCACATTGCGTGGTACAGTACCCACTCGTCGCTGTGTACAAACCTCTTATTTCCACTGGTTCCACCCACGAATCACTGTCACAGCAGCATGCCTAGTACGAGCAGAAATGTCACGGTATGACAAACCCGATTCCCAGAGACGATCATTCTGACCCGTTCGAACTCACTCAAATGCTAATATGGTGCCCTTTGACGTCAACAAGGCATACTGGCACTTGCTTTCACTTTGTTTGACTACTCTTCACTGACTGAGCTTGGCGTAACACTGACCTTTCTAGTCACAAATATGAGGGTGCTGCTGGGCATACGTGTAAGCCATCTCTCTGCAATCGTAATCACTTATTGCTGGTACACTGTTCTACACATCCTCAGAGTTTGGATTCATTCGGGCCTTTCTTTCTGGGTGTTGCAATTTTCACAAACAATGGTGTAATATAATTGTTCATTAACCTCAATGATCAAATTTTCCTTGTAGTTGTTTCATACACACATGTGCTGTTTGATCAGCTTTAAATTGTGAGGGTTCCAACTGTAATTGCATAATACTCTCGCGAGTTTGATCAGAGCAAGCTGATTGAGTCTGTAGGTCAACTAGCATTTGCACAAGGCAAGCAAAATGTGAAAACCATAACAATTCTTATTATAAAAAACAACTGAAAACACCACATCATATGTTACATTACTTACTTTCAGCAGTTAATCCTGCTGATACTTGCTTTACATTGGAAACCAGACCTTTGGCATGATTCTAGACTCTAGACATGGGCTCTTACTTAATGATAAAGGAACACAAATTCAATAACACATGAAAGGAAATATTTTCAATTTGCTATTAATATCTACACTAACTCAACAAGCACACAAAATCTCCATGATTTTAAGTGGTAAACATGTTTATACAACATGTTCTAAACCCCAAATGACTCAGAAATGTTTTTGCATTATATTTTGTTCACCCACAACTGTTTTAACACATTCGCTGGTGGAGCTTAGAGCTGAAATTATATTTACGTAAAGTCTTGTGTTCTGTCATTACTTCATACTGAATTATAATACAATTTCTAAACACTATTGGGTGCTGGATGCAAAAATGCTTATAAGAGTTAGCAGCTAGGGGAGGGGGGCACTGGGTTCAGGTGATAATGCCTGGCTACTGTCTGATGCTTATAAGCGTCACCACCAGCGAATGTGTTAAATGGCTTGTCACTATTCTCCTGGTGCTGGGGTCCTTGGTTTATTCCCTAGTCCTGGCAGGCAGAAGTTTTTTGGATGGGTAGTCTCATGTGAGAAGTGTGGATGCCATTGCAGTGTTAAACTTTTCTCAGCGCTATTCCATTATCTCTTCTATCTTCATTTTGCCTTTGCTCCACCCTAACTCATCACGCCTCATCCATCCTAATCAGAAATTTATAAACAACAAAAGGAGGCGGCACATATATACCGAATGAGGGTAAAAACATACATGCTGGTAAGCATGTTTTTCCTTGCCAGTTGCCCCCCCCCCCCTTCCCAACTACTCTCAAGTCATTAACATATCTTGCGATAAGATGCAAAATAAAAATCTTGTTTATGAAATGTTAACAGGTTAGACAAAGAAATTGACTTGTAAATAGCATGATAGAGCATTTTTGAATAATTTAGACTGTAGAATGTAAATTAAATTTTTTTTTTTGGTTTTGTTCTGATATCCTACAGTCTTCAACTTCCATTTCCATAATACGTCAAACATTTTTACAGGAAGGGTACGTGCCCCCTTTGTCTCGCTTAAAATTCAGGCCTGATCCATCCTTAGACAAGGCAAAATGCTCTTGGGTAGTGCAGCAAGCTTCAATTACTGCCAGCCTCCTCTAGCAATGTTGTTGACACTGTATTAAGGTGAGAACAACAAGCAAATTTATTTTTATTTAGAGAACGAACACTAACCACCACCCATATCACAATGTCAAGAAATGGCACACATACTGTACAACTGTGTCTACACTTGCCAATTACAACTGCACTTCCAACACAGAAAAGATTGATCAAATACACTAAGACTAATACCGAACAGATTGCACATTTCTATGAGAAAACCAGGTGGTGGTGTCACCTCCAGCCAACAGATGGCAGTACCTGTGCTTATGGATGCATTTACCAACATAATGGACTCTTGAGATACAAAATTATTTTTTCTATGCCAAGTATTTATTTTCCCAGAAGAATAGCCAACATAGAATGAATTAAAAACCTTAACTTGTCCAATGCAGGCAAAGAGGAAAAACATGAAAACAACCAATAATTATAAATTAATGTTGCGAGCTAATAAATATTGCTGTGTCACCTCTTGTTACTAGGTTATTTTTTGCAATATTCCCCATAGTGTTTGTACAAAGTTGTTCCATATTAGTCCCTAAGTGTATTTGGTTCAATATTTTCACTCATTGAACTTGAGTGGGAACGTGTGGCCAAAACCATAATGTGACTAAGTGTGAGTGTGTGTGCATGTGCGCATGCATGTGTGTGTCTGTGTGTGTGTGTATATATATATATATATATATATATATATATAAATTTATTCAAAATAAAATTTAAATGCCACGAAATTTATAAATCACAAAAGTAAGGAGGTATTACCTCTGGTAAGCACATCAAAGCATGGCTGGCATACACGGGCTTCAGAATTGTCCAAGTATTCCAGGCGAGACTTCAAGTTGCAACATTTGGAGCACAGAACCTGAAGAAAAAACACCAACTATATAGGTACCCTTAATGAAAAAACTGCTCAGAACAATTCAAGTATACTTTTATGATAGAAGAAGTTTTACAGCAGATAAAGTCATAAATGTAATGCAAAACACACTTTGTAACATTTAATATAAGACATTAGGTCTAAACTCAAAAATTCTTCTGATAGTGTCACAATGAGTTTCATATTTTATTATACAATGTTGGCAAATACATAAGAAAAATTATAAAAACTTGTTTTTATTTAAACGCACGCTACCTTGCCACAACCACGGCAGTGGTGTCGACGCTTGATAACCGTGAACTTGAGGTCACACAGCATGCAGCTGGGAGCGTCTGCATCAGGGACCCAGTACGGTGGCAGTTTGCCCAAGGTGCGATCCTCTGGTGATACCATGTCAGACAACGAGTCGGAGGGCACTTGCTCCACTGAAGATGTGTCCGAGAGGTCAGGGGAAGAGACAGTGCCCTCGCTTCCCAGGTTATCAGACATGGATAGGTGAGGGGTAGCAGATGGGGTTTCACCTGGAGGGCCTGAAACATTCATTCTACTGTACCATAGGAAATATCTTCCTCATACTGTTGCTTCATTATATTCAGAAATTTAAGTTATAAATAAATTATGTTCTAATATAAATTAATTCAAGCAAAAATACGTTAAGTATTAACAGCTGCTAACGTATAGTGCACAACCATCCTAACTGGTAAATTTCCAAAGTAGGAAGACTCTTGAGGGAAACAGTATTCTATTTCACAGGTGGAATTAATAAGCAGGTACCTAAACCTTTATTTGAGTTACTTTTTACAGATTTAGTCAATTAAACCTGCAAAGTTTTGAATCCCAGTTAAAGAATTTATTATTTAAAGACATTTTCATGAGAAGTATGACAGACCTAAGTTTAGACCCATCTTGAAAATGGTTTGCATGTTTTTACTGTAATAAATCATCCAACTCACATTAGTAGCATTGCAAGTGTTAACTAATTATTAATGCAAAAATGATCATGCTTCCAAACCACATTTTGTACTACTGTTTCAACGCAGAAGCAAAATTAGAGCTCGGGAAGAAAATATTCACATGAACACATTCACTTTATTTTGTTCCGTTTTTCTACGAACTGAAACAGTATTTTGCATTACTATTTACGTTCACAAAGAAAAACATACTTATAAAATGTAAAAAATTAAATCAAACTAATGTATTTATAGTAACAATTCAGCGAAATACAGTCATGTTCATAATGTGCGATTTATTTACAGTTTGTGAGTTTGCAAGTTTCCTGCTTTTTATTCTGTGAAAGTGAAACAAGAGTGTGAAATTGCACGTGCATGATGGAATTAAACAAAGTAAACTAATTTGTTGTGAACTGGCTTTGAAAAACAATAAAATTAGTTTATGAAATCAGAAACAACATAACTGCATCAGGCAATTTATGCCAACTGTTGGCGAACACCTTAAGTGATGCAAGTAAATTAGTCATTGAATGTGGAGCGGCACATGCAGGATACTGATGCAACTATAAATTAGTTCTTTTTCACCAGTATGTAAACTGACAAATTCCAAAAGTAATAACCCCACAGAAGAAAGCATGTGTTAAAAATTTATTTTTGTTATGTCATCCATAAATATTACGCATGGCCATGCGTAATAGGTGGCAACTTTATATTCTCAGGTGAGATTACATGTAGTTTTGCATCTGTCAGTTCGTCGTTTCTGTGTAAAAAAAAACTCAATAGAGTTTGATGGTTTTAAACAGATGAAAATGTAACTTGTCTAAATATTTATAGCAGAATTCTTTTTTATTACATAATGCAAGCATTATCTACATCCTAATGGATTGTGTTTGACTTGTTTTGTTTGGAGATAAGTAATTATTTTATGCTTAGTGAACAAACTATAATAGCATAAAATCTTTAAGTAATGGGACCAAAAGATTTTTCGATGCATTATTTTATACACAATAAAAGCTGATCATTTTAACATTATTTGTAGAGGAATTTTGCCAGGACAACAGAAAATTTTCTGTGGATAGTTTTTCAGAACATAGAGAATCCACTGTACAGTCCAAGTCCAAGCATTGCATAACTCACAGCAAGCACCACGTGAAAGCTTGTGTAAAAAATTAGAGAATGTAGTTTTGAATTATTAATTACTGAAGGTCATGAAGAAGTTAATCTTAATAAGAGTTTGCTGCTTTCTCAAACATTACATGTTTTTAAAATTAAATATTGTCAATTGCTTCAGAAGGTAAATGTCTGCCAAATAATATCTCCAGTACACAGCATCCCTAAGAAGTGATATGAATGCACCTGTGAACATTAAGATTGGCGAGATAAGACACGTACGAATGCTGTGAGGTGATTCCCTGTGAAACATGATAGAGAACATTATACAAATATACCCTATATTTTAAAACGTAAACACCCAAGCATTACATAAATTTGTTGAAAAATAACATGCACTCCCTATTTTCTCGATGAATGTAAATGGTATTATTTAACAACCATTCACAGATTTCAGATCTCGATTCAAGACAACAGTATTCTCAAAATTGTTCTTCAATTTCAAGTTACTTTTATTATTTTGAATGAAAACCATTTGAAATATAAATTTCAAAGGCATCTACTTCCCTTATGAATTATTGTAGGACACAGGTCGTATAATGTTTTCTCTCTCATTTTGTGTACGGAACCACATCACGTTTGTACCTGTAGTTCAGGATCAGATTGTATAATGGNTCAAAGGCATCTACTTCCCTTATGAATTATTGTAGGACACAGGTCGTAAAATGTTTTCTCTCTCATTTTGTGTACGGAACCACATCACGTTTGTACCTGTAGTTCAGGATCAGATTGTATAATGGCATAATAAAAATTAAAATTTTTCATTATAGACATAACATAAAAAGAATAAAAAAAATTTAAATTAATAATTAGCTTACCATATGTTAGCATTCCAGGTGGAGATTCTGAAATAGCTGTATCAACATTCAGATCATCCAAATTTATTTTTGAGGGTAAGTGCAAGAAATGAGGCCGAGATGGTCTTTCCTCTTCTCCTAGAACATCAATTGAATTGGCCTTCTCAGATGAAAGACACTTATTCCTGTCCCCCACACATTCATAATTACTAGCCTCAATCACTGACTGATAACTTGGTGGTGAAGCAGCAACTACTTCTAACAGTAATTCAGCTGTACTGTCATTTAGCATCCTTTCATTCTCTACTGAAACACACTGATCATTTAAGGATGAATCACAGTGAGGTGGAACTTCATTTTCTGGTTTATTATTCTCTACCTGTTGAAGTCCTGAAAGCCCACTGTTAGTTGTGGATGATGATGGTTTGCTTGTTGAGGACAGACCATCAGCAACAGCAACATCTGTGTTTGAGGATACATACTGAATAAGAGCAGCACTTACATTAGTACTCACAGACACAGGATCTATGACATTGCTGGACACAGATTCTAAGAGTGCAACATCAGCTAAAGCAGAATCCAAAGGGGCAACATCAGCCGATGCAGATATGGAGAAACCAACATCAGCCAATACAGATTTGGAGGGGCCGACCTCAGCCAATGCAGATTTGGAGGGGTCAACATCAGTTGCTGCAGATTTGGAGGGGTCAACATCAGTTGCTGCAGATTTGTAGGGGTCAACATCAGTTGCTGCAGATTTGTAGGGGTCAACATCAGTTGCTGCAGATTTGTAGGGGTCAACATCAGTTGCTGCAGATTTTTAGGGGTCAACATCAGTTGCTGCAGATTTTGAGGAGTCAACATCAGTTGCTGCAGATTTGGGGGGGCCAAAGTCATGTGATGCAGATTTGGAGGGGCCAATATCAGCCGATGCAGATTTGGAGGGGCCAATATCAGCCGATGCAGATTTGGAGGGGCCAATATCAGCCGATGCAGATTTGGAGGGACCAACATACATCACTGCAGATTTCGAGGGGCCAACATCAGCCGATTGAAATTCTGAGGGAGCAACATCAGCCAATGTAGATTTGGAGGGGGCAATATCAGCCAATGTAGATTTGGAGGGGGCAACATCAGCTGATGCAGATATCGAGGGGGCAACATCAGTGGACAGAGATTTTGAGGAGACAACATCAGTGGACAAAGATTTTGAGGAGACATCAGAGAACAGAGATTTTGAGGAGGCAACATCAGTGGACACAGATTTTGACGAGACATCACTGGACACAGATTTTGAAGGGGCAATATCGGTGGTCACACATTTTGAGGGAGCAAAATCAATGGATAAAGATTTTGAACGGGCAACATCAGAGCACACAGACTTTGAGGAGGCAATATCAGTTGATACAGATGTTGATAGGGTAACATCAAAAGGTATATTGTCCAAGCACGAGGCAATATTTTTTTCTTCAGAGTCTGGAACCACCCGTGTAGTCTCATTACTTTTCCTGGTGTCTTTGTGTGATACATCACACTTTGCTACAGGAACCAATGCCAAAGGTGTGGTGTCTGACAAAGGAGCAGTATGAACAGACAATGCAGAGGCACTATCTTGAGCTGCGGTATTGATGATCGCATCCTGCAAAGTGCAAGGAACATGAGATGGCAAGGAGACAAGATATGACAAAGTGGAGCCAGGAACTGCTGCAAGAACAGTGGATGATGGAGGACCAGTATCCGCTGGCACTACATTCACATCAGATACCCCAGTCCGAGGGAAATGACCTGTATTAGTGACTTCAGACAGATGTTCCGGTATCTTTGCAGTCCTAGAAACATTTCTACAGTCTAAGGAAACTTTCCCTTCATTTTTTCTCACATCTCCAGAGTGATTTCTCCTGCCCACTTCAGGAGCACCATCTTGTTCTTTGCAGGCCGTGGGCAAGCAGAATGCTTTAACAGAATTGTCCCCTGTGATGGACTCCTGCAAAGCCAGACTCTCAGTTTCATTCTCAACCTCTTCCTCCAGTTCCTGCAGGTATTGCTGTAACTCTTCATCACTAATGTTTGTAAATGAAGTAAAGCCAATAACTGGTGTGACAGTTTCAACTGTCTTCCGAGTTTCAGTATTATTTTTTGAAAGGTTTCTCATAACATGTTTACCAGGATGATTTTGAGAACCATTAACAGATTCTTCAGTGGAAGACTCTTCCTGTTCCCTGCTTACAGTGTCATCAGTCTTATTGGTGGTTACATTTCCTTTAGCGTCTGTGACCCTTGTAAAAATGTTACAGTCACCACTTTCAGATATTTTCTTGGTTTCGAGTACTTCATTTTCAAATCTATTATTCTCAGTAACTCTAGCACAAGTATCACTGTTCTGATCTTTACATGGGTTAGAACTGTTGCATTCTAACCCCTCAGCCTCACAGGAAATATCTACTCCCATAACACCACTTTCTGAAGTTTGGCACTCAAGTCCACCAGTGTTCGCACTGTATGGTTCACAAATAATGTTGGATGTTTCACTTGGAATCTCATTTTCTATAACACTCTTGGATAAGTATTCGTCATAAATTCTACTGCCAAGAACTCCAGTATCCAAATTGTTCCTCTTAATTCTGATGTCTTGTTTATGTGATACGTCACTTTCCCCACTGGATTCACTGGATTTGTTTATTTCATTATAATACAGTCCATCAGCAGTGTTGCATTCTGATACATGACCACCAGAATTTAAAGTCACATTTGAAATAAACACATCCAATGACCCATTNAAAGTCACATTTGAAATAAACACATCCAATGACCCATTTCGCTTCTCTGATTTCCCATTACTCAAGTTTCTGCTGTCTGTCACATTCTTTTGGATCCAAAGTGATTGTGAATGATTCAAGTCACTTTTGTTGTCACCCACAAATTCACTTAAGCTTGAGAACATATTGCTGACATGTGGAGTTGAGACACCATTTTGCTGCCAGTGTGAACCAGGATGTCTGACTTCATGGTGAGCAGCCTGCGGGGCATACGAACTCTCAACATAGCTGGCAGAAGGCTGCGGGGCAGCTGCAAAATCAGCATCTGCTAAGTTGATGGGCTCAAATGCTGGCCGCCGATAGTGCATACCAGGTGCTGAGGACTTCCTGGTTGCAGGACCCTGAACACCAGGAACCAAGCACAATCAGTAACACATTTTCAATTACAAAAACTGTTTGCTAGCAAAGTTTTGTCATTAACAATGCCCAATGTAATCAATAAAAAAAATATATACAATGATTAATAACAGTAAAACAGAGAAATACAATAAAGTACACAAACATAATAAAATACATATCATGAGCACCTACACTATACCAACCTCAAAGTTACTTGTTCCTAAAAAAAAAAAAAAACCTTTACAGTATGCACAGATGACAAAATCACTAACACTGTTTAATAAAATAAAAAAAGAAGTAAAAATACGCAGTTGTTCGGAAAAAGAAAACATTCTCAGCTTCTGCTGATGCTAATTTCCACATGAACAAAAAATCACCATTACATTGCTAAACACAGTTCCTGTTTGGTATTGCTAGATAGATTTTTTTATTGTTCTTCTACTAGCCTCAGGTGAGAGTAAATCACACTTGAAAGGGATTTCACTGGTAACCATCTCATCCACCATAATTGCCAAGTAAGTATTGGTATGATTTTAGTTGCCAAGTAAGTATTAGTATAATTAGTTTGCTCAGCACAAAGAACACGAGAGGCTGCGGTATCATCAGAAGGTGAATCACTGCAAAGTCTCAGTTCGCCATGGCAACCAACCAAACCCTGTTCAGAATAATGCACTGCAGCATTACTTTACTCTCTGGTCTGCAATAGGACCCTGACTGTAACTGCAAAATTAACACTTTATCTACAATTGTATGTAAACTCATAAGAAAAAGGCCACATAAAAAATAATTCAGAAAAGAACTCTCTGAGGAATTCCTGCAACTTTACAGTCTAGCAAAAATTCACAACTTGCTATATCATTGCCTCTCCACTGTATGATTCAAGACATCAAGCAACCCAAATTACTAAGAAGTACTCATTCAAAATATTGTCAAATAGTCCATCACATGTCGCAGAGACTGGTTTGAATCCCACATTACGAATACCACTACTGGGAGGTAGGAGGGAATATCTTTGGCCTTCCAACAAAGAGATACCCTGGGCCATAACATTTTCCATAAACTTAATGTCTTTGACATCTGCTTTTTTCTTATGGTTGTTAATTTCTTTATGGTTTTTGATGTTTGTACACTTCTGTCAGAGCATAAGGGTTTTGGAGGTGCTGTACATTCATAGGTCACTTCCTGTTACCAGAGGGACTCCTAGACCATATTATGCAACAAGTTTTCAGTTTTCATATTGTCAATAAGTCATTACCTGCTAACCATAAAATCACATAGAATACTGGCACTGCCATGGGAGAGGATTATGACAAGCCTATAACTACTCACAAAAATCCACAACTTTACCAATGTAGAAGTTTAGGTTCAAACTTGTAAACTGAATAAATGAGACTCTAATAATGTATTTGAAAAATACTTCTTAACAAAATTGTCATGTGAAAATAAAACAAGCCAGCGCTAACTTCTGAGAAAAATATTAGAATGATAGCTNACTTCTTAACAAAATTGTCATGTGAAAATAAAACAAGCCAGCGCTAACTTCTGAGAAAAATATTAGAATGATAGCTTGTTTTAATGTTCTGACGGAAATTTGAACACTTAAAAATTGACTACAAATGAGAAACAATGTCATTTTTGTTTGCTGAAATGTAGAAAACCTTAATACCCACTTCCATCTCTAATGACCTCGTTGTCAATGAGACATTAAGCCCTATCTACTTAATACCCACCAATCCATGTTCTGTGTATTTATTTTAACACTGTAACTAAAAAACATCTGTTTTATGAAATTATTATTATTATAATTTGATGTGGCAATTGCCAACAATGCTGTATGTGGTCATGAAACACATTGTGCACCCTTGTGTTATGTATTTCGTGTACTGTCATGAAGATGTGAATGGGATTACCTCTTCGTCATACGGGACATGAGGTGAGAAGAGGCTTCCAATCTCTTTTTTTACCATAGGCCATCAGTCAGGTATGGGTGTGAGGGTACAAGGGTGGCAGGGAAAGGAGACAGTCAACACCCAGAGTAAATGAAGATATGGCGAACTAGTTGGCCACACCCACCCTCTGTTGAGAGTAACTTTTGGGGTCACCAATCATGTTGAAGTGTGTGTACTGCATCCAGATGCGAACAACTTGCATGGTGTGTGAGCCCATTGACCATGAACTTAGTTATCAAAATAGCCTGCTCACCATTGAACGAAACCCCACCCAAGGCCTCANAGCCTGCTCACCATTGAACGAAACCCCACCCAAGGCCTCAGATGAAATACTCAATTTGGAGACTGCCAGTGGCCTGGACCATTCAGCCACAGGGCTCATGAGGAATCACAGTGAACAAGGTCCCAGGTGTACGAGAAAAATTAAACTGTAACCCAATCCACCTAGGAAGCAATGTATTCAGGTGTTTAGGAACTAACACAGAATGAGTTGCAGTTCAAACTAAATAATCCTTTCATTGTTACAAAAGTTGGCATCTATTATTGCCCAAATAGTAAAAATAAAAACAGTACATTCACTTTGCCTTTAAAATTGTTTAAAAATTAAAAAATTACACTGTTGGTGAATAAAAATAGCACACAAAGAAGGATGCATCAACTGGTATTGAAATTTTATAAAATACACATAATCACAAAAACTGAACATCATGATGACTACATATGAATCTGTGGTACATCGTCAGGTCATCTTCAATAGTGCACTGCACCACTCTGCACTACAATACATGTTGCAACACGTCTACGCACTTATTAAAGTTTTTTTATGCCAATTTATGAAATACTGTTTGCTGCCACATGGACTCTAAGAGGAACTAAAAANACACTTATTAAAGTTTTTTTATGCCAATTTATGAAATACTGTTTGCTGCCACATGGACTCTAAGAGGAACTAAAAATATTTTTAATGAATAAAATTCAGCAATGCATTTTAAAAAGAAAGTTCCATTTCTTCCTACTTGACATTATTCTTTGCAATATAAATACTTTTATAGTATTAGAGTCAATTAAAATAAACACTGTAAAATTAACATGTCCACATCATTCAGTCCTCACTGATNTGTGAAGAATTTGGTGAAAATCAGTTGATTAATCCCTGAGATAGACATAAAACCTTAAATGGAGGACAAAAATATACATATTACCATATTTGATGCTTGAATACTGCCAGCATACAAAGTAATGCTAAGATTGATTACATAGATTCGTAGATCTAGCACACTATCTAAAATTATTTTATAGCCCCCATTCTGAAAATAAGTGTCTATCACACTTAAAACTACATATAGTTAAATGGCCTACCACAATACAACTCCTTTGCCAAATTTGGCACAAATGGGTTGATTGTTTCGCGAGATATGACATAAAAACATAATTTTTATTGTGGGGCTAACTTACAAAATGGTAGAGAAATTTGATGGTTGTAATTAATACTGCCAGCATTCATAGTTAAGTTGGAATCCGTTTTGTTAATAAAAGATGTTGACCTAAAATATTACATAGCCATCATTTTGAAAATAAGAGACGGACTTACTTAAAATATAGCAGTTTACACCACCTGCTGCAGTGTAAATTGTTTGCCAAATATGGTATGAATCTGTCAATTGTTTTGCAAGATATTAGATAAATTTTTTTTTTTCATGTGGCATGTTTACAAAATGGCGGAAAAAGATACCCCATATAGATGCATTTGATAGTTGTAATATATACTACCAGCACATGAAATTAAGTTGGAATTGATTATATGGTTTTGACGTTAAAGTATAGGTACTAAGTTAAGATGACTATATGACCCCCATTTTGTACATATTGTCCGACATATTTCAAATATATCATTTAACTTCATCTGCCGTAATAGTAATTGGTTAATTGTTAACAGAGATATTACATGAAAACTTAATTTATTCATGCAGTGCTATCTCACAAAATGGCCAAACTTAAGTGACTATTTGTTGGCATATATGAGGCTTGTAATAGATTCTTTCATCATACAAAATTTCGTCAAAATTGGTTAAATGGTACAGTAGATATACGAAATAAACCTAATATATTTGTATAGCCGCCATTTTGAAAAAAAGTGCTTAATCATGTTCAATAACTTTCTTTTATCTGAGCTGTCACAGTATTACATACATGCCATATTGGGTGAGAAATGCTTTGATAGTTTTTGAGCAATAATGTAAAATCTAGATTTTTTCATTTGGTACTATATTCCAAAATGGCAGACAAACAATGATATCCATTAAAAAAATGTAATGCTTACATCATGCTCTGCAAGTATACAAAATTTGGTTTAAATCAGTTGAATGGTTCTCAAGATTACATATTACCCTAAATGTTAAAATGGCCACCATTTTGAAAGTAAGTGCTTGGCATGGTTGAAAACTATAATAGTCAGGTGTCATTACAATATATGTACTGAGTTTGGTGAAATTTGGTTGAGGCGTTCAAAAAATTAAAGAGGGGGGGGGGACACATGCACAAGGGTACACACAGACAGGAAAATAATCTCATAAGCCTTTCTTTCCTTCAAAAAGCAGACTAATAATATGAAAAACTATGTTGCCAGTAAATAACATGAACAAAATTGTTTACTGAGTTTGTAAGTTAATGTAAAAAATTTATATTTAATTTCAACACAAAAATTAAAATGTATTAAACACATAAGTAACATAATGACGACATAACTTTGCTACAGGAGAAATTTCAGCAATACGAAACTTACATGAGATATCAGAGACTAATACTATAACTTTTTAGGTAATACATAATTATATTTTTTCAATGCTAGGGAAGTATATGCAACTGAATTCGAAATTGNACAGGAGAAATTTCAGCAATACGAAACTTACATGAGATATCAGAGACTAATACTATAACTTTTTAGGCAATACATAATTATATTTTTTCAATGCTAGGGAAGTATATGCAACTGAACTGGAAATACCTATTGAAATAACAAAGAACTTACATAGCCAATATGCGGAGTGGTTCCATTGGCAGTTCTCTTGGTCACAGCTGAAGCAAGCTGCTCTGCACGATCTAGGAAGAACAGAGCAAACCATTAAAAATTTTTAATGGACTATTATGATGAAAATTTTTGAGGATACCTGCTTTGAAAATTAACAAAGGTGATTCATTACATGAGCGGATCTAAGACTTTCAGTTTGGACGTGGGGGGAGGGGGTGTCATTCGTTCATAGTGTAGGTTAAGATATGGGCTTTCAATTTGTGGTTTGGGAGGTGGCTACTGTTATCTTCATAATTGTAATTAATCACAAAAAAATCTGTATTTTAAACAATTATGATAATATTGCATTTAAGTTTAAAAAATTCACAAGGCACAGGGCAGTATTGTGAGGGTTTTTGGGGAGTGGAAACGATCATGCCCCTTATAACACCCCTTCCCCTCTGGATACATCAGTGGTTATTTTACATCTGTTTGCCATGTATTTCATGTTTCATAGCAGTTGCATAATGCGCAAGTGAGAACACGATCAGCTAACACACGGAGGGACAGTCTTGTCACACCCAAACTGAGAAGTACAAAACAGTCAGTGTTGCACAAAGAATAATTTCTATACGAGCTGCTACCCAAGTCTTGGACCAACTTAGCATGCTATAGTAAACCATTTTTGATTACAAAATGGTTTGGCCTAAGACAACACAACACTCAATGTAGTAATTTTTTACAATATGCATGTTTGAATATAGTTATGTATAAAAAAATTACACGAAAATGACCACATATTTGGAAATAAATCATTGCAAGACCTCAGATGAAGAAAACAAATGCAGAAAACATAAAATTACTTGGATACAAACATAATAGACTACCATAAAACAAATGAAGCAGATTAGCCATTGTCAATAGCTTATTTTATTAAGTTTGTGTCCAAGTAGTTTTACTTTATGTCATAGTGTTGATTTTATGTGACCTACAACAAAGTGTTGCAACAATGTATACCAAAATTAATAGTTCAGTTTTAATAACTTACCTCCATTGCAAGAATAATTAAACAATTGCAAAATAATGCATATTGTCATGCTAATTAGCATTACTGGTAACTCCGTAACAATCAACTTAAAAAAAAAAAAAAAACCATTGTTGCTAAACATACACAAATTTGGAAACTATTATTTAAGATGCCAAGTTAGTTTTTTGTTATTAATTATTATTGTTTTTTATATATCATGGGGCTAAGATGATTTCATACTATTTTTTCTGCAGTTATGAAGTTTGCTTATCATCACAAAGATCTGAGAAAATTTTTCTCAAAAGTCTGATGTTAGTGTATACTGCGAGGGTAAGGAGCCCTGTTTAGAATGGTGATTGTTATAGGTGTATATGGTATAAACAGAAGCAGCACCACGGGAAGTGGCATCTCTGTCATAACTTGTCTCTCCTCTGCTGTTTGGGTGGGTAATATCTGGCCTGTATGTCTCAAGATGATGTCCCTAAATACTATTTATGATGGTGGCGCCTAGACAAGCAGTGAATTGTCCTGTCGATTCCTCAGACTTGCTGCATGATGTTGCACTAACATGAGCCCGACAGAGTAAAAATACAAATGGCCTTTTTTTATACTACTACTGTTTGGGTTCCCAGAACAAACACTACTGTGACACCTGGTGGCTGATGTTATGCAACTTAGAGGAAAGGATGCTGTACGTCGCTGAAGGCTCCAGAAATATCTTTTACACCTACTAAGAGTTTGGAGCAGCCAGACAACTCAAACAATTTATAATCCTGGTTGGTTGCTGACAACTCTTCATCACTCTGATATAAGTGAAAAATATCTTTGGGTACTTAGAAGACAACCTAGGTAAGATGGTGTGAAGATGGAGAGAGCATTCAAGGAAAACAGACAGCAACACTGCTTGTTAAACTCAGGTACATGTGCCAACCGACAAGACTAAACTAACAAGGAGTAAGCCAATATAACATATGCTAGTCAAAGAGAAAACCGTTTTCCCGAACTGTCTTTTGTAACGCCCAGTCCTCTGAGCAGAGAGCACTTCTTAGATGGCGTGTAGCAGAGAGGGTAGGGTATTTATGAGCACCACTCCTATGCGATCACTGAAACTTCTTAAAGGCAGGAGGAAATGGATAACTTCTGACAGTCCCCTATCTTAAGATATGGACACATACAGATGGAAGAGTGTTCCATAATTCTTCAAGACATGAGCATAACACACATTCCATACTCTGGCATGCTACTAGCATGCTGTTATTGATTTTGCTAGGACACCATAAAAACAGAAATAACTCTTCAAAACAAATTAAAAACGAAAATTAACAACACAAATTATGCTATAGACTTTTATAACATTCTAAGAGCACTGGTTGCAATTTATTTTCCATTTTTGCTGTAAAAGCCAAAAATACATTGTGTATCACAAACCTGAAAAAGCATTTCCACATATGTATTAACAAAAATGTTGGCAGTAAAGAAAACTAAACTTGCTTACTCTGTCCTGAAATTCCCAAAGTTGTTGTTATTAATACACATGGAACTTCATAAACAATGTTCATGAGGTGGTTATTTTGAAACAGGTCTGTTATGAATGGTACAAAATTCAATTTCACCAACAAAACTGCTCTCACCCAAGATTACAGATCTCTATTCCAGTAAAGTGTCCAGTTGGATCAGAGTTCCACTTAAAAAGACGTGCACCCACGTGACTGAGTGTGTTCACAAATCTTATCTCTGTTCAGATGAACAACATAAAGAATTAAAATGAAATGCTATCTGTGATTGAGTTTCCCTTTATGACACTACTGCTTTTTTAATTTAAAAAATATCCAGTAATTGTGAATTTGCTTGTTTTGGATCATTAACAGAATAAATGCTCACTAAAAAATTACCATACATTACAGTAAGTGCATTATAGACTTTTTTCATTAAAGGCTATGTTTACTGTAAATGTTGATTAAAAGTTTTTTTTTTATTTAAATTTTCTTGTAATGTTTATATTTTTAACATAATTTCTTTAGTCGCTCAAAGTAATTATTTTAATTTTTATCAACGTAATACTTAATAGTAATTGTAAACCACCCATCCTTTTGCTAGGTATAGAATTTTCAATAATTTTTACAGTAAAATTTTAATTTTGTTTTTAAAAGATATTTTCATGGTGTAATTTTTTGAAATTTTCTTTTGTGTATAGTTTACTTTTTTTTTCAGTTTTATTTTAATTGTGTGTTTTGTTTCGTAATTTTTCAGTTTTTTTATAGTTTTTTTGGAAGTTAGTTCTGGTTTTTATGCTATCGCGATACGTAGTTGCCTGAAATAGGGCTTCTGGTGGTGGGACTTTTTGAGTAAGGCGGCAGCGATTAAATTCCACCGGGATTGAATCTAGTTAATCATCGGCATCAGCATAATTAAATAATTTTAGAGTGGTCCCAGAAGCAATTTAATTGATAGAAATGCAGTGCTGCAATTGAGAAGAGGGCACAAGCATTATTATATGGATCTTTTAGTGGTTCCACCACTACCGATGCCAGGGTGCCGCTTAGAACAAGGTGCCATGAGGATGACGCCAACCGTTGTTTGATGCCGGAGGGGCAACTAATCTCCTACAAAACATTTCTGTGGGTTGTTTAGAAAGTTTACTAAACTTTTCAGCTGTTTTCGGAATATTTTATTTTAGCATATTAATTGTGTGATACAATCCAGTAGTCAGGATGCCTTACGGATTCAAGTTAGTGCTGGAGCAATTTAATTAGTTTTTGTTAATGCTGAAAAACTTTTGAAACATATAAATTATTATTTGAAATAAGGAATTGTAATTTTTAATTGATGCTTCTGGAGATTTCAAAATGAGTGACATTCTTTTTTATAGACTAGTGAAGTTAGGCTTTGGTTCAGAAACGTGATAATTAAAGGCAGCTTTAACCAGTTAACACTTTCATTTTTAACAGATAGAAAGCAGCACTACGATTTTTCTTTAATTTTTCAGATTTTCACCAAGATAAAATGAATTTTGTAAGGATGGTGGTAATTTGAAGCCATTAGACTCCTTATCAAGTTTTCAGCATACATTTTACAGACTTTAGATTTTTTTGGTTGAGTTGGCACCTTCCATTTTCACCCAATATAATTCCATTTTTAAACTGATATTTTCATTGAATAAATCTGAGTAAAATTCACCATTCTTCTTGTTTTTCAGTAGTTAAAGTAGATATTTAAGATTATTTCATTCTGTTTTGTCCAGTGTTTCATGTTATAATTTATGAGTGTTTAATATCTGTCTTTTGCAAGTGTGTCACAACCTATCTATCATCACCACAAATACCAATCTCTACCACTATCCACTGACCACCCAAACACCAACAACACTACTACATACTCTTATACACATGTTTAAACATATAGCAATATAAAATCTAAACCTTGTGACGTGCATTAAAGGCAATGTAATATTTAAGAATCAACATCCATTTTATAGAATTTGTGATGACCCTACATTGTATTAGGTATGTTAAAATACAGCAGGTGCCATAGTTGTTAATGTTAAGTGCTTGTCGTATATCACTTTAATCGTTGTCTCATCATCTGTCAGAATACAGCATTATTTTTCATACTCCATCAAGTGTATTCATTATAAGATTCTGTAGTGTATCGAACAANTTGAAAGGCATTGTTCTGCGTTCCACCACCTCACCCCCTCCCCCGATAATAGAGACACGTGCCGACACTTAAGGGGAGACACTGGCAAGCATAAAAACCCCTTTTCCAGAGAAGTGGGGTACCAGTTCATTATCACCGCGCCGAGGGAAGAGTTGCGTCAAGGAATCGCGAGAAGACGTGAGGACAAGTCCGAGCCGCAGTCCGCAGCCAACTACATACGCGGGCCTTGTTCCAAAGGCCGCCCAACGCGCCGGAGCTCATCCCCAGATGACAGCTTACCAGCACCCGCAGCAGAGATAAGTATACAGTACGCCGTCCAGAGAAGCCCCCTCCACTACGAAGTCGCCCCAGTTAATACGAAAAGCCAAACTTAGAGTACCACACCTCGGAAGTGTTTCTGTAGATTGTTTGTGTTAAACTCGAGACAATATATTCGTCCTTCAAATTGAAACAGCCAAAGTCTACATTATTGAAATACCCTCAACCTTCCAGGCAACATATAGTCGGTGCCTGGAGGCATTAACTCTGACCCTATAAGCCACCATGTCTTCCACAGTGGCATAGCGTCACCTTCTAAGAGCACTGGTTGCAATTTATTTTCCATTTTTGATGTAAAAGCCAAGAATACATTGTGTGTCACAAACCTGAAAAAATATTTCCGCATATGTATTGACAAAAATGTTGGCAGTAAAGAAAACAAAACTTGCTTACCCTGTCCTGAAATTCCCAAAATTGTTATTATTAATACACATGGAACTTCATAAACAATGTTCATGAAATGGTTATTTTGAAACAGGTCTCTTATGAATGGTAAAAAATTCAATTTCACCAACAAAACTGCTCTCACCCAAGATTACAAGACCTCTATTCCAGTAAAGTGTCCAGTTGGATCAGAGTTCCACTGAAAAAGACGTGCACCCACGTGACTGAGTGTTCACAAATCTTATCTCTGTTCAGATGAACAACATAAAGAATTAAAATGAAATGCCATCTGTGATTGAGTTTCCCTTTATGACACTACTGCTTTTTTAATTTTAAAAGTATCCAATAATTGTGAATTTGTTTGTTTTGGATCATTAACAGAATAAATGCTTACTAAAAAATTACCATACATTACAATAAGTGCATTATAGACTTTTTTCATTAAAGGCTATGTTTACTATAAATATTGATTAAAAGTTTTGTTTTGTTTTCAATTTTCTTGTAATGTTTATATTTTTAACATAATTTCTTTAGTCGCTCGAAGTAATTATTTTCATTTTTATCAACGTAATATTTAATAGTAATTGTAAACCACCCATCCTTTTGCTAGGTATAGAATTTTCAGTCATTTTTACAGTAAAATTTAAATTTTGTTTTTAAAAGATATTTTCATGGTGTAATTTTTTGAAATTTTCTTTCGTGTATAGTTTACTTTTTTTCAGTTTTATTTTAATTGTGTGTTTTGTTTCGTAATTTTTCAGTTTTTTATAGTTTTTTTGGAAGTTAGTTCTGGTTTTTGTGTTATCGCGATACGTAGTTGCCAGAAATAGGGCTCCTGGTGGGACTTTTTGAGTAAGGCGGCAGCGATTAAATTCCACTGGGATTGAATCTAGTTAATCATCGGCGTCAGCATAATTAAATAATTTTCGAGTGGTCCTAGAAGTAATTTAATTGATAGGAACGCCGTGCTACAATTGAGATGAGGGCACAAGCATTATTATTGGGATCTTTTAGTGGTTCCACCACTGCCGATGACGGGATGCCACATAGAGCAAGGTGCCATGAGGATTATGCCAACCGTTGTTTGATGCCGGAGGGGCAACTAATCTCCTACAAAACATTTCTGTGGGTTGATTAGAAAGTTTACTAAACTTTTCAGCAGTTTTCGGAATATTTTATTTTAGAATATTAATTGTGTGATACGATCCAGTAATCAGGACGCCCTACAGACTCAAGTTAGTGCTGGATCAATTTAATTAGTTTTTGTTAATGCTGAGAAACTTTTGAAACATATAAATCATTATTTGAAATAAGGAATTGTAATTTTTAATTGATGTTTCTGGAGATTTCAAAATGAGTGACATTCTTTTTTATAGACTAGTGAAGTTAGACTTTGGTTCAGAAACGTGATAATTAAAGGCAGCTTTAACCAGTAACACTGTCATTTTTAACAGATAAAAAGCAGCACTAGGATTTTTCTTTAATTTTTCAGATTTTCACCAACATAAAATGCATTTTGTAAGGATGGTGGTAATTTGAAGCCATTAGACTCCTTATCAAGTTTTCAGCATACATTTTACAGACTTTAGATTTTTTTGGTAGAGTTAGCACCTTCCATTTTCACCCAATATAATTCAATTTTTAAACTCATATTTTCATTGAATAAATCTGAGTAAAATTCACCATTCTTCTTATTTTTCAGTAGTTAAAGTAGATATTTAAGATTATTTCATTCTGTTTTGTCCAGTGTTACATGTTATAATTTAGGAGTGTTTAATATCTGTCTTTTGCAAGTGTGTCACAACCTATCTGTCATCACCACAAATAACAATCTGTACCACTATCCACTGACCACGCAAACACCAACAACACTACTACATACTCTTATATACATGTTTAAACATATAACCATATAAAATCTAAACCTTGTGACGTGCATTAAAAGCAATTTAATATTTAAGAATCAACATCCATTTTATAAAATTTGTGATGACCCTAGATTGTATTAGGTATGTTAAAATACGGCAGGTGCCATAGTTGTTAATGTTAAGTGCTTGTCGTACATCACTTTAATCTTTGTCTCATCGTCTGTCAGAATACAGCATTATTTTTCATACTCCATCAAGTGTATTCATTATAAGATTCTGTAGTGTATCGAACAACTGGCAAAAGTGAAGGGAGTGGTCGGCCATTTCCAGTGGTGCACAGGTGATCTAGACAGAGAGGGAAACTCTCGCCACTCCGCACCTCCTCTTGCTCTTGACCGTCTGCCAGGGAGGAAGGAGTTTGTTTTACAAATTAGAACTACAGAAATGTAGCCAGAGTACCTAATTCAAAACATAAGAATTATCAGTATTTTAATGTAACCTGGAGCACATTTATTGTAAGTGCAACTGAATGACAATAAATGTGTTTCAAGTATTGCCAAGCCCACGCAACATAAACATTCCCGGAGCACTGAGCATCTAAGCAACATATGGAGGGGAGCATCGCCCCCTCTGGAGACGGAGAGAGAATATTCCCATGTTAAAGCAGGGGTCAAAGGTTTTTGTCTGCAGCATAGAGGGCATTTATGCAAAAGGCATGGAATCTGGTGGTTCAGCCTTCTCCGAACAGCAAGAGGTACCGTGGTCATGGCTGGTGTTATATAAATAAAATATTTGTCTCAATGATACGGTTTACGGCAGCACTGNAAGAGGTACCGTGGTCATGGCTGGTGTTATATAAATAAAATATTTGTCTCAATGATACGGTTTACATCACAGAGAATTTAGCTATAGCAGACAGTGGCCGTAGGAAATCAGCAATTTCTCACTTCAGAGGTCGCAAACAAGCATATCTAGTGGTGTTGTGTGGTTTCGTGGTATGAGGCAATATGGGACAATCAAACTACTATATATTTATTGATTGTTCAAGCTATCAGAGNCTAAGCAACATATGGAGGGGAGCATCGCCCCCTCTGGAGACGGAGAGAGAATATTCCCATGTTAAAGCAGGGGTCAGAGGTTTTTGTCTGCAGCATAGAGGGCATTTATGCAAAAGGCATGGAATCTGGTGGTTCAGCCTTCTCCGAACAGCAAGAGGTACCGTGGTCATGGCTGGTGTTATATAAATAAAATATTTGTCTCAATGATACGGTTTACATCACAGAGAATTTAGCTATAGCAGACAGTGGCCGTAGGAAATCAGCAATTTCTCACTTCAGAGGTCGCAAACAAGCATATCTAATGGTGTCGTGTGGTTTCGTGGTATGAGGCAATATGGGACAATCAAACTACTATATATTTATTGACTGTTCAAGCTATCAGAGNCGTGTGGTTTCGTGGTATGAGGCAATATGGGACAATCAAACTACTATATATTTATTGACTGTTCAAGCTATCAGAGGCATATCCCATCTAGAAAATAGACATTACAATAATTAATTGGTAATATCACTGATACTGGAATTTAAGCTGCGTGCCATAAGCAGAAGGGACAATGCAAGACTAGCGCCCAACTCCAGGCTTAGTAACCACAAAACGTGAGTGAGATCTTGCTCACATACACAGGAAACTTCTGTGTTGAAAACTGACTTTATACAGCAGATTGTATCTTTCTGTATATACTAAAATGAGTGCGCGGACACCGCAGGAAGGCAGCAAAAAAAGTCAGCAGCGACACCTGGTGGTGGTGTGTGCCAAATACATCAACGGCAGGCAACAGCAGACCATCACAGTATCCTGCACCTGGCGGCGCTATGGTAAATAAGCTACAGCAAAGAAGGCAACAGAGACCCACCACAGCTTCGCTACTGATGGCAGCAAGGGTTGGATTGGCATTCTCAGAGGTAGCAATGGATCTACAGCTATCATTGTCATCAATATTGGTGAGCTGTGTTTGTTCGACAGGACTCTCCAGGGTCATATCAGCAGTGGAGACATTGAGGAGGTGATGATACACAACAGTTTAGTGTTTTGTAGTATAGTGCACGCTAATCTGGTCACCTTTCCATGCTACCATATAAATTAAATGAGAACGTTGAGGAAAATAGAAAAAGGTAAGAGGGAACGAGACATTTGGGAAATTTTTGTTGCCCGAGACAATAAAATTAAAATGATTGATGTGGCAGACAGTTAAGGGGGCAGCACGGAATGTGATAGGGTTCCTTTAGAGATTTTTTTTTGGCAATGGCATGAGTAATGAGGATAAAAGGAGCAGTGGTATTCAATCAAGTGGAATATCNAGGAGCAGTGGTATTCAATCAAGTGGAATATCTACTCTGCTGTCGGCACTAAGCAGTCAGTTCCAGACATAGATGGCACAAATGAGTACATCAATTCAAACATAAATGCAGAAAATGGATGCATAGCTGGATTAGATAGACATGAGGGATGGAAACATGAATGGAGCAGAGAGAAGAGTGATTAGGGCAGAAATTTGGGGCTTTGACTAAGAGGTACACTATGGAGGTAAATGATAAGGTAGACAAAGTAGAAGGAGCAAGAGGTGAGCGTAATGACAAGGCTGAGTTGCAACAAGAGAGGCAGTATGTCGAGAGAAAAATAGATACTCACATGGCTGAGGGCGTGGAAAAAGAAGTAACATTGTGTGAGAAGTTATAAGGGAATGCTGCNGAAAAATAGATACTCACATGGCTGAGGGCGTGGAAAAAGAAGTAACATTGTGTGAGAAGTTATAAGGGAATGCTGCAAGCATGAAGGAAACAAATACGTAAGTAGGTGAAACGCCAAAAGAGCTATCTAATAGTGATCTGCGAGTACTTAAATTTAGAGTTAGTGTCAAGTTTTAAATGAGTACTTGCGTTTACATGGCCAGTTAAATAAAACCAGTCAAGTTTGAGTTTTCAGTAGGCCAATAACGGCTGTAAAAATAAATGAAGTGAATCAAATTGCATACAAGATGCCTGAGGGGCAGATCATAGTTCATGAGGGATGGAGGTCTAAATAAAAGAACTTAATTATATATTTAANTACAAGATGCCTGAGGGGCAGATCATAGTTCATGAGGGATGGAGGTCTAAATAAAAGAACTTAATTATATATTTAATTTATTCACACCGCTATTATTTACGGCAATAATAAATCTATCTCCACTATTATACTTTTTTTATTTCTCATTAGTGAGAGCAATAGTTAATGTCTATTTCAAATTTAATTAACGTCCTACTTGATGTCTTGTTTGGTTATAGTCAATTAACTCATACTCATCATTAACACATGCTCAGTCTGTCTGTTGCTATCATTTGTAATGTCATTCACTCATACATCCAGCTTGCCAGTCACACTATTAGATGCACCAAAGCTGGCAGTTGCAGATTTTCCTCCCGCTGGCCACTTCTCTCGCTGCTCATTTATCTTCTCACTCGTCTATCGCTAACACTCCAACCACTCCTCAACTCATCAACCCCTGGCTCAGAGGCCCGTCACACTTTTATACTTGCTGGCCTTGACCTGGAATGTTCGACGCACCCCGAGTCGCGCTGAGAGAAACTAGGGCAGTAAACATATAGAAAATTCTTCACATAAATGAAGAAATTCAATCAGCTGTAGGTCAAGAGTGTAGCGCCGCAAAAGGATTATTGTGGCGGCTTGTTTTTTGAAACAAAATACGCGCTTCTTGGATTATCGCTTGCCTGACATTCATTCCTTCATTCTCACCACCTGATATCATATCACTACTCTGTCCTCCACACACTCTTTGCTTGCTCTNCTGACATTCATTCCTTCATTCTCACCACCTGATATCATATCACTACTCTGTCCTCCACACACTCTTTGCTTGCTCTCGCAATGAAAAGGAGGGATATGTAACAATACTTATGTATGAAGTGAATCACATTCGTTTACTTAAGTGTAAATATAATCTTTTATAAAGGTAATTTTTTTTTCAAAAATTTTAAGATTCCTTACAATTAATCACATAGGACTTTCATTTAATCACGTCAAACTTATATGCCATGCTGGTCTTTACGCTTTGGGTTGTCTGTAAAAATATACACCAAAATTTTTAATATTTGAGTTGCTTTTGAGTTTTCTTGAAGAAATAATTTTATCTCAAGGAATAAAATTAAACCATACAACTATAGAGTTTGACTCCACAAGGATATAATACAAATGATTACAAAGTTACATGCATAAAAAAAAGCTTCTCTCAAAACATGTTTGTTGCATCATGTTCAAGTTCGCAAGTTCATAGAAGCAGAGGACATGGCAGGAAAACCATTTGGGATTTATTGAAACACTTTTCCAGACCTTGAGCATGTAGTTGTGGCAGTGAACACTGCATGGCGCTAGTGGCAAAGTTTAAACATTCTCAACACCATTTCGAGACAGTGGACAACACTTCTTGCTGCCTGTCCCGTGGAATTCCACCCCCAAACCTCAATGGGTGGTCAAATGAGTTCTTGCTGAACCGAGTTGCTTCCATGGAAATAGAATGTATTCAAACATTTATCATTTATTTACTATCCTACTAATATTATAAATTAGAAAGTCTGTGTGTGTGTGTGTGTGTGTGTGTGTGCATGTTTGTTACCACTCAGTTCCGTAACAGCTGAACAAATTTTGATGAAACTTGATATGTCAGTACTTTAGATCCTGGAATAGGACATGCAATACTTTTTATCCCGGTAAACTGTACGGGTCCCGTGGAATAACAACAAAACGTAATTCTGCAACGGCTGGGAATGTGACCAAAATATTATTTTTCTCTGGTGTCAGAGTTTATTAGGCCGCCCAAGGACCTCTGAAAGGGCTTAACGACTGCTATCAATCAATAACAACTGGGACAGAATATTTAACGTGCCTTCCGAAGCCTGGAAGCGCTCAGATGTTATGCCACTAAATTAAGATTCCTCAGCCAAGCGCAAAAAGTAGTACCTAGGTACACCTATTTCTAAAGCTACAACTTGATGAAACTCACATTTTGATTTTCATACATCGAAAGCGGAAATGTGGTAACTATGCGATAGTTGCAAAAATACACTCCAAAAACAATACCCTACTTCTTGGCTATCTGGTAAAAAATATTTCCTTCTTTTTGGGTTGCCGTAATCAGTTAAAAACATAGGCCAACATAGCATAATTTTATAATTCTGTTTTCATATAAATTAATTGTCTTTTCCCAATTTATTTATTAGTGTATCACTGTAAAATTCAATTGTACCCGGGCGAAGCCAGGCCGTTTCGCTAGTAATATATATATTCTAACAATAATGTAAATAAAATGTTAAAAAAAAAAATAAATTATAAAATGTTGTCTTTTGACTACATAGTTTCATATTTCTGTCATAAATCATCCAATTCTAAACATCATGTACTGATAAACTTCTTGAAGATTATGTCTCTAGCAGTTATATCCTGGTTTCTATATTTATTTTCAAAGTAAAACTACTCATTCATACTAAAGTATGTTTTATGATGATGATATTGTACAATAAGCGCTATACATTTATCCATATCAAACACCATCATTTCAGATTGTTTTGGAAATAAGTTTATTACATAGTTTAGTTTGTAATCATATTGAATAATTGTTTCCTTTNCATCATTTCAGATTGTTTTGGAAATAAGTTTATTACATAGTTTAGTTTGTAATCATATTGAATAATTGTTTCCTTTAAAGGCATAAGGTTAAAATGTCATTATAATATATGACAAACAAATCATCATCTTTGATATATAACGTATTCACGCAACATATATATGACAAAGGAAAATACAGTCGGAAAACTAACTGCTCCATCCAATTTGTCGGTCAAAGTAACGGACATCACTTGTCAACATTTACAGGACTTTAACTGTAATGCAGTTTTTGGGGACTAATTATCAAAAAGTTAAATGGTGAAATGTTTGGATTTTTGCTGGTTTTTCAAGTTACATCAGAAACGCAGACTTTACAACCATTTGTTAAAGATGTTGGTAACCAAAAAATTTATAATTTTATATTTGTACCAAACATTTTACAACTTGTACGCATTGTATGTAATGAGATTTCCCTCAAATAAAAATATTTTACACTTNATTTGTACCAAACATTTTACAACTTGTACGCATTGTATGTAATGAGATTTCCCTCAAATAAAAATATTTTACACTTTACATTTTTTAAATAAATGATGTCAAATACAAAATTGTTCTATTTTTCTGCAGCCATAATAACAAATACTAATTAAGTTGTACAAATTAGGTTGAGTGGAGAGAATAGAGCAGAACTGGAATGTTAGGTCGGGGGAAACGGGAGATCCCCAAGAAAACCTGCCGACCAGCAGCATTGTCTGGCACGATTCCCACTTGCAAAAATCCAGGAGTGACCCAGCTGGGGATTGAACCCGGTTCGCCATGGTGGAAGGCGAGCAGTCTAACCACTAAGCCCCCGTGGCCCTTAAGTTGTACAAATGAAAAAATTTGCAACATTAACTAAGGCCATGGACTACTGCTTGATATACATATACGTACTCAAATTACAATTCATACATATAAAAGAAAAATGTTAAAAATATGCAATTTTTTTTTTTATTTTCAACAATTTCTTTCACATATATGGCTTGTTATTTTGTGATTACATGTGTCATGCGGCAGCNTTTTTATTTTCAACAATTTCTTTCACATATATGGCTTGTTATTTTGTGATTACATGTGTCATGCGGCAGCCCATGGCATTAGTTTACTTTGTAAATTTTTTCATATGTACAACTTAGTTAGTATCTGTTGTTATAACTACAGTGAAACAGAAAAATGTTATACATGACATCAAATATTATTAAAAAAAAAACATAAAGTGTAACATTTTTTTATTTAAGGAACATGTCATCACAAATAATGNGACATCAAATATTATTAAAAAAAAAACATAAAGTGTAACATTTTTTTATTTAAGGAACATGTCATCACAAATAATGTGCACAAGTTGAACGTTCGGTAAAAATATAAAATTACTTTATTTTTGGTATCTGAAACCCTTAAGAATAAGGCTTACCAGAGAATAATCATTCTGGTAATCTAAAAGGAGTTATTGTTTTGCCACGAAACCACCTCAAATAATGAGTAATTTGTTCCATTGCTATAGGACTTATTTTTCCTCCTGGCTTATGACACAAGAAGTGATCTTCGAAGATATGGAATTGTATTCACCCAAATAACTTATGCTCTGCAGCTTTTTAAAAGCTGTTCATTGTAAATTTCATATTTTGAAAAATTAGTAATGGTGGTAAAGATATTTTTTNTCTGCAGCTTTTTAAAAGCTGTTCATTGTAAATTTCATATTTTGAAAAATTAGTAATGGTGGTAAAGATATTTTTTTATTATTTTGATATGTAAACTAAGTGGTTTGCCCTTTTCAAACATTAAATGGTACACAAAGTTAATTATACAGAACTTATTAAAAAAAAAAAAGGTACAAGAATTTATACAGAAGTCTTCTCATGCATATAAATCTTCAAGTGCCCCAGTCATGTTANTCTGCAGCTTTTTAAAAGCTGTTCATTGTAAATTTCATATTTTGAAAAATTAGTAATGGTGGTAAAGATATTTTTTAATTATTTTGATATGTAAACTAAGTGGTTTGCCCTTCTCAAACATTAAATGGTACACAAAGTTAATTACACAGAACTTATTAAAAAAAAAAAGGTACAAGAATTTATACAGAAGTCTTCTCATGCATATAAATCTTCAAGTGCCCCAGTCATGTTATAAACTTTTTTTTTCAATCTAAAGAATATTCCTTAACTCAAAATTATATCCAGGCATGAAAATACTCTAATGAAGTAAATGTTAATCTTTGTTTTTATGCCATGACTAAATTGGGTATCTCTATTGGTGCACGCCTATCCATTGCCTTGTTCATAAATGTAACCTAACTTTTGAACAGTGAGCCAGAGTTGCCTCAAGCATTTCACTGCTATCGTCTAATGCCTCAAGAAAAATAAATTCAGTTAGGTGGGACCCTTACGTCTCAATTTTACAGTGTCATGTTAATGTTTAAAGTATAACTTCAAAATCATCAATTTAAGGCTTATCACATTCGAATGCAGCAACTGGCCTTTGTATTTGCCGCCCGCTGTTCTTCCGTTACAACTCTGACCTTGAAATATTCCTTCATTCTCACGAGCAGGATGGGCAAGGAAATAAGATGCAGACCAGCGACATGTGACAATATAATACTTGGATGGCAATTATTACTTTTATGTTCATAAAACACACAGAAATTAAATAGGAAATCATATTCATTGTCCACAAATTTAAAAACATCACACTTCAATATATTGTTAAGACATAACATTAGCTTGCCTACATGGGGACATGGCAATAAGTGTGTTTGTTAAAATAATGCAGTTATTGACAGGGATTTTGTTCAAATGTTAATTTGAAAAGTGCTCATCACTTAACTATGAACCAGCTGTAAGTTATTGTGGTCCAGGCAGTACATGATTTATTTGTAANGTCCACTGCTGCTCAGCAGCTTTGACAGACGTGCAGCGCACAATTAGTTGCCTGCCGGGCATGGGAAGATCAATAAGTCGAGGGTGGTGCGCTTTCGATTAGTCGAAGCGCGTGTATCGACCGAGTGCGGGGTTGGGAACCATCTGTGAGTCACAGCCCACACAGCGCATGGCTGGGATTCCCCGAGTAATCCTTCCCTCACTCATCGCCCGACATGGGCAGATATAAAGCAGGGCGAGCAGTGCCGCCCTGGGCTGTTTTGTTAGAGCAACCAATGAGCAATGGTCCAGTTTATGACCTGTAAAAGGCATCCTGTGTCAAGGATGGTGAAGGATTTATTATTTTAATGAGTGAGGGACGTTGGAATAATGTTGGCTCATTGTTTGCAGGCATAGGAACCCAGCGATGGTTTTAGGAGTTTTGTAAGCCTGTTGGCGATTTACGTTTGGGAGTTGGCTGGTGACGGCATGCAGGCAGCGAATAAGGAGACGTCTGATAATACTCAAACATCATTCTTTAGTAGAAAGAACCGGGAAGTCCTGGGCCACAGCCAGACAAAATTTACTGTGGCTAAGGGAATCTAAGGATAGCCCTTACAGGTGGATGCCGGCTTGCGGTGTTCGCCTCTGATGGGTATACACAACTCACCCACCTGGGAAAACCTTCGCTTCAGTGATTGACATGGCCCGATCGATGGTCGGGGCGATAGCCTGTGGTGTTCCCCTCTGTCTGGTATACACGGCTCATGAGTAGAGTTTCTACCCCCTCCCCCAACTCCTTAATTTGCATTACCGGGGCCGGCTGTGTACCAGATGTCCTAAGGCTGAACGCCTGTGACGACGCTTCTGCCAGATTGCCCAGGAACTTACCCTGTCCGCAGAGAACCAAGAGAACTTCACCAAAGCATAACAGGATCTGACGGGCTTCTTTAGGCCTCAGCTCGACCCCGTTCTAACACCAACCGCCAGGCAGCAAGAGGCACTAACCCCAAATCCTTTTCACCCAGACCGAGCGAGGCAAAGTGACCAGGAAGCCCAACGATGCTGACAGGCGCAAACCCGAATGGGGGAAAGGCAACTCTCGGCGGAGTGTCCCCAGAGCCCAGAACTATACCCAGAGTACCCAGAAATGTTTCCAGTAAACAACCAGACAACGAATCTTTAGGGAAGGATTCTGACTGTCCCTGAACGGCACTACGAGGTGCACGAGGTGTTGTTAGAGGCAACACCCTGAATCCGGGAGAGCCGGCAACAAACCCACTCCACCATCTCGATCGAAGAAAGCATTGCGGACTTTGTCAGGGCACATGAGGCAAGGAGGTAGGAGAGGGAGACTTGCACCAGAGACCGTCCACCAGACCCGTCCAAATACCAGCTCGCGATGTTTTAAGAAAGAAAGACAGGGGAATAACAAAGTCTCTGTAAATTATAATGTTAGTCTACACATTTATGATAACTTAAAAAACTTAAATTAATTAATTAACTAATTTTATTAATGTTAGTAAACATATAATACATATTATCAATTTTTATAGGACAAATCATGTTAATTTTAATGTTTACTTGAATTTAAATTTATAGTGACTGCAGAGTCATGGGATGTGCGACAGCAAGTACTCAAAGAAAATAAATAATTAGTTGTATGAACACATGCCTACCCAAATAGTCATCAGATATCCTGTAATAAATACTTTTTAGTGGAAGGCTGTTGGATACAGCGCTTACCTATATTGGTGATAATAATAGTATGGCTTATGAGTTATCAACAGCTATAAATTGCAAACTGTGGAAATACAGATTTATGAACAACACTGTCACCGAAAACGTCTAAGTTTACTTTAAATTACTGAACATACAAGTTAATACGTAATAATTACTTAATAATATAATAATATTAAGGCGCATTAGAAATAATTATAAGTGAGGAAGTTCTTTGTGTAAATTTAAAACTCACCTTCATTGAATTCGAGCTCATCCAGGACTTTGTCCAAATCTACAGCATACTTCTCCATGATCAGCAGGAGTTTACCATGACACCTTTGAAAACCAAAGGAGTACTTATAACCATGATAACATAGATGCCCTTACTTAATTCTGCCCTTTTCAGTCATACAAATTGCAATACATGTTACTTCTAGACATATTACTGCATTTTAAACAAAAGAATTTATTAAGTGTAGATATGCCATGCTTAAGTTATGTATACACATTCTAAAGTTTCTTTTTGACACACAGATTACCATCCTAAAAAGAAATATTAATTTGGTTAAGTTTCTATCAACTAAACATTTGTTTTACAGTAAATGAAATAAAATTTGCATTAACCTTCAAGCGGGCGCGCGTAGTCGAATCGACCGCGCTTAGTACATTTTCGTTCATATTACTATTATTANTGGATGCCGGCTTGCGGTGTTCGCCTCTGATGGGTATACACAGCTCACCCACCTGGGAACCTTCGCTTCAGTGATTGACATGGCCCGATCGATGGTCGGGGCGATAGCCTGTGGTGTTCCCCTCTATCTGGTATACACGGCCCGTGAGTAGAGTTTCTACCCCCTCCCCCAACTCCTTAATTTGCATGCCTGGGAGACATTACCGGGGCCGGCTATGTGCCAGACGTCCTAAGGCGCAAACCCGAATGGGGGAAAGGCAACTCTCGGCGGAGTGTCCCCAGCGCCCAGAACTATACCCACAGTACCCAGAAATGTTTCCAGTAAACAACCAGACAACGAATCCTGAGGGAAGGATTCTGGCTGTCCCTGAATGGCACTACGAGGTGCACGAGGTGTTGTTAGAGGCAACACCCCGAATCCGGGAGAGCCGGCAACAAACCCACTCCACCATCTCGATCGAAGAAAGCATTGCGGACTTTGTCAGGGCACATGAGGCAAGGAGGTAGGAGAGGGAGACTTGCACCAGAGACCGTCCACCAGAGACCGTCCAAATACCAGCTTGCGATGTTTTTAGAAAGAAAGACATGGGAATAACAAAGTCTCTGTAAATTATAATGTTAGTCTACACATTTATGATAACTTAAAAAACTTAAATTAATTAATTTTATTAATGTTAGTAAACATATACATCATATTATCAATTTTTATAGGACAAATCATGTTAATTTTAATGTTTACTTGAATTAAAATTTATAGTGACTGCAGAGTCATGGGATGTGCAACAGCAAGTACCTAAAGAAAATAAATAATTAGTTGTATGAACACATGCCTACCCAAATAGTCATCAGATATCCTGTAATAAATAATTTTTTAGTGGAAGGCTGTTGGATACAGCCCTTACCTATATTTGTGATGATGATAGTATGGCTTATGAGTTATCAACAGCTATAAATTGCAAACTGTGGAAATACAGATTTATGAACAACACTGTCACCGAAAACTTCTAAGTTTACTTTAAATTACTGAACATATAAGTTAATACGTAGTAATTACTTAATAATATAATAATATTAAGGCGCATTAGAAATAATTATAAGTGAGGAAGTTCTTTGTGGAAATTTAAAACTCACCTTCATTGAATTCGAGCTCATCCAGGACTTTGTCCAAATCTACAGCATACTTCTCCATGATCAGCAGGAGTTTACCATGACACCTTTGAAAACCAAAGGAGTACTTACAACCATGAAAACATAGATGCCCTTACTTAATTCTGCCCTTTTCAGTCATACAAATTGCAATACATGTTACTTCTAGACATATTACTGCATTTTAAACAAAAGAATTTATTAAGTGTAGATATGCCATGCTTAAGTTTTGTATACACATTCTAAAGTTTATTTTTGACACACAGATTACCATCCTAAAAAGAAGTATTAAATTGGTTAAGTTTCTATCAACTAAACATTTGTTTTACAGTAAATGAAATAAAATTTGCATTAATAAAAATATTAAAGGTATGTGACAAAACACACAAATAGTGAAATTTTAAATTTTTTCCTGCCAACTTTACTTATATTGCACAGAACTATAAGCTTCACTCTATGTAATTTTAATGGGAAGAAACAAAACACACCATAACCAACCTGGAGGAACTGGCCTAGGAGGACTCGCTGATCCTGATAAGACAACCCAGGGGAGATCCTCCCCAAACTAAGGATTACTATGGCCAACCCCAAAACAATCCAGAAAACTCAAGGGACAGTATAATAGCGTCTTTGAAAAGAAAAAAAAAAAAAAAAAAAACTCTCTCTAATTTTTTGGTAAAATTAATTATAAATCATTTAAAAACTTTAAAAATTGGCTATATTTAGACACATTTTTCTATTTTTGTTGGTTTTTCTGACATAAATACGTAGTTGTCAAAATTAACCAACGTTCATCTAAATATAACCTGATTGGCCACTAATCAATACTCCTGATTTCAAAATAATTACCGACACACACTTCTCACATATTTTCACACTAATTTGCCTGAATAAAAAACACTTAGTATCCACTATTATAACTTTTCCTGACGTGGAGATATCCCAGCAGTGTTACAGTGACAACTAGTTTACCAGGAAAGGCATACCAATGAAGATGGGTGGATTACTGGATTATCCCATACTAGCCTCAAGGAATGTAATAACTGGGATATTATTAAAAGGATCANATACCAATGAAGATGGGTGGATTACTGGATTATCCCATACTAGCCTCAAGGAATGTAATAACTGGGATATTATTAAAAGGATCAACTATGCTTACACACCACACGTGACCAATATTTTCCAAAACTACAATGAATCACCAAGGCCAACCACAGTGAGATATTACTAANAAGTCGAATAGATAGGAGAAATTTTGACCACTGAAGCAGAGGAGGAGAAGGTCTGGGCACTCAAAGGAAGAGGAAATCGATGTGAGGATTGCATTAAGATAATGGTAATTAGTTGTAGAAGCTTATAAGTACAACAAGTTGGATANAAGGAAATCGATGTGAGGATTGCATTAAGATAATGGTAATTAGTTGTAGAAGCTTATAAGTACAACAAGTTGGATAGATTATGGGAAATGGTCGAAGAATGTGATGACCCTACATAACATACAGGTATGTTTAATGTATGGTAGGCTCCTTAATTAATAATGTTCATTTTAAGTGTTTGTTGTTTGATACCATTTTTATCATTATCTTGACAACTGTCAGAATACACATATCATTATTTTTCATATGGAATCAAGTGTATTCATTATATGATTTTGTCATGTATTGAACAACTGGTTAAGCTGGATGGAGTGGCTCNCCATTCCCTTCTTGGTATGCAAACAAACCACAGTGGAGATCAAGGGATGACTCATTAGCACAAAGGCATGCTGGAAATGTCTCGTAAGAGAGAAAAGTTGGACATATTAATATACCTGAATTATCCAGACATAGGTCACATGCAAACAGCATGAATCTATGTCGGTGAGTCCATGCTAACTCCTTGACTGCTTACGTGGGCTTAGGCTATGCACTGATGGGGCAACCTGCGTGGACCATATCATTCCTCAGCAACTGCAAAAGCCAGACACATGTCATGGAACCAAAAGCTTCTGAAGCCCACCTTAGGAGTGACCTCAACAATAGTTCAGAATCTGGCACAATGAGGACTAGCAAAGCTATCGGGCCATGCAGAACATATAGTAGATCTACAAGGATCACCTGGGAGAAGTGTAACGGAATTAGAAAAATACGTTACATGCTGCTGGCATGCTTCTGCCAAGAAGGCAACAGCAATGACAATATCAACAATTGCCCAGAAACACCCACAGAAAAGTGACAACCCAGTCACAAATTGTTACCTGCAGGAGTATTCCAAGATGGCCAAGAGGGACTCTGGTTGATGTGATTAAGGACACNAGTGACAACCCAGTCACAAATTGTTACCTGCAGGAGTATTCCAAGATGGCCAAGAGGGACTCTGGTTGATGTGATTAAGGACACCCCGTAAGTGCTGAAGTACTGAGCTATACATCAAAAGAGCCTGGATTTAAGGGATTCCCAGAACTGGAAAATATGTGTTGGGAAAGAAGCAGAAACACTAAATATGTGGCCAATATAACAATCTCTTCAACCAAGTAAAATACAGTGGTGGTCAGTGGAGTACTAGTCAGGAATGGGAGACACTATGCTAAGGCAGTTTGCAGCCAGTGAGTTACATGAGAGGATATGCCAGAAAGGGGGACCCACATTCATAGACAGCAGGAAGTGGGTCGGCAGTGAATGTGTAGGAAGGGACTAGGTGCATTNCAGAAAGGGGGACCCACATTCATAGACAGCAGGAAGTGGGTCGGCAGTGAATGTGTAGGAAGGGACTAGGTGCATTTGATGGACCAGGGAAACAGGATATTAGGAGATCTGCTAGGCAGGGAGATAGCTGACCATTTGTAGAGGGGTAGCATTGTCCAGGGACCAAAGCAAAGAGACAGGGTAGTGGAAAGGGGCTCAGAAGTCGAATAGATAGGAGAAATTTTGACCACTGAAGCAGAGGAGGAGAAGGTCTGGGCACTCAAAGGAAGAGGAAAGGAAATCGATGTGAGGATTGCATTAAGATAATGGTAATTAGTTGTAGAAGCTTATAAGTACAACAAGTTGGATAGATTATGGGAAATGGTCGAAGAATGTGATGACCCTACATAACATACAGGTATGTTTAATGTATGGTAGGCTCCTTAATTAATAATGTTCATTTTAAGTGTTTGTTGTTTGATACCATTTTTATCATTATCTTGCCAACTGTCAGAATACACATATCATTATTTTTCATATGGAATCAAGTGTATTCATTATATGATTTTGTCATGTATTGAACAACTGGTTAAGCTGGATGGAGTGGCTCAAGGCTGGTATAGGGAGGTTGTCTCAGACGAGCATGCATCGTTGTGTGCAGGCAGGGGGATGACGTTACGTGAAGTCCTTGACCACAACCATTGCCATCCTCTGCCATTCTTGACCACCTTGCAGGCCAGTTTCATCATACGTGTTTTCATTGTAGTGTGTTTCAGTTCAATAGAAAAACCGA
>NQII01001926.1:4572-28918 GCA_002778355.1 Clitarchus hookeri | reverse complement strand
ATGTAAATAAATCTTAATACAATAAGTAAACTTTAATTAAATTATATCATTAACAGTTCCGATATATACTTCAATCTACCTTTTTGTATGTATTACAATATTTTGCTAAATTGATTAGCATTTTTTAGACATTTGGAGAATTTTATTAAAGTATATGACAGTTAAGATTACATGGCATTGTTTCTCTTCAAAAATAAATTTTGGTAGTTCCCACATGGACACTGTTAACAAAATATTTGACAGTTCCCACATGACACTGTTTGTTTACAAAATATTATAGTTTTCCCACGTGGCACTGTTTACAAAACGTTTGACAGGTGTCACATGGCAATGTTTTGTTTACATACTGCGGAATGATACATAATTGGGTCCCTGAAAGTAGATCTTTAGCAGGGCTTCAGAAAATCTTGAAGTTACCGTGAATACATTATATCACAAATTCCCAAAAGACAATGAAATAACAAGCCAGTGGGCACAACCCTACAAAAGACAAGATAAATATAATTCTGATAAGTTTTATGTTTGCTCTGACCATTTTGTTGTTGGTAACTATGAGAGAGAATTAAAGGCCAAGTTGCTTCAAATAGAAGCAAGCAAAGAACATTTCTAAGAAATCAGGAATCCCTTCTCGAAGTCTGCTATGTAACGAACTAACTCAACACGTAGACTCAAAAGCTGGCGAGCATAATTTGAGGTACTGTTCAACAAAATAAGAAGATTGCTTCTTTTGAATGAGCCAGAAGACAAAGATATTAGTGAATTTAAAAGTTTCAATTTTTCAAGTGATAAAATTAAAAATATATAAGATCTTCACAAGAAAGAATCCTCTCCAACTCAAAAAACATGAAAAAATTCTTAGAAATCTTGTCTTTAGTGTTTACAAAAAATCAGATTGATTTACTTCTATAAATAAAAAGTAACATGAGAGATGGACTAACCAAGAAATATCACTAGCATTCACATTAAGGTACTTAAGCAAATACTACCACCTTTTTTGAAGAACAAAATGAACATTCCTTTTCCGTCTAGTGTTGGAAGGCGGGAAGGTTTCCTTCACAACATGTTTCAGTATCTTCAAATTGCTGGATCAAAATTAAGTAACACGGAATGAGTGACAGTCCAAGAGTTTGATGAATTGAACATTTCCTAGAGGAAACAGTCAAATACATCAAATTTGATAAAAAGATAACTCAAGTCAATTATTAAAAAAAACCAATCATGTAGGATACATGGTGAAAGCCATTGTTAGCGATCTTGGAGGAGGAAATGTAGGCCTACGGAAGAAACTGGATGTAAATACGGACAAGACAGTTTTCATCCATCCAAGTGTAACATTCAAGGACGTTTATGTTTTCGCTGACATACTGTATATTTTGAAACTCGTCAGGAATTTGTTCCTCAATACAGGTTTCATGTTACCTGGTAACATATAAATAAACAAAGAGCCAGTTAAAGCCCTGGTAACTTCTGGGGAAAAAGAAGCAAGCAAGAAAGTGTGTGGGCGCGTGCGCGTGCGCACACACACACAAAAACCAGAACTGAAAATTTATCACAGGTGCCCTAAAAAAGGAACAGGCAATTTCATTCTTCTCGGTGGTCAGTTGTTTGATCAGAATGAACTCTTACATTCCGCGCAATCTAGGCGAGCCTTCCTGTAAAGTATAAGGTCACGACTTTTCCACACAGGATGCTATTTTTGAGAAGATAAACAACTTTGCAGCAGTTTTACATAGATCTGAAATGCACAATAGGTATTAGTTATATTTTAACCCACCGTCACAACCAAGACATCCTGGAAAATTTGTTCTCACAAATTCTTACACACATAGGGTTGAACGATCATCCCTCACTATTGGATGCATTGTACCGCCTGAGAATGATTATTTTAGGAAAAAATCAAGGTGTTCTACAAGCAAACACAAACTCTGCTGTGTTGGAAAACAGTGAATTTGTTGCGAGAAAAATTCTTAAAATATGTAAACAGTGTTCTTAATTCAACTGATGAAAGTGTTATGTGCAACGTCAACAGCTGATATCTTTAAAGAAAGCATGTCTGAAGAACACTTAGTTGCCTCTGATAATATTTGCACACAAAATGACGAAATTCCCCACTGACCTTGAAGACAGTGCATTTGAATATTTGTGTGGTTAGGTGGCAAAGAAACACAAACTCGAATTTCCGTACTTAGAGGATGAAGCGGTAACGCCAACAACCCCATTGGAGCTAAGCATTCAAGGGCCTAAGTGGTGAAAAATTTAGTGGAAAAACTTCTCAATCAATAAAATCATAATTAAAACCTTTATTCTTTAAAGAACTTTTATAAGGATGAAAAGTATTGTCAATGGGATCCATAAATAGGCCAGGAGACCAAGTGTCTCAGTGGACGTAGGACGAAAAACATGTAAAACGTATAAAAAAATTGTCACATAAAACATTTAGGACTTACAATCTTTTTTTGTAGAAAAACACAATGTTTATAAAATATTATGCTTTCTTAATTTAATCAAAAAACTATACAAATTCTTTTTTATATGTGTTGGATATTGGGTTTTAAGCAAATGTCAGTTTAATATTTTCAAGAAAGAAGTTTCTGGATGCTCCAGCAAATAATAGCAAGAAGCAACAGAAAGTAGAATTTTTTGGCGAGTAAGGCAATCATGAGTATTTTATGTGTGTTACTAGGGAACTTCACTAGAAGTTGATAGGAGACAGCAGTGGCTGAGGCCAGGAGGACTTTTGATGACATCATGTACCCTCGGCTGTCCAGCTACACAGTCATAATGTGAGCAACTGACCATTTCTAGCACACACATGGTTCAGACACAGAGGGAAACTCTCGCCACTCCACCCCTCCTCTTCCTTATGGCCATCTACAATGGAGAGAGGATTTTGTTTTACAAATTATAACTAAGGAAATGTAACTGGAGTACCCAATTCATTAAGTGTAATCAGTAATATAATGTAATATGGAACATGTTCATTGTAAATGGAATTGAGGAGCATTGCCTTGCCCTGAAGGGGGTGAGGCTATTCTCCCGGGCCAAAACAGCTGTCAGAGGTTTTTCGTCTGCAGCATAGAGGTGTATTTATGTAAATGGCATGGTGGGCAGTGGAACAGGCCTCTGTGAGGAGTGAGAGAAGTACTGTGGTCACGACCAGTGTAACACGTTTAGTAAAATGAACTGTGACCATAGGAAATCAGCAATTTATCAGTTAAGAGTTTACTTGCATATCCGGTCATGTTTCATGGGTTCGTTAGTACTAGGCAATAACAGACAATCAAACTACTATATATTTATTAACTTTGAGCTAGGTGGGGCATAATACATCTAGACAATAGACATTACAACAATTAATAGGCAATATCACTGATACCGGAGCGAGTTGAGTGTCGTAACCGGAATGGAAATTGCAAGGATATGGGGTGGTTGTAATTGTAGCAGTGGAGACATGGCTTGGTAAGGAAGTGCTAGATAGTGAATTCCAGACAAGATTTATATTTACAATCTAAAGAAGAAATAGGGACAGGAAAGGAAGGTGAATAATGGTGTGCTTAAGAGAGGGTTTGGAGGGGTCTGTGGAATGGGTTTGTGATGTGGCAGAGGTAATGTAAAAAATGATAAGGGGGAGGGGTAGAAGCATTAGATTGCTAGCAGTGTACAGGCCACCAGGTCACAGGTGTCCGGCAATAAAGAAGGTCAAGGAAAGGATTGATAAACTGAGAGACAGGCAGTGGACAGTAGGTAGATGCTGGGTACCTGAACATACAGAGTGTGGAGTGGTTAGAGAAAACTGAACAAATGGGCAACATAAAACAGAGGATGGCATCACAATTAGTGAACAGAGGGTTGGATTAGGCAGTAGAAACATCAACAAGAAGAAATGGGAAAGGTGTTGGGGCAGTGCTGGATGTGATGTTAATTAAGAGTGAGTATGACATAGTTGGTTCAATAGCCTTTGATGGCATCAGTGATCACAATATCACAATGGTGAAAATCGGATTGTAAGGCTGAGGATAAAGGATCCTAGGGTTTGAGTAATATGACAAAAAGTATAAGAGGGGAAACAAGAAGGGGCCAGAATATTCCTTGAGGGATACGTTTCAGCAGTAGGCCACGGTAGAAAGTGCAGATGGCTTGTGGTATGAATTAAGAGGAATCATATACGGAATGTTGGTGAAATTTGTCCCACAGAAAATAATAAAGGCTGGGGGTGATCCTATGTAGAGTGAAATCCAAATGAGAAAATAATGCGCAGAAGTCGAAAATGCGTCAGACGAGCCGGGAGAGTCCATTGTCGCTGCACGAAGGGGTGGGGTTGTTCAGTTCAGTAGTGACAACTGTTGCGTAGAGTTAGGCGAGAGCTGCTTTGCATGTACATATTATTTGTCGAAAAAACTTAAGCTGTGCAGCGCCATATTTAACAGCGCTGTAGTAGAGCCATATTTTCATTTTGTTCTGTACAGCACTAGCGGTGTCACATGGTTTCCCTCCCCTATTTTCCCTCCCTCAGGGCTGTGTGAAGATTATTTTCTCATTTGAACTTTACTGTACTATGGAAGGGAGATAAATAATCATGAAAAAGCTGCGTTGCTGCAAACCCAGTAGGTACTTGTCAGTGTTTGAGGAGCAACATGTTTTGCAAAGGGAAGGCGAAGAGAAAAGTACTGTTAGCACCACAATCCTGGCGGGTGAATTTACAGGATGCGGGGTACGGTCAATGATTTCACGCTAAAAACATTGGTCTCCGTATAGTCATTTGCACGTTTGCCGATGCAAGCAGAATATTTTGTAACAGTTTGTACAGCCTAGCTGTCACTAATATCAGCTGCCGCCGGCTGGGTCGTGCTAGCGGCCCAAGCACAGGCATCTAAGGAGACGAGCCACCAGGACTTGTGGCACTTACAGCAGGATGTACAGAAAGCTCAGGATAAAGGAGAAGGAGATAGTTAAGGTTATAGAGGGATTGAAGAGTAACTAGCAAGGCAGTGGATCCAGATGATACAGGGAATGACGCCTTAAAGTTTGGCGGGAGAGAGCTTTGTAGATATCTTGAAGAGTTCTTTAGAGGAAAGCAAGTTGCCACAGGGCTGGAAGGAGGCATTGGTGGTTCCGGTAAGTACACAAGCAAGGGGAGGAAAGGAAAAATCCTGGCAGTTACAGACCTGTCAGTCTTACATCAAGTACACGAAGGGTAGGCTTTTAGAACACTATGTGGTAGAGGTAATGAATGAAAAGAACTGGTTGGACTGCTGGAGGATTTGGTGCAGGCAGTAGATGAGGGAAAGCAGGTAGATGCTGCTTCATAGACTTTGAGAATGCCTTTGAAAAGGTGCAGCATGGGATTTTGATACAAAAAGTGGATGAGCTACTGGATGATAAAGTTGGTAGTGGATTGGATAGGGGACTACCTGAGGGGAAGAAAACAGAGGGTAAAAGTGAGGAGTCCTTGTTAAAGGAAGCTAGGATTACATCATGGGTTCCGCAGGGTAGTCTGCTGGACCCCTTGTCCACCATTATAGTCAATGACCTGGGGGTAATGGTGGGTGGCAAAGTGAGGCTGTTTGAGGAGGATTGTTTTTTGAATGCAGAGGCAGGTAGAGAAAATTAGTTGCAGGAGGACACAGAACATATAAGGTAAGGAGGTAGACAAAAAGGAATAAAATGAAGATTAATAAAAAGTAATAATATAGAATAGGGGTTTTCCAAAAATCGGGAAAATAATACCTGCACATGTTATACATGGTCATTACTAGAGACCAGATTACAAGCAAATGCAAATGCATATTTGCAAATGCATATTAGCATATGCAAATGCATATTTGTGCTATTTTTACAGATCTAAATACATTTTGGTCGGTACATTTCCAAACGTAACAACGTTGCTTGCTACCAATCTAAATAAAATGCACTGCTTTTTTAGCATTTGGACATCTTTTGCTTAGGCAAGTAAACACAGAATCGCGCGAGACAAGAACGGGTGACACCTTTTCGCTTCTACCGCACTTCTCCCACAGGCCAATAAAAACCAAATACGCGCAGTTTTGTTGTTGACATAATAACTTGCTGTGCGCCGCTAGATTAATTCTTCTTTGATTTTGTGACAGTTTAAAGTGTACGATGCCTCCAGAGAAAAAAAGTGTCTCAACGTGGATAGTGGACTATCCTGGAATATTTACTTACGACGGAAACATTTTATTCTGTCAAGTTTGTGAGAAAAATGTTTCATGCATGAAAAAATTTCAAATAAACCAGCATGTTAATACAAATTTTTACATTGCCGCGTTGAACAAGACAAGTCCACGACAACAACTTTTAACTGCGGTAAGTAGCAGTGCCTCTACTTCTAAAGGGAAACAAAACAATTAGTTTTCCTTGGATTTATGTGGAACATTGCTTGCAAGTAATATTCCTGTTTACAAACTATCAAATTTTACCTTAAAACGTTTTCTAGCAAAACATTGTTTGAATCAAAATATACCAGATGAATCAACATTACGTAAAAATTAAATACCAACAATTTTCCAAAATGTCTTGGAAGAAAAATGGAATGACCTCAAAGATAGCATTGTATGGATTTCAGCTGACGAAACTACAGACAGTTGCGGCCGTTATATTGTGAATCTGATAATTAGAAAATTGGAACTAGAGCTTTCTTCTTATTTGGTAGCCTGCAAAGAACTTGAAAAGACAAATAATTCTAACATCGCCAGGTTTGGGAATGAAGGTATAAAAATATATTTCCAGATCCTGCTGTAGATGAAAGGGTGTACATATTTCTCTCAGATGCAGCCTCCTTTATGATCAAGGCAGCAAAATCCCTCCAAGTATTTTATCCTATTTTATTCGTGTCGTTGCCCACGGAGTCCATCGACTCGCCGAAGAAGTACGATGCACATTTGGAAATGTAAATAAATTTATTTCGTCAACAAAGAAAGTATTTCTCAAGGCACCTATTTACATTAAAGCCTATCAAGAAAAAATTTTTACTGTGCCTTTACCACCTGAACTAGTGATGACCCGATGGGGAACGTAGCTTGAAGCTGTACTGTTCTACAATCAAAATTTTGATGCCATTAAAGGTGTAGTAAATAACTTTGACAGCGTAGATTCTATGGCAGTTTGTCAGTGCAAGGAAGCATTTGAAGACTCTTCTATTAAAAAGAACATTGCTTTGATTAGCACCCATTTTTCCCACATACCGAAGAGTATTAAGAAGCTTGAAACTCTTGGTTTGACGTTGAATGAATCCATTTAGTTGATGTGTAAAATCCGCCAAATGAACTCAGAATTGCCAGAAATATTCCCGCATAAACTTAAAGAAAAGTTTGGTAAAATTGTACACAACCACCCCAGCTTCGAACCTTTGTGTCTAATTAATAGTTTTATTAATGACAGGGATGAACTTTTGCCTGAGACGATATCTGCTAATATAGCACCTAAATTCAAGTATTGCCCAGTAACGTCGGTGGACGTGGGACGTTCCTTTTCCACCTATAAAAATATTTTAAGCGATAGAAGGTACATCTTTACAACCGAACATTTAGAACAATACATGATTGTAAATGTTTACAAAGGCAACAAAGATTTTTGATTAAATTTTATAAACTAAAAAAAAAAAACAATTTAATTTTTGTTTTATTTTATGTTGCATGTTTTAGGCATTTTTCATGCATATTTGCATGCATATTTCAGTATTATTATGTTGCATATAATCCGGTCTCTAGTCATTACTAATCACACTTGATAAGAATTTTATTGGGGCTTCCTGTAATTTGCAGTATATACCATTAAATGTATTGGTGAGGAGGGCTATGAAGATTGGAGTGCTTACGCTGTACAACACATAAAATATACGTCAAATATATTTCTATCGGGTTGCTGAATCGTGTTAAATGCGAGAATATCTCTGGAAAGGACAGTGTTATTCACTGGGTATGTTTTTGCTGATGCACTAAGGTTATAAGGGAAAAACAACAGTAATCTAGCAGTGTCGAAATATAATACATTCACATTAATTTTTTAAGGCTTACCTTGTCTATACTCACACTAGGATTGTACTACATAATATATTAGTAGAAAAAATATACATATTGTATATCATACAAAATTACGTCCACNTCACACTAGGATTGTACTACATAATATATTAGTAGAAAAAATATACATATTGTATATCATACAAAATTACGTCCACAGGTGTTGTTTTCGAAGCAGTTGACATGTATGGCCATGATACATTAGTTGAACAATATTGTACATAGACAGGAAACAAATGTGCATCAATAATGATTTACGTTGTAGTGGCACTACAGTATGTTTGCTAAAGTAAGGATTATTAGTTTGTTTACATAGTACACTTACTGTTTTGGTTTATAATTCTNTCACACTAGGATTGTACTACATAATATATTAGTAGAAAAAATATACATATTGTATATCATACAAAATTACGTCCACGGGTGTTGTTTTCGAAGCAGTTGACATGTATGGCCATGATACATTCGTTGAACAATATTGTACATAGACAGGAAACAAATGTGCATCAATAATGATTTACGTTGTAGTGGTACTACAGTATGTTTGCTAAAGTAAGGATTATTAGTTTGTTTACATAGTACACTTACTGTTTTGGTTTATAATTCTAAATTCATTTTATTAAATTTTTATTTTCATTGAGTTTGGTTTGTAAACAATTGGACTAACTCCCAGGTATTTAAGCAGTATTATTATTATAAACATTCGTTTAACATTTCTGATAAATTTCACACATACTAAAACTTTATACACTGTAATTATAGTCTTATTTCTCCATGTAGGTAATGTTAAACACAGCTATAGCTGTTTATTGTACTTATCAGTGCAGACAGGCATAAGAGGTTTAATTGTAAATTCTTTATTTTTCTTGAAACTGTCATATTAATCACTGATTTTATCTGCGATATCTGGCCATAATTTTTTATTTTTGGAAGCCTTGGAGTTAATAAAGGACTCTCCTTCTGGCTTTAATTATGAGTAGATGCGTTGGATTAATCTTAAAAATTATCTGCTCCATTCTAATGGCGTTGGAGAGACGTGAGAGTATGTACATGTGCGCAGAGAAGAGGCCCAAAAGCACCTGAATTAGAATTTTAGTCATACAATCTTCCAATGCCTCCTATGCCAGGGATGATGCCAACACTTGATGCCAAGCCGTAAGCCTGCATAAAAGGAAAAATCTGCTTATTTTGGTCTACATTAATAGTTTGAAAACTGAACTAAGAAATGTAAATTTATAATTTTTTCTCAAAATTTTTACAATTCCTTTTTCCAGGATTAGTTCATTACATATTACGTAATTTTAAAATCAATATAGTGATCTACAACTCGCCTCTATAAGAAGATATTGCCTGACCTACATAATTTATTTTTCTTATATGTTGGGAGGGAGTTGGTATTCAAAGTAAAGTCTAAATAAGCTGAACCAAAAGCGAGTGTAAAAAATATTAATATCTATTTTGTTTCAGTAGTTTTCATTTGCTAAAACATGTTTGCAATATATATGTCCCTTTTCATCTAAGAATTACCTTCATCATGCATAATAAAATCCATCATTACTCATTTAATTGGAAGTGCCTTGTTTGTGTAGTTTGTTAGTTCCTAGTGTCCTCCCATATGTTCATCTATGATTGCATTGATTGGTAAAATTTGGTAACTCACAACAGATCCTTAGACTTGCACTTAAATGTTTTCTTCCACACACACAATTTCTGCCCCATAGAAATTAATTGTCTGCCCAATGTGGAAGCCTATAATATATACACCATAACATGACCGTTGTATGCTGGGAGCGAGTGCAATTTCAGTGTACCGTACAAATTTGATTGTGCGGTGGGATGTGATTTACAAGTGCTATTAAATGTATTTTGTTGCGATACTTTCCATTTGGAGAGTTAAATCAAATTATTGTGTGAAAATCTGAGTGTTTCTTTGCAATTATGTCCACGTGACGTGTTATAATATAATTATTGTGCAGAAATAAGAGTGTTNAAAATCTGAGTGTTTCTTTGCAATTATGTCCACGTGACGTGTTATAATATAATTATTGTGCAGAAATAAGAGTGTTCGTGGTGTTTCGACAAATGTAATAGACGTCAAGGGTCCTATATGTGCGTTACAGGCAATATATCACCAAGGACCTATATTCACAGATTACAAGGGTGAGTAACGTCATTTATACACTAGTTTTTGCATGGAAACTAAATGTAGTTAATTGTAGTGTTGCATGTGACATTAGGAATTGATAATAAATACGTGACGACGGTAATCGGTTGTAAAATGCAGAAGACCTAACCATATTAAACCTAACTTTACGATAGGTGAGTCACAGGGGGTGGATGAGCCGACACGAGCTTACGTATTATATTTGTTCTAACACACTATCTTGTGTCGGCACTCTCTCCCCCTGTAATCACATATCGTGAAGTTAGGTTCAGTTAGATTAGGTCTTCTTGCATTTAACTTGGTTAACGACCCCAAATATCATGTAATTTACATACATTTTATGTGTTTAACCNAAAATCTGAGTGTTTCTTTGCAATTATGTCCACGTGACGTGTTATAATATAATTATTGTGCAGAAATAAGAGTGTTTGTGGTGTTTGGACAAATGTAATAGACGTCAAGGGTCCTATATTTGCGTTACAGGAAATATATCACCAAGGACCTATATTCACCGATTACAAGGGTGAGTAACGTCATTTATACACTAGTTTTTGCATGGGNTGGTGTTTCGACAAATGTAATAGACGTCAAGGGTCCTATATGTGCGTTACAGGCAATATATCACCAAGGACCTATATTCACAGATTACAAGGGTGAGTAACGTCATTTATACACTAGTTTTTGCATGGAAACTAAATGTAGTTAATTGTAGTGTTGCATGTGACATTAGGAATTGATAATTTTATGCACTGCTGCCATTAGCCATGTAAAATGCAGAAGACCTAACCATATTAAACCTAACTTTACGATAGGTGAATCACAGGGGGTGGATGAGCCGACACGAGCTTACGTATTATATTTGTTCTAACACACTATGTTGTGTCGGCACTCTCTCCCCCTGTAATCACATATCGTGAAGTTAGGTTCAGTTAGGTTAGGTCTTCTTGCATTTAACTTGGTTAACGACCCCAAATATCATGTAATTTACATACATTTTGTGTGTTTAACCCCATAATTTCCCTCATCTTCATAGCCCTCCTGACTATCACATTTGGTAGTACGTATTGTGTGAATANTCACAGGGGGTGGATGAGCCGACACGAGCTTACGTATTATATTTGTTCTAACACACTATGTTGTGTCGGCACTCTCTCCCCCTGTAATCACATATCGTGAAGTTAGGTTCAGTTAGGTTAGGTCTTCTTGCATTTAACTTGGTTAACGACCCCAAATATCATGTAATTTACATACATTTTATGTGTTTAACCCCATCATTTCCCTCATCTTCATAGCCCTCCTGACTATTGCATTTGGTAGTACGTATTGTGTGAATATTGTGATGCCTCTAGTAAATTCGTGCTCAGTGTAGTTAGTAATTATGCTTTAACGTGGTAAGGGAATGTAAATTACATGGAATTTACATACATTTGTGTTTTACCACACAATTTACCTGATCTTCATAGCCCTCCCCACTATCACATTTGGTAGTATGTACTGCGAATATCACAATGCCCCTAGTAAATTTGTGTTCTCGGTAATTAGCAACGTCGATTTATAACATTTTCCGTGAAAATTTATTTTGTTTGCAGAAAAACCCCATGACTATATGATTACCCATAGCAGAAGTTTCAGGGTATAAGTATCTGGGAGGTGGTGGTTAAAGTGATCTTAGGTGGAAAAAGCAAGTACAGAGAGTGGTATCACAGTGAAGAAAGGCTTCGAAAATGCCGGAAATGGTCTTGAATGGGATTAGTGGGGAGGTGAAAAAGAACGCTTATAAACTTATCATTAGGCCAATAATAGCATGTGCATCTGCAGTCTGGGATGTATGAGAGCTGGAGAAGGTGCAGAGAAGGGCTGTGAGTTGGGTTAAGGGTAAATGGCAAAGGCAGAGGTGAGAAGGTGAGATTGAAAGGAATTTTAGTTCATCCTTAATGATGAAGTTGAGGTGGAGCTCTCTTACACTCTTCCACATTCACTGCTGGTGACGCTTACAAGCGTCTGACAGAATGCAGGCATTAGGTAGTACCTGAACCCAGTGAGGCAGATGCTAATAAGAGCGGATTTGCATTTAGCGCCCTCTAATGTTCAGAAATTATATTGGGAATCAGTATTAAGTAATTACGGAAAACTAAATTCAAGATTTTACAAAAAATGCAATTTCAGCTTTATATTCCAGCAGCAAATGTGCTAAGGAACTGGTGAAGAGTGAAGGGGTCGGTTAGAATTACAGGGTGGTGAATGGACTGAAGATAATGGGGGAAGTTAACTGGACATTAAGCCAAAGGGTTGTAGAGACACACAGGTATTAACAGTAGAAAATTTTGGGGGTTATGGAGGTGGACAGAAAGAGTAAGGCATTCCATGCTGGTGAGAACTGAGGAGTGGAATGTGTTGTGGGAGAAGGTTATGATGAAGGGTGAAGGGTGTTGTGTGATTTACAAAGGGAGTGAAAAGGGATGAGAGAAGGAATCACTATCAGGCGATAGCTTGACTGTAAATGGTAAAATATTATTCTTATTCTTATTATTATGAAAGAAAAAACAGATTACTGATGGGGTGGGGTGTTAACATGTAATAACAAGTCTAAAGGCAGAACACTAGAAAGAGAGGTCTAGGCCTAATCTGTTCAGTGATGATAAGAACAAAATTAATATGTATGAAATAACTTAAATTATACTATTTGTAGTGCAATTGGACTAGACAGATTTCCTATTCGACAGAACCATTGTACTTTTTTGGGGCCAAAAATAAAGGACCAACAACACACTGGATTACAAACTGATAACACCCAAGGTTTTCAGAATGCCAACTACCTCTGCAAATATTTCCTGGTTGCGGCGATACTCCTCTTCATAAAAAAATAACCCCATTGTTTTGGTTTTTTTCTGGCGTAGTAACAAACTGTAATTGTTATAAGCAAAGTATACTTTATTTGGTTTCAGGACACATCAAATTTTTATTCGTAACACAAAAACTTGCACCATACCTATAAAAAGGAATACATGAAACGACACAGCAGCATATTATAGTACCACGGGACAATAACTTCAATATCCTTATCCACAGTGTTAACTTATGTTGATCATTGCAATTATTAACATAAGTACGGTGAATTGAAATGTTTGTATCACATGTTTTAATGTCACGTCCTAAAATGCTTATCACCGTATTTATATACAATTTAGACGTTTTAACTTAATAATAATTGTTCCACAAACTTACCTAACCTCAAATGTAAATGTCAAAACATTTAAAGGTCATTCACGATTTTTCATTTTGTCCGAATGTCAGTACAATCGTTATCAAACTCAAGCCATTTCGAATATTGTATTATTGTTTCGAATGTATGCTGACAACGAAGTAATAAATATAAACGCCTTAGTTTTCTAATTACGCAATTCTCAACTATTAGGGAGCACATAACTCACCACACCACAGTACNACGAAGTAATAAATATAAACGCCTTAGTTTTCTAATTACGCAATTCTCAACTATTAGGGAGCACATAACTCACCACAGTACCACACACACACACACACACAGCTTACAGAACACCAACAAACTCAAACAAAACTAATTTTTGGCATTTGCAGAATTCGTGATACTTTTATCATATCATATTATGTGTTATATATTTTTTATGAAAGTGAATGTTAATATTATATATTTTGTTATTTTGTGTAATATTCTCTCAGTCAAAAATATTCGTATACTTACGTTTATACCTCACATGTTAAAATGTAAAATATTACCACTTACAGCGTGTAAACCACTAACATAAAATATAACTCATTTTTAAAAGTATAATTTATAACATATAAACTGTAATTGGCTAATGTAAGTAAGTTGTTATCTTTTCTGTATTAAGCCCAAACTTGAATCTATTTGTAACTATGAAAACATGGCAGAAGATGTTAGTTTTTGTCCGTTACATGAATGTGTTTTCTCCGGAGATGTGAGAAAACTTTCAGCTCTGCTGCGGACAAATGACGTTTCGAAAAAAGATAAACATGGTACATAACACATTTTATTTAAAAAAACATTTTAAAGCATTTATTGATAGCGTTGTAATTATAGTGCAAGTGAGCTGCGTTTATGAATTGTCCGTTATTTTTCATAGTTTATTGATATTGTAACTCATATTCTTTGTAGCAACGCGATTATTTACAATGCCGAAGATCCCTCTAGTGATGAAATTGTTCTGCAAGGATTTGTTGAGGTCTACTGGGTTGTCAGTGAGAGTGATGCTCAGGAACATTTCAAGTTAACCTCATGTTATCTGACTGTAAATATGTAGAGATTCAACTGACAGGAGAAATCTCTTGGAAATTTAAAGAATGGTCATGCCATGATGTGGAAACTTGGATGTAGCATGTAGACATCTCTGCATATGATTAAAGATATGCAGAGTATGCATTTGGAGACCATGTGTCTCCATTGTGGTTTGGCCTTTTGAGGAGTCAGAAGCATGTGCTTCAAACTTATTTTCCAGACCTCTCTGTAGGACTTTGTTCACCTTTCCGTGTAAGTGATTTTGCTGCATGTTTACAATTTCTTCTGATAAAAAGCAGAGGAATGGTGTGTGACATGCTTTTATCATGTAAGTAGTGTAGGTGTACTGCTCTTTATCAGTTGGTTGGAAATTACTTTGATGTCATTGATAAAGGAAGTGCTCAAGGAAGTATTTTGCTTCTCCCAGTGACTGCACCTACATGGGCCCAGACACGTCTGAGTGAATTAGTATGAACATTAATTTTGCTCACGAATCCTCAAATGGAAATGATTATCTGGTCTGTTTTCCTTTTAAATGTACGCCAGGATATATTATTGTTAACTTTGCGACTGTTCCCTCCAAATTTTCCTTGTATAACATTTTACATCTTTGACTGCCAAACTGCACAACATCCAATTTTTATAATTTTGTTAACATGCTGGTAGCTAATTCAGGTAAAAATAGCCTCAGGGATAAGAAAACAACCAGAAAAAAAGAGCCACTGAAGTGGATCTATCAAGAAATTCTTTAAGTTAACATTTTAAAAATTAACTGACATCACTGAAGTAGGTAATAATATAAATTACTTAAAACAAAAGAATCAACAGACTGTAATCTGCTCATTAAAAAATGCAAAAATTCTTTATGTAAGCCCATAATGGATATTGCTAATATGTCATTAGTAAACAGGTATTATGCCAGATAAACTAAATAAAGCTAGGGTGATAGCAATATATAAATCTGGGGACAAAGTTAACCCTGGAAATTATCGTCCTATATCAGTACTACTACCCATTGGTCAAATAATTGAGTGAATTGCCAGATAAAGATTAACTAAAAATCTGGAGAAATGCAAATATTTATATCCCTATCAACATGGTTTCATTAAACTTGACAACACAACCAACGTTGCTCTTGATATTATCACTAGACTCCAAATGCATTAGACAATAATAAAACTGCATCTGGCCCATTTCTAGACTTGAAAAAGGCTTTTGACTCAGTCGACAATAACTTATTACTGTACAAAATAAAACATGCAGGTGTTACAGAAATTGCTCTCAAATGGTTTGAAAATGATCTATATGACAGAACAATTTGTAGATTATAACAATTCTTGTAGATTTGCAAAACCCTGAGGATAGGAGTACCACAAGGGTCAGTTATAGAACCAATATTGTTTATATTATTCATAAATTACATGGGAAACCTACCTCTGAATGGTATACTATCATTGTTTGCAGATGACACAAATATTTCTTATGTAAGTGACAATGAAAATAAGTTGAATCAGATGATGCAAGATGACCTGTATATTGTGCAAGAATGGTTCAGAAGCAATAGGCTAACACTTAATATTGAGAAGTCAAATCTTATTACATTCAAGAAGATAAGAAATAAGTCTAGTATGAATAATTTTGTATTAAATTATGACAATAACTCTCAAACAAGTATTAACCACAAAATATCTTGGACTAGTTATAGATAGTCACCTTACATAGGAACACCATATTACCTTTATGAAAGATAAGATAATCCCAGTTTTAGGAGTGATGCATAGATTAAGATGCCCCCCTAGGTGTTAAAAAGCATTTATTGTTGACTCATAGAATCCCACTTAATATATATGTGTGTTGTATGGGGATGGTGCAGTAAAAAATATCTGCATCGTATAGCAATATTACAAAATCTATGGCTATAACTATCTGATATCAACAAAGGAAGTCTGTAAAAATACAGAAATAATGCCACTCAAAGATGTGATAAAATATCCAGCTGCTCTTATTCTATATAAACACTGCAATAGATTGACACTACTAAATACNCACTCAAAGATGTGATAAAATATCCAGCTGCTCTTATTCTATATAAACACTGCAATAGATTGACACTACTAAATACACTCTGAATTCTGAGATACATATTTACCGAACCAGAAATCAAAACAAAGTACTTTTTAACGCAAATAACACAACCACTTTTGGAACCAAAATCATCAGTCATAACCTGATAAAAATCTTTAATGAAATACCTAATGAAATATATGAAAATAAATAATTTGCATTAGTAAAAAAGGTTATATACAGGTATTTGTTTTGTGAGGCGAAGAATCTAGTAAATATGTGAAAAATTAAAAGGACTGTGTAAACAAATATATTAGTGTTTTGTTTATTATAGTTACCTAGAATGTTAATCTATTTATAATTCTCTATGTCTGATGTTATATTCTCAATGTATAAACACGAGTGTTATCCATATGCATCTGAAAATTCTGAGACGCCCGGTCATCTCATGTCTTGCACCAACAAATTTCCTGCATCAAAAACTACTTTTTTTTACCCGACTGCACCAGAAAATTTACAAAACGTCTATCCCTACCTTGGGTGATATTTTTCATCGCTGTGCTGGCTGGCCGGGGCGAATACGTGGATTGCCCGGCGTAGCTGGTAGCAGACGTCTGTGACTTCAAGGTCCGATGGGGACCATCACATGAACACCACCGTGAGTACAGCAGAGTGACCACGCCATCCATTTGCAGAATAAATACTAACCCTAGCTCCGGTGATGTGGGGCGCTAACTTGCGTTGTGACGTCACTGTTTCCGTATTAGCTCAGTTGGTGGGCCAATCCTAGATGATGGGACGTTGCGGGAAATGTTGGACCGGAAGTATTTTATTAAAGTGTAATTCTNGCTAACTTGCGTTGTGACGTCACTGTTTCCGTATTAGCTCAGTTGGTGGGCCAATCCTAGATGATGGGACGTTGCGGGAAATGTTGGACAGGAAGTATTTTATTAAAGTGTAATTCTGGAGCAATCTATACCCTTCCTTTCAACGTTGTGGAAGGGGTTTGTAGACTCTGGCTGGGGCCAAGGACGAGAGGAATCGGCTCCCGTTAGCGGTCATGGACACACAAATGTAAGATAAGTACTCAGGTCTTTAGGAAAAACAACTATGTCTGTTTTCATTTTTCCTCACATCGGAGTGTAATTTTATGTGAGGTTTTGAAAAATCACTTTAAATGGTAGAATTTTCCACTCACTACTGTAGCGAAAGTATTGTGGAATTTTAGATGAAAACTCAAATTTTGGAGCGAAAATTTAATGGGTGTATAGATTGTGACTATTATGATTGAATGACCATATAAAAAGAATGTTGTACAAACTTTGGTATTTATGCTTACTGTAGAGCGGAGATTTTGTAATGTTGAAAATTTGGTAATTACTAAGTTTAGGGGCTTTTCTAAAAAACACAATAAAAATTCAAAATTATGATGTATTTCTACTCTACTAATCACGTAGAACACGAATATACTAGGGGCGTAGCTTTAAAATAAGTACAACATAATTTTAAAAATTGAACAAAATTGCGAAATGAAAAGTATAGCACGTTTGTTTACGTTTCTGAACGAAACGTCCTAGACCATCAAAAGTTGCATTAATGGGTTCTGCACAGCTTACCTTGTTCATATTCAAGACGCCGTAATGTTAAAATAAGTAGAACATATTTAAAAAACTTGCGAAATATGTTTGTTTACGTCTATTAATGTCAGAGGAATTTATACCAGCCCCCTACCTAGGCGAGTCAATTTACATTATTTTGGTGTTTTTTACGGTTCCTTTAAATCCCTACAATCCTACATTCGTACTTTAGTGTAAAACCCAAACATCCTAGGTTAGTGTAAAACCCAAACAACCTAGGTTAGCGTAAAACCCAAACATCCTAGGTTAGTGTAAAACCGTACAATCCTAGGTTAGTGTTAAACCCTACAATCCTAGGTTAGTTTAAAAATGTAAAATAGTGATTCATCCATTGTGGGGTTAGGTTCTGTTAGGTTAGGTGGGCACATATTACGAAATTAGTCGGACGTTAATGCCCCTAGTATATTCGTGTTCTGCATCATTAGTAAAGTAGAAATATATCATAATTTTGAATTTTTATTGTGTTTTTCAGAAAAGCCCCTAAACTTAATAATTNGTAAAGTAGAAATATATCATAATTTTGAATTTTTATTGTGTTTTTCAGAAAAGCCCCTAAACTTAATAATTACCAAAAATTTTAATGTAAATTTTTACTGTTTTGTAATTATGGAAAAAAATATGTTAATATATGTAACGTACAATAACAAAGGCTTTTCTTTATTTTCCTTAGGGTGCATATGTGTCCTTTGGCATCTTACCTAGAAAATTGGCATTGTGTCTTTTTTAATAGGCGTAGTAGTTTTCTCGGTAAATGTAAAAAATAGTGCGTTTTTTGAAGGAGACATAGTAGAACCACAAATGTTATATAAATAGCTTTTGCACGCCTTACCAGTTTCATATTTAGGACGGCGTAATAATAAAATAAGCAGACGTCGAAAATAAAATAAATAATAGACGAGGAGTTTGGCCGCTTTGTTTACGTCGGACACCATGATGTTTAGTCCTATAATGCTGTAGTAACGTAAACAAATGTGAATCGGCCGTCACCTTATTGGCTGTGGATGCGTAGACGTTACCGTATGTTAGTTGCAGTTTAGATGCGATACAGTGCTGTTCGTGGCAAGTGGAGTTGTGACGTCCGAATCCGAACGTGCGAAGGCTAGTGATTTAAAAATGGAGGGTGCAAGTACGAGTGCTTCTGTACGTGACATTCGTCTATGTGGCGGGTGTTACTTGGACGTTCGCTAGTTTGTTGAATTAAAGTTGTTTGGGCCACTGTTGTTTGATTTTTTAGTATATCATGGTGCAAGTCATGCACGATGGTAGTTGAATTGGCTGAGGACAGTGAATTTTTTTGTTGTCAACGGTCATACGGGATATGTATTGGTAAAAAATTAAGAAAGGTGCGTTGCAACGATGAACGCGAGTGTATGCACCACTTCCTACTCACAGNTACGGGATATGTATTGGTAAAAAATTAAGAAAGGTGCGTTGCAACGATGAACGCGAGTGTATGCACCACTTCCTACTCACAGCGGGAAAATTGTACCCGCCGTCTACCTAGGTGAGTTAATTCANAGCGGGAAAATTGTACCCGCCGTCTACCTAGGTGAGTTAATTCATATACTTCCGGTATGTTTTACTGTTACTTTAAAACCCCAAAATCCTAGATTAGAATAAAACCCTAGGTTAGATTAAAACCCTATAATCGTAGGTTAGATTAAAACCCTACAATCCTAGGTTATGTTAAAACTCTACAATCCTAAGTTAGATTAAAAATGTAAAATAGGGTTTTACTCATTGTGGGGTTATGTTAAGTTAGGTGGGCATATATTATGAAATTGGATGGACAAATGTTAAATTTAGGTGTTTTTGTATATTTTTGTGTGTGTTTTTAGTGATTTTACTCCACAATTCCCCTGATCTTGATAGTCCTCCCCACTATCATTTTTGTGATTTGTAAGCATAATACGTTAATGCCACTAGTAAATATGTGTTCAGTGTAATTAGTAGGGTCGAAATATACTACTTTTTGGGATTTTTTTCTTCCGGAAAAGCAGCTATTCTTTATATTTACCGTTTTCTCAGTAAAGAAAATAGGAGAATAAATCTTGTGAAGGTTGTTGAAAGTTGCCGGCAGTTTGCTGGTGGAGACATTGCATGTGATTATCGAGAGACTTAGCCCTGTTGGCCAAGGAGGCGAAAAGGTGGGTTTTTGCAGTGTCAAAATACTTATGTTGTTCAATTGTAATGTTCCACAGTTTGATGTAATGTACATAATTGTACAAGGATGTAATGTTCATCCACCATGACACCTTTTTTGTATAGTCCATACAATGAACTGTCAGCTCCTCGGGACATATAAACAATAAATAACAATATTTAAAAATATTTTTTTAGGTATATTGTATATTTAGTACTGTTTTTCCAATTACATTATTCTAATTCACTTTACCACAGCTTTTTACCAGTAGCATCTTGCTATTTGTCACTTCATTAGTACTGATCACAAGTGAAATTTCATCAAAGAGCCATTCGTAGTGCTGTGTTATATGCACTAATGGCCCTGAATTGATGAACCCATCAATATCATCACTAGTTGCTGCTGAAAACATCACCACAACATTTGACAATTGTCTGAACTTGAAGGCGTAAGTAAATAAATGTCTTACTACCCCCAAACTTGCTACATTCAATTTGAAGTAAAGCATGAGTAGTTGAGAACTTTACTGCTCAATGTTTTACCATAAATATACAAACCAACGATTATGGCACTTGAGAGTTCTTGTGTTGTTATTAAAGCAGACTGTATNATGTTTTACCATAAATATACAAACCAACGATTATGGCACTTGAGAGTTCTTGTGTTGTTATTAAAGCAGACTGTATGAAAACAAAGCTTCTACAGGATCTTAGAATTTCTGAGTTCACAGCTCTTTATGTAAACAAGTGTAATAAAAATGAAGTGCAGCATCTAAAACAAATCACCGATAAGAAAAAAAATGGTAAAGGTCAGAGATGCTTCAATTATTATAAGTACGGGTACATAAGTAAAAGCTTTTGAAATAAGAAAGTCCCAGAGTGATGACAGTTCTGGTTTTGTGGTCATGTTTTCATTAGCAACTAGTTATGATAATGGCTGATAATAAAACAAGAGGTAAGAAATGTTCAACATATACTTGAATTAGCTACAAACCACTCTGGTAGCCAAATTATTAAAAATTGATGTTTTGTGCAGTTTTACAGTCATGGATGTAAAATATTGTTACATGTTGCTGCCGTGTGTCACTTCTCTTAACCCATCGCGCTTGAGCGTACGAAGGACAGTGTATCAAGGGCATCTCTGGAAACCCGAGGAGTGCTGAGAAATTTGCAAAAGTGTGCCTCACTACCAGATAAGGTTAAGTTATTAGAACTTGTGTGCTCCCATCTTTGAGCAGATTGAATTTCTGGGGTTATAATTTCAAGAATGTTCTAGTCATCGCCGTAGTCCCTTTCAGTTAGACTCTGAGTCCTGAGAACTTTCTGGATTGGGCCAACTTGTCTATTTAAGCCATGATGGGCCTCTGAGTAGTCAGTCTATAGTTTGAAGCATTGAACGGCCTTTTGCGTCAGGTGTTTCGCACAGAAGGTGCCGAAGCGATGAGCCAGTGTAGCGAAGAATGGTGATGACAGTGACCTGTGAGAGCTAAGTCTGCGAACTGTGAGCATCTGTACAGTGGAGAGTGAGACTTATGGGCAAGACTATTGAACTGAATAGATGAGTGACAAACATTTGGAATGGTGGCAATAGACAGTTGGTTTAATTGTGTGTCGATAATAATGCTACAAGCTGTCAGAGGCATATCTGAATTCTTGAGGAATGAAGGTCGTAATAAAATAGCTAGATTTATTTATTTTTAAAATTTATTTGTAATGCTAAAAAAATACACACAAGCTATTATTTACATAATCAAACCATGTATCTCCACTATCACTCTTGTTATTGTCATTGAGCACAATATTTAATGTCTTTCTCAGTTTTAATTTAAGTCCTTATCACTGTCTCTATATTGGTTACAGTCACTTAATTCACACTCATGATTTACACATATTCTAATTCAAACTTTCATTGCCAGCATTCCAAATGTCTTGTCTCTCACACATCTCATTCAATGGTCGCGCACGTCAGTCTACACTCACCACTGTACCAATGCTCACAATTCACACATTTTTTCCTTGTTAGTGTTGTTGCCACTCGTCGTTTTGCTGTCCTTGTGCACCTGTCGCGTAGGCCATATATTGCTCCTAACTCTAGAATGTCAGCTCAGAGGCCTGTTGCTACTTAAATAGACTTACTGGCCAAATTCAGAAGGTTTGTCCTGCATCCCAAGTCTCACTGAGAAAGGTTAGGGCAATGAGCTGAACATTCTTTCGATGATAACTCCAGTCATTGGATCTCCTTAAGGGTTAGATGGCAGTCAAGAGTCCCAATAGACTTATTGTGGTGGTGACACACATGGTTGCATGTCTTTGTAATTCTCCATGTACTCCTGGGGTTATCATTGATGCCCTTAGCACGCTCCTTCACATGCATGTGCAGGATTGGACAAGGGAAGCAATGCAGAGTTATAACATGTAACACTACCCCCTCCTCAAGTCTGTTCATTCCAAACAAATTCTCCAACAACCAGACCTTTGTAGAGTGTCAACTGGTCAATGTGGACAACCTTAGGCTTTGCCCAAGAGCCTTTACAACAAAACCGAAAAATCAGAACATTGATATTCTTCGTGTTTTTCTATGGGCCTTCCCAACCTTTCTGTAGCTCTGGGCAGTACCCTTTTCACCTCTGTGGGTTTACAGCCACATCAGTTCTCCTTGAAATACCTCATCCAACATAATCCTGTGATATACCACGTTTTCTTCCTGCCACTTTTTATTCTGAGGTGCTGTCTAGCAAACTCATGAATGCCAACTCGTCTGAATGTAATTAGTTGGCATAATTTGGGCAATAGCTTTCTCTCCTCTCTGTCGACCAAACAGCAGGTCACTAGGGAGGCATAGCTCTCTCCTAAACAGTGTCCTTGCTGGTGTTACCCTTGCAGACTTGTGAACTGCTGAGCGGTAAGCAAGACTAATCAATGGCACATTTGAATCCCATTCATTTTGGTTTTCTGCTAAAAAGAGTGACGGGTACTGCTCAAATGTGTGGTTAAACTTCTCGACCATTTCATCGGACTGAGGGTGTAAGGCTGTAGTCTTAGTCTTTTTAATCCCCAGAATCTATGTTATATCCTGGAAAACTGCAGCTTAAAAATTTCTTCCTTGATTGTAATGGTGTTATAGTTACACCCAAAAACATTGAGAAGACATCCTCTAAGAGTGCATCTGCTGCAGTATCTGCTTCTTTGTTTGGAAGGGGAATGACCTCAGGCCACTTAGACACTCTTCATCTTTCAAATGCCCTGTTTCACTGGATTTTCACCAGAATAACAACGTGATTTTCTACGCCCGCCTGTCACGGAGGTTTTACATTGGTGGAAAATAATTNGCAGCAACGGTAACAGCTAACGACATGCTACATGAAAATGGTAGAATGGGTCACCGCCGACCAGCAATCCAACAGCCTTCGTGCCTCGTCGAAGCATAGGACTCTACTGCTGGCGCGTGCCGAGTCTCACACCCCGGTGCTACTAGTGGCATGATGTCATAAGTTATAGACTGTGTTGCCAAACTGTCACAATGTTGCAGTAGAGTGCGCATGTGCCAATTGTGAATTCATTGCCCTGATTAGTCAGGTTAAATTTTTATTGATGTTATTGCAAAAATGTGCATTCCTAGAAGTTTTTGTGGGCAGGTTTTCTACTATAAAGACCTGAGAAAAGCCATTCCTTGAAGTCAGATGGTCAGTTGAGGCAGCAAGAAGATGTTAACGACGACTCATGTACCGCCACTGTGGAAGACGTGGCGCGTTACATGGTCAGAGTTAATGTCCCCCAGGCACCGACTATAAAGTGTGTGGAGGTTGTGGGTATTGTAATGAGGTAGACTATTACTGTTGTATTTTGAAGTACGAATATATTGTCTCGTATATATTCACAAATACACAACATCAACACTTGAGAGGTGCGGTACTGTGATAGTTTGGTTACTCGGATTTACTGGGCGAATTCGTGGTTGAGTGGGCTTCTCGTGACGGTGATTGTCATACTTAACTCTTGTTGCGGGTGTTGTCAGCTGTGGTGG
>NQII01001925.1:278847-416439 GCA_002778355.1 Clitarchus hookeri | reverse complement strand
TGTAAATTAATTTTATTGGGAGTGGGATTGGTTTTTGTGTTATTACCCCGAGAGCGAAGATTTATGAAGTGAGTTCTTCCACTTTCTAAGCTAGTCTCCTCCTTTCCTGTTTAACATCTTAGTGGCGGACAGTCATTTAAAGTGTCGCTGATTACTGGTTTCTCTGAGTTAGTTAGTTTTAAAAGAATTCATCCTGCCACACACGTATCACCAATATACGTTCACATAAATTAATTTGTATAAAAATAATTGACGTAAAACTTAAATTCCTTCTCAATCGTATGGCAAAACGTCAACCGTAGCATTACACCAGTGCAAAGAACAAGAAACACTATTTTAGGAACATAAACGTTTCATTACGTCGTCTAGTACCCCAATATTTTGAAAGAGAAGGAAAGAAATGATTACTTACCAACGATTTAAAAATGTCTGTTATTGAGTTAATTCATGCAACTGCTTTTTAGCTTACTTACCAAAGGGAAGAAAGGCTTATGAGATCACTTTCCTGTGTGTGTGTGTGTGTGTATGTGTGTTAGGTGTGTGGATATGTGTCCGAGCGTGTGTGTGTAACCCCCCTCCCTTTGTACAATTCTGGAACGCGTTAACCGAATTTTACCAAACTCGGTACACATATAGTAGTAAGTAAGGACAACTGACGTCTATACTTTCGACCGCGTCGGGCAGTTACTTTCAAAACGGTGGCCATTTTAAAATTTAGGGTGAAATATCATATCTTGGAAACCATTCAACCAATTTAAACCAAATTTTGTATGCTGTCAGCGAAAGGTGTAAGCATTAAATTTACAGGTGAATATTGTTGAAGGTTGCCATTTTGGAAGATAGCGCCTCATGAAAACAATAAAGTTTTTAGGTTATATCTTGAAAACTACTCAACCAATTTTCGCTAAATTTGGCATGTAAGTAATACTGTCATAAACTACGTAAATATAAGTAACTGAACTTTACTACGCACTTATTTTCAAAATTGTGGCAATATAGGTATATTTAATATAACTGCCATACCGTTTTACCAATTTCAACAAATTTTTGTATGCTGGCAGTATCTATTGCAAACATCATATAAGATAAACAACCACTTTTTTCCGCCTTTTTGTAAGATAGCGCAACATGAATTAATTAAGTCTTTGTCATATCTCGGAAAATAATTGACCGACTTGTACCAAATATGGCAAACAAGTAGTACTGCGGTAGGTCATGTTAACTTAAATGTTTGAGGAATGTCCGGCACTTATTTTTAAAATGGTGGCCACATAGTTATTTTAGTTTTGTATGCTATATAGTCGAAACAGTTTGATTAATTACAGTTAATCTTTGTATGCTAGCTGTATATATTACAACCATCAAATGTATTCACACAAAATCTATTTTGTACGCCATTTTGTAAAATAGTATTACATGAAAAATAAAAATTGCGTGGTATCTCCGAAAAAAAAAACATATTTCTACCAAATTAGGCAAATAAAAAGCATTATGGGAGGCCATATAAACTGATACGTTTTGAGATGGTCAGGTTCATATGTTTTCAAAATGGCAGCCATATAAAATTTAGCCCAGAATTTTTTATATACATAATTACAAAACAAACTTCAACTTAACACTGTATGCTGACAGAATCAATTATATTCAACAAAATTGTTTATGCAAAGCCTCATTTCTCCGCTATTTTGTAAGATAGCCCTACACGAAAAAAATACCGTTTTATGCCGTATCCCGGGAAACAATTAAACTGATTTCTTTAAATTTGGTGAAGAAGTTGTAGTGTGGTAGGCCATATTAATTTATATGTTTGAAATGTGTAAGTCTTATATTTTCTTAATGGCGCCTATACAAACATTTTAGCGTATTGTGATATAAATATATGCGAAATTATGTATGAGATTTAAATTTAACTTTGTATATTCTATCTATGATAATTCTCGAATGTGCTAATATATAAACTTTTTGTCCTCCATGTATGAAGATCGTTATTTGAACGATGGAAGCTGTATGCCATATCTCGAGGACCAATCCGCCGATTCATACCAAAATTTCACGCAAGTATTGGTACAGTAAGGTAATGTAAATTAACATGTGTTATATCCGGCAGTCATGTTTTAATGGGATTTATATAAATATTTTCAATTAATTTGTTTTATCTATAAAGCGTTTCAACAAAATCAAAAAAAAAAAAATTGNTAAAGCGTTTCAACAAAATCAAAAAAAAAAAAATTGTACGCAAAGAGTATTAATTAGAAGCATCATTTATGCATACAGAGATCGTCTTTTGCCAGTTTTTTTTTTTGCAAAATAGTGTCACTAGAGTAAATTGAACATTTTGCTATATTTCAGAATTAATTCAACTACTGTCCAACAAATGTTACACTCCTACAGAAGGCAATTTATAGTTGCATAGTTTAAATGGGGTCATACAATGATTTTCAAAATGGCAGCCATACAAATATTTTGATGTGTTAGGCATATCTGTTTAACAATTTAACGATTTCAATCAAACTTTTTATGCTAACAGTATCTACTATAAAAATCGTGTAGAGAACCTTTTTTTAAGCAATATTGTAAGATAGCCCCATTTAAGAAAAAAACGTTTTTAATCCCATATCTCGGAAACCATTAAACCGATTTCCACTGAATTTTTCACACAAGTCGCGTTATGGTAGGTCATGTAAAATTATGTGTTTTTTTGTAACTCAGACACTTATTATGAAAATGATATGGCCCTGTCAATATATCAGGTTAGTGAACCCTATCATTCAAAACATTAGACTGATTACATCCGAAGTTGATGCTCCGAATCCTACCTACGTGATGCAGTTGATTGCAAGCTAGCTTAACTTTTACGAGTTTTTTTTAATTCGAATACCAGGTAAGTCACTCGTGTATTTTAATTGTCTTTGAACTGTTCCACATGTTTCTGTANCTCACCACGAACATCAGTTGGTCGAGCGGCCTATTTTATCTCCACGCACAAAGGCTCACAGATACCAAACAACACGGGTTTTCCACAGTCCGCTGTTTGACAGACACCTTAATTTTGACGTCGGTTATGACTTCGTGCTCGCCGAACACAAGGCAAAACAATGGAAGGGCATCCTGTGGAATGACATATCGCGCGGCTTGTTGTGAAGATATGATGGAAGTCTGTGGGTGACGCGAGAGCTTGGCGAGCATTCCTTCCATTTCAGTACTGTCCCCACTGTGANGTCTCCACTGTGGATTTTGGTGGAGGTGAGATCGTGATATGGTCTTCGTCCTATTGTATTGTGTCGATCCATAAACATCAAGGCCTGCATAAAGCATTCTTTGAGTATCCAACACTGCTCGCACTGTGGCGAAATTTTGAACCAGCCCGTTTCACTTTCAGAGTGCCAAAGCACGCGTCCATACCGCAAACGTTGTAACTGAGCGGTTTGGGGGAAACGGGAACGGCTGAACTTGGACGATTTGCGCGATCTCATGATCTCAACTACACTGAATCGCTCTGGGATGAGTTAGAGCACTGGTTGAAAGTCACACAGCTGCTCGCTGCGTCATAGTAAGACGAGAACCAAATCTCCGTAGAAACGTGCCACAAACTGGTTGGAAGTCTCCTCGAAGTTCTGATGCCGTGACAGCAGCAGAGGACCTTCACCGTCGTGACAAATTATATTGTACTAACCAGGAGTTTCCGAGGATTAACAACCACTTGTAGTGTATATTTAGAGTATGATGGTTGTATCTTGCACAGAAGCATACCATACATCACATTAAGACACTAATCGTATTAATTTTCACGCTTGCTTGAAACAGCCATCTTAACCACAGCCGCTGAAATGAGGACACTTACTTATACATAGTACCGGCTGGACATTATTAGAAAGTATCAGGAGTTCCTTATATAGAAAAGTACCCTGTTGACTTTACTTTGGAATTGCATATCGATGTATCTTTTCTATGTTTGTCAGTGAAGAACTTTGCAATGNAATTATATTGTACTAACCAGGAGTTTCCGAGGATTAACAACCACTTGTAGTGTATATTTAGAGTATGATGGTTGTATCTTGCACAGAAGCATACCATACATCACATTAAGACACTAATCGTATTAATTTTCACGCTTGATTGAAACAGCCATCTTAACCACAGCCGCTGAAATGAGGACACTTACTTATACATAGTACNTTAATTTTCACGCTTGATTGAAACAGCCATCTTAACCACAGCCGCTGAAATGAGGACACTTACTTATACATAGTACTGGCTGGACATTATTAGAAAGTATCAGGAGTTCCTTATATAGAAAACTACCCTGTTGACTTTACTTTGGAATTGCATATCGATGTATCTTTTCTATGTTTGTCAGTGAAGAACTTTGCAATGNCTACCCTGTTGACTTTACTTTGGAATTGCATATCGATGTATCTTTTCTATGTTTGTCAGTGAAGAACTTTGCAATGACTAGGAATATACATAATTTTCCTTCACAGCTATGTCTCTTACAACACTCAGACACTCAGCCAGTTAAACCTGCGTAACTTTCTCGTCCCTCGGTAAGAGGAAATTTCTATTCGTTACATGTGTAACCTTCTTCCGTTTCTAATTCGGTATGGGTTTTCTCATCAGTATCTGTCGTGACGCATGCAGAATGCCAATACGCCTCCCACTTAAAGCATCTGGTGAATAGCCTATATTTGATTGACAGATAAATGAACACTACTGGAAGCCCTGCTTAGTATCTTTTTTGGGTCCATTGTTAATCCATTCTCATTTACTAAAAATCATAATTTTTTCTGAGATTCGTCAGAAGATGCATTTTACTCCTTAGTAGAGAAACCACACATTTAACTGTAGCCTGCAAGCCTACCGATGTAAGAAGGAATGCCTACGTCCTTGCTGGGGAGGGGTCGTCCCATTTGGAGAAAAAAAATTATAATCTTCTAGATACACACACCATTGTCCAAAACTATCCTGACACAACCTGACTACGTAACTTCCTTTTCTTTGGCTTTTATCCTATCTGCACCGATATTCTAGCGGCCGGAGAATGATAATCAGCAAGGAAGATGGTGACATACTCGAAGCTCATAAAACTAGAAGAAAAAGTGTCCAGTTTTTATCACGCATACGGGTGTGCCAAGCTGTTCGTGTTATTTTAATTTTGTGACGATCCTAATATTTTGAAGCTGTGCCACCTGTAAATTAATTTTATTGGGAGTGGGATTGGTTTTTGTGTTATTACCCCGAGAGCGAAGATTTATGAAGTGAGTTNCTGTAAATTAATTTTATTGGGAGTGGGATTGGTTTTTGTGTTATTACCCCGAGAGCGAAGATTTATGAAGTGAGTTATTCCACTTTCTAAGCTAGTCTCCTACTTTCCTGTTTAACATCTTAGTGGCGGACATTCATTTTAAGTGTCGCTGATTACTGGTTTCTCTGAGCTAGTTAGTTTTAAAAGAATTCATCCTGCCACACACGTATCACCAATATACGTTCACATAAATTAATTTGTATAAANTAGTTAGTTTTAAAAGAATTCATCCTGCCACACACGTATCACCAATATACGTTCACATAAATTAATTTGTATAAAAGAATTGACGTAAAACTTTAATTCCTTCTCAATCGTATGGCAAAACGTGAACCGTAGCATTACACCAGTGCAAAGAACAAGAAACACTATGTTAGGAACATAAACGTTTCATTACGTCGTCTAGTACCCCAATATTTTGAAAGAGAAGGAAAGAAATGATTACTTACCAACGATTTAAAAATGTCTGTCATTGAGTTAATTCATGCAACTGCTTTTTAGCTTACTTACAAAGGGAAGAAAGGCCTATGAGATCACTTTCCTGTGTGTGTGTGTATGTATGTGTGTATAGGTGTGTCTGTGCGTGTGTATGTGTGTGTGTGTGTGTGTAAACCCCCTCCCTTTTTTCAATTCTTGAACTCGTTAATCGAACTTTACCAAACTCGGTACACACACAGTACTAAGTAAGGACAACTGACTTCTATACTTTCGACCACGCCGGGCAGTTACTTTCAAAAAGGCTGCCATTTTAAAATTAAGGGTGATATATCATATCTTGGAAACCTTTTAACCAATTTTAACCAGATTTTGTATTATGACAGTGAAAGGTACAAGCATTGAATTTACAGGTAAATATTGTTGAAGGTTGCCATTTTGGAAGAGAGCGCCTCATGAAAACAATAAAGCTTTTAGGTAATATCTTGAAAACTACTCAACCAATTTTCGCTAAATTTTGCATGTACGTAATACTGTCATAAACTACGTAAATATAAGTAACTGAACTTTATTAGGCAGTTTTTTAAAAATTGTGGCAATATAGGTATATTTGGTATAACTACCATACCGTTTGACAAATTTTAACAAATTTTGTACGCTGATAGTATCTATTACAAGCATCATATAAGAAAAACAACCACTTTTTCCCACCATTTTGTAAGATAGCGCAACATGAAATAATAAAGTCTTTGTCATATCTCGGAAAATAATTGACCGATTTCTACCAAATATGGCAAACAAGTAGTACTGTGGTAGGTCATGTTAACTGATATATTTGAGGAATGTCCTGCACTTATTTTTAAGTGGCGGACACATAGTTATTTTAGTTTTGTATGTTATATCGTCGAAACAGTTTGATTAATTACAGTTAATCTTTGTATGCTAGCTGTATATATTACAACCATCAAATGTATTCACACAAAATATATTTTTTACGCCATTTTATAAAATAGTATCACATGAAAAATTAAAATTGCGTGATATCTCCGAAAAAAAAACAGATTTCTACCAAATTTGGCAAATAAGTAGCACTTTTGGAGGTCATATAAACTGATAAATTTTGAGATGATCAGATTCATATGTTTTCAAAATGGCAGCCATATAAAATTTTGCCAAGAATGTTTTATCTGCATAATTACAAAACAAACTTCAACTTAACACCGTATGCTGACAGTATCAATTATATTCAACAAAATAGTTTTTTATGCAAAACCTAATTTCTCCACCATTTTGTAAGATAGCCCCACACGAAAATACCTTTTTATGCAGTATCTCGGGAAACAATCAACTGATTTCTTTCAAATTTGGCGAAGAAGTTGCAGTGTGGTAGGTCATATTAATTCATATGTTTGAAGTGCGTAAGTCTTATATTTTCTGAATGGTGCCTACAGAAACCTTTTAGCGTATTGTGATATAAATATATGCGAAATTATGTATGGGATTAAAAATTAACTTTGTATATTGAATCTATGATAATTATCGAATGTGCCAGTATATAAACTTTTTGTCCTCCATGTAGGAAGATCGTCACTTGAACGATGGAAGTTTTATGCCATATCTCGAGGACCAATCAACCGATTCATACCAAAATTTCACGCAAGTATTGCTACAGTAAGGTATGTAAATTAGCATGTGTTATATGCGGCAGGCATGTTTTAATGGGATTCATATAAATAATTTAGATTAATTTGTTATATCTATGAAGCGTTTCAACAAAATCCAAAAAAAAATTGTACGCAAAGCGTATTAATTAGAAGCCTCATTTATGCATACAGAGATCGTCTTTTGCGGGGTTTTTTTTGCAAAATAGTGTTACGTTAGTAAATTGAACATTTTGCTTTATTTCAGAATTAATTCAACTGCTTTCCAACAAATTTTACATTCCTACAAAAGGCCATTTATAGTTACATAGTTTAAATGGGGTCAGACAATGATTTTCAAAATGGGAGCCATACAAATATTTTGATATGTTATGCATATCTATTTAACAATTTAACAATTTCAATCAAACTTTTTATGCTAACAGTATCTACTAGAAACATCGTGCAGAGAGCCTTTTTTTAAAGCAATATTGTAAAATAGCCCCATTTAAGAAAAAAACGTTTTTAATGCCATATCTCGGAAACCATTAAACCGATTTCCACTAAATTTTTCACACAAGTCGCGTTATGGTAGGTCATGTAAAATTATGTGTTTTTAGTAACTCAGAAACTTATTTTGAAAATGATGGCCCTGTCAATATATCAGGTTAGTGAACTCTATCATTCAAAACATTAGACTGATTTCATCCGAAGTTGATGCTCCGAATCCTACCTACGTGATGCAGTTGATTGCAAGCTAACTTAACTTTTACGAGTTTTTTTTTAATTCGAATACCAGGTAAGTCACTCGTGTATTTTAATTGTCTTTGAACTGTTCCACGTGTTTCTGTATTCATATCTAATGATATTGCTGTCAATGAGTCGTAAATGCCTACATACCATCTAAGCTTTCAAAAACTTCAAATAAAATTTATTTGTAACCATGTAGAGACAAGTAGACTCATTAGTTATCCGTAACTTCTTGTTATAATTGACTGGAAAATGTATTTTAAATATTCAGTCAGAATTTAATTGAAAATATATTCAGTTATTTTTTTAGATATCTTTGTAAATAATGCTTACTTAATAAATAATAATTTACCAGTATACACGAGACATGTTGATGCATTGAGTAGTATAAATTAGGAAGTAATTGAGGCGTTTTCTAAAACATGGGTTCCCAACCTGGGGAGGTGGGCAGCACGCACTCCTGGAAAGGAGGTGTAAGAAAATGTCAGGCAGGCGTGATAAACAGTGTGAGGGAAATTTTGATAGTACAATAAATCAATACTGGAGTTTGAATTACAATGTTAATCCAATAAGTAAACTCACAGTAGATTGGTTTATATCCATGTGTATACGAGAGACTCTATGTAGACGCATATATATATTTCAATTATCTATAATGCAGAATATATATTATGGCAGAGGGGCGAGAAACCTCATACAACAGTTCATAAAGGGGACATGGGCTTAAGAGGTTGAGAACTCCTGTTCCTAAACCTTTGATACCAGGGTGCTCGGAAATAAATGAATTGCGTACTGTTCGCCTTCAACTCTCCTTGCCACTTTAACTATCTGGGGCAGTTATAATCATGGCTATTACTGTTTAGAGGCCACAAGAACAGAAAGTGTCGAGCCATATTTTGTTTGGGCGCAGGCGCTCTGTGTAATAAGTTGGAACAGCGTGATGAACGGATTATTGCATTGTACGAGTTCTACCTGAGGCATATGGCAGTAAAACATATCGTAATGCGGTGAACGCATGGGGCGTAGACGCAACTCTAGAACGGACAATACGTTGCTTGTTTGAAAAACGTTCGTGCTAGTCACCAGAAACTCCAAGATGAATAAATCAGCGGATATTGACCAAGAAAGGATAACGATGCTTTAATAGCAAATCGATGCACCACCGCCAGGGAAATTGCCCGCCAGTTCAACGTTTCCAGTTCAACCATTTGCAACCATCTACATAAAATAAGTAAAATAAAAAAATTGGAGGTCTGCAATGAGTTGTTGGTTAGTCACTGCAATGAGCCCGTTCTTGATCGTATCGTGGCATGTAACGTGAAGCAGATCCTGTATGTTAATCGCTAGTGAAGTGAACATTTGTGAAACTCCCAAATACTTTCCGAAGTGTGGTCAACACAACGAAAAGTTTTGCTGTTAGGGACATAGCCAACCCTAGGAGTTATTTTCTCATATGAAAACAGCGCACAACGGAACGATGTAAATAGGAAGAGTATGAGCTGGAATGCACAGGATCCCATGTGCATACGTTTGTGTTTGACCGCACCCCCCGGCAGTGATACTGCAAGCACAGACGAGCGGTCGTAGGCACTGGCATGTAGTCGAAGCCGCATTAACGCGAGAAACATCCGCCGATACCAAGCAAGCGTACGGAGTGAATAAGAATGCCGACTATACGCCAAAGACGTCATTTTACCCAATGACAGACTTAAAGAGAGAATTGATGATTGGGCTGAAACCTCCAGGGTGGTCGTACCACCGTATAGCCCCTCATGTTGATAGTTCGGAACATAATGTCCGGTGCTGTAGGGAGCAGTGGATAAATTGGGGTACCCACACACGGAGGGCCGGCTCAGGACGGATGACGTTGACTCGGTACTAGTCGAAAGGATCGATGGATTATGCCCCAGGCGCGCAGGAATCCTCCTATGGCGATCTCGTCCACGGTACTGGCTGGTGTTAGAGCTCATGTATGCCCATGATCCATTCCCATACGCTTTTAAGGAAGCAAATCTGCAATCCCATATATTATGTGTACTGCCATTAACTCTGCAACAGCAGCGGCTCCGTTTGTAGTGGTGGCAGGCCAGAGCAATGGGGAACGCAACAGACTGGCGATGTGAAGCGTTTAGTGATGAACGCCGCTTCTTTATGGGGTCTGGTGATCATCGCGTCCGAGGGCCCTTGCCACAATCCGAATCTCGCTATCTAGCGACACACTTCTCCCAACGGCAGGTATTATTTTCTAGTGAGCCGTAGCCCACGATAGCCGATCCACTCTCGCGGATGAGATCCTACGCCCCTATCTGCTACTATTTCTTGCCGGGATTCCATGTGCGATATAAAAAGCAGATAACACCCTACCGCACACAGCACGAGTCGGCCAGGACTGCCTCCACCATGTCCAAACACTATCGTGGCCTGCCTGCTCCCCTGACATGTTCCCCGTTGAACATGTGTCGGACCTGTTGGAACGCCAGCTGCCACTATGCTCCAGTATTCGGGACTTTAACCACCCCATTCAACAATTGTGGGCCCACCTACCTCAGGACAACATCCAGCATCTGCTGGATTCATTACCAGTCCGTGTTGCAACGTGCATCGCAGTACGAGGAGGTGCGACGCAGTTTTGAAAATGGTGGGACGGCGTACCACATATTCATTAATAATTGTCTTGCTGGTCTGTTTCTGTGAGCATGTAAATTACTCACCTGTGTCACTGCCACTATACATTTTCAGTACCATAAGGCGCATACTTCTGTATGCGCTATTTTTACTGTCTCGGGATGAGTGCAATCTTTTTGTATTGTTCTTGTCGCAATTGTTTCACATAACATATTCTAAATATAGCTCTGTAACCGTTAAGCACGTAATTTAACTGCGCGAATATACGTACACATAAGCTGTTCCGGTAGTGAGAACTTTTAAATCAACCTTTGAAAAATATCACTGCCCGTTAACAGCATGTATGCGACCGTGCACTGGTATGCAGGCTCTCTGCTCAGTTGCCAGCTAATAGAGTAAAATATATTTGACATAATATAACGAGTATTGTGTTTAATTTTATGGCAATTCAAGTTTGTATTTTTCTGCTTTAAAAAATTAGAGTAAGAATTAGCATATTAGGAACATATTAAGGTTCGTTACGATTTCATGTTTTTATTTCATTGGCGCATGAATAAAGTAATGATGCCTATTGCGACGTAAATTTTACATATGGGAGAAGGATACAAAATTAGTGGAAAGGTAGATATCAAGCAGGGCTTACAAAAGTGCTCAGTTAACTGAACAACCCATTAGCGTTTAACTAGAGTGTATTATTCAAATATGTACTAGTTTTGTTTTACTGTTGTTGTGTTAGTTTTAAATTTGTTTAATGTTATTGAGTAATTGTGTGAAAGAGAAGTCTTGCACATACGAAATCAAGAAATTCCTCTGTGTGATTGCTAGGCAACCAAGAATGATGCGGGACGAGAATACTATTGTCCATGTACCATTGTGTAATATAAAATTTAACTCTTTGTGTCAAAATCATAAATTTGCCAAACACATTAACTCTCTCCAGCAGGTAAGTAAATTAAGTTTACCTATTTCCTCCTGGTATAGAAGTATGCTGTGACGGAACATACCGAGATGCAACAGAAATGGTANTTATTGAGTAATTGTGTGAAAGAGAAGTCTTGCACATACGAAATCAAGAAATTCCTCTGTGTGATTGCTAGGCAACCAAGAATGATGCGGGACGAGAATACTATTGTCCATGTACCATTGTGTAATATAAAATTAAACTCTTTGTGTCAAAATCATAAATTTGCCAAACACATTAACTCTCTCCAGCAGGTAAGTAAATTAAGTTTACCTATTTCCTCCTGGTATAGAAGTATGCTGTGACGGAACATACCGAGATGCAACAGAAATGGTACCCTTTTCAATAGGATTTAATATTCCAAATCTACACAGATCACACAGATATGCCCTGAATTCAAATGAAAGATTTATTACTGTGATAAGAAAAATAGCAACACATATTAGCATCGGACACGTATGAAAGTCTGTAGTTACCAGAAATAATTCCTTCCAAAATAAGATTTCTTATAAGTAGTGACTGTGATTCATATGCTAAGATTTATCAGAAGCATTAATAAATAACCTCTCTCTCTCTCTCTAATTTAATATGTTTCAAACCAGCATTACGTGAGAATTTAATTAGTTTAGATCAATGCAATACATTCTTGATAATAATGTTCATTAAAAAAATTTTGATCCAACAATCTTGACTTAACAGCAAAATTCAATTCTCAGAACCTCTGGGCATATAATTATATATATAAAAAAATTTAAGTTTTTCTTCGCTTTAAATATGTGACGATTTCAAAAGTTAGAATTTTAAGTTACCTTTGGCTCATATTATTCATTACCGTCTTACTCTCTGAAGATCCCACGGCAATGGCGTCACAAGCGTCCCCTTCGATATATACTTGGTGAATTTAATTCCACTAATAAATTAAAACTGGCGCTATTTAGGCCTTGTCCTTGACTGCGCACATTTATAACACAGGCGATGTCTCTCCTCCATTGTTCCCTGCCTTATGATGGACGGTATTACAAAAATTTAATACAATTTTCAGGAGCTAGTCCTTAATGATTTTACCGCTATCAAGTCTAGAGAAAGAGAGAGAGAGAGAGAGAGAGAGAGAGTCCCTGGGCTTGGGCTTACAGAAGTGTAACGCTATCCTGCTTAACAAAACCAAGAAATGAACAGCTTACTGATAAGGAAACTTATCTATAAAGAAGTTAACATATGTGACCTCTTAGGAATTTAGCTAATCAGTGTACAATGATATGGTTTGACAAGGAGAAATCTCACAAATTAACAGTAAATATATATATCTGTAACACTAAAACGTTCAAATATTTAAAATTCAGGCAATTAGTGACAGATAATTAAAAATAAAATCTTGATAACATTTCTACCATCATTCGGAATGTAAACGAACAAGAAAAATATTAAACGGACAGTTGCGAACATTGAAATTAACTCATTATATTTACGAATAGAAATTTCAACAAGAAATGTAAACAAATGGCAATTATTATATCCCTACGTATCAATGTGTGCATATGAGCATGTATATACACAACAAATATATACAACACGTATTTATACTTTCATTTTATCTCATTTACCAAGAAATATCAGGATTTAAAACCGTAGGGAGAGAAACCGGAAAAGTTCAAATTAAGAAGTGCACTAGCATTTCCCTTTCCTTCGTATAGGATTGGGAAACCATTTGCAGCGGGTCTGTTTTGCACCCGTCATCTCACAAAAAGCGAGTCGAACACGTTGCTTCATAACCAATTATACTCGTAATACAAATATTATAATTTTTTTTCGCCCCGCCAACGCTTGTTTCTTTCCAAGCCGAGTACTATTTGAAATTAAACTTTTACGGTTACCTCTTATGTAGGTGATCTTAGCGTGCAACAAGAACGCGCCCTGTCCAAAACTACAAGAAAAAAAAGTGACGTGAATAAATGGTAACTGCGATTTACTTCCTTGGCTTTTTATTTTAATGGACGGATTTTCCTTGCGGGCGTTGCATTTTTTTTTCTATTCGTTGGCAGCCTTCTGCGCTGCCGTTACAAACAATTTACTCGCGGTAGGAGTAACATTCCCCATCAGCTTCCGAATATATATTACTTAAAAAAAAAAAAAAAAATTTCTAAGGAAGATAAATTGTGACACCGCTTGAACGCGAAATACGTTGACCTTCATTCTAAAATTGCAACTGTCCCATATTTCGGTGTGAAATGTATAAAACTGCCTCCAGCAGCCTACCTGTTAGTCACGCAGGTTAGCAAGTTTTGCCTAACTTCCAGGCTAACAAATTTCGGCCATAATTTCTGCGAATATTTTTTTTCTTCCAGTTGCGGCGTAGCCATTTGAACGTACCACAGTATGGATATAACGCCCTGTCGCATGGTTATCAGATTTTGGGGGGGCAATAAATTTACCGCTGAGGTTAAGGTAGCGGCCCATGTTTATTTTCAAAGATAGGTGTTCGATGGGAGTCGTATATTTTTTTTAGCATGTGCGTTTTTGTATGCATAAAAACGGTAGGTACACACATAGACAATGTTGGATCCGGAACTGCGAGATTTATTGTAAATTACGCTATTTCTAGGAAACGTTTTAACGGGCGTATACCTACCTTAGGAAACGCCAATCCTTTAAAGTGTGGCACCTGTTGTAAATCATTGAATTTTTGTGTGCTTTGGCTACGTGCCGGACATTGCGTTTTAAAACTGAAACAAAATTGCCTTGACAACTCAAATGACATGCATCCAACTCAGGAATAATTTTTGACCGCAAATTGTGTTGTTTACAACTTGTATTTTCATGACGGACCTACAGCAGTAGTTTGTCGTTTGAATTCATTTTTTGCTGGTATAAACTAAGATCTTCAAAGGTATACGGCAACGGCGCGTGGAAAAAGCAAAATAATTTATTATCTTAATCTGCTAGTCAGGTAATCTCAAAAGCAACAATTTTGTGCCAAATTAGTTCAATCTTTCTGAAGCAAGATATAGATTCCAAATCTATAAGCTCGCCACTTTGAAATTATGCATTCGATACCTAACGTTGACAAAACTATGAAATTTTGATTTCTGTACTGTTTACTGAAAGTGCAGATAGTATTGTAATTCTGTAAAATCAAAATCAAAAGTTATTAGTAGTGAGTGGAGTGACTAACAGGTACAAGGAATAAAAATATGCCTATCAGAAATAATATATTTAAATTCTACTTTCATGAGATGCATTGCACATATTAAAACACACTTTTCATATTTGTATATTTTCTTAAGTTAACTTCAATAATTTGGAGTAGTTACAAAACCACGTTAATAAGAATAATTAATCATATTTGTGAAATAGTTTAAGTGTAAAACAACTTAAGAAAATTAGATTCTTTTATAGAATTTTGTTGTATTTTTGTATGTTAGAATGCATAGACAGGAAAATAGATACAGCAAAAATAAATACAGGTAAGAAAATAGAGGGAATTACTGAGCTAGTGAACACAAAAATAGAACGCATGTACAAGAAAATTGGAATTGCCAGTAAATTAGCGGAGAGTTTTGGGCGGCTCTTAATATCGAGGTATTGAGAGTCGATGAGGATGAAGCGAAGTGAGCATGGAGCGAGCACTGCCGGAGAATCTAAGGGCGGGGGAACTGAAGATCCCGGGAAAACCCGCAGACCAGCGGCATCGTCCGGCACGATTCCCACGTGCAAAAATCCGGGAGTGGCCCTGCCGGGAATCGAACCCGGTTTGCCTTGGTGGGAGGCAAGCAAGCTAACCACTACACGACCGCGGCAGAAGTGAGCTAGTGTAGTGCCAGCGACATAGTGGACACGATGAAGATTGACAGCATAAGATGTGGACAGCATAATATTTAGATGTCATATTGTGTTGTAATATATTTATCCCTGATAATTCTTGCCACTATGTGTGAGGTGGTTTTATATTTCAGTACTGAGAAGTTATTGTAGCGCCCAAATGGTAAAGCTGTAGAAAAGATAAATGCTTCGGACTTTTGAGTGGTCAATGCCTGCGCGTACCATTTGAGAAACGTTACATGTATGTATATAAGAGTCACCATTCCAATTGCTGCTAAACGAGTGTGTTTCCCAGAACGATTGATTGGTCGATTGGAAAGGGTTTATTAACGTCCCCCGGTGTTAAGCCTTAACGATTATGAGAGAACGGCTTGCAAAATAACTTAAAATCTAACTTAAACTAACTTAACCCATGCCTAACCTAGGATTCGAACCCGGAACTTCCGGCACCACAGACCTGTGGTGCATCAACCGACTGCGCCATGGGAGGTCGGTTTCCCCGAATGAAAATGGCCTAAACAAGTGTTTCCACAATCCAAATTTGAGAGCAGAAATTTTAAAGTGGCAAATGGACGAGCAAAACGCCTTTATTATTATTACCAAGCCACAAAATGATAGGGCCACAGTCGAAAGACCCACAGGGCAGTCGACAGAAAATCGGGGTTTAGCTATGTCGGGGACATGTCCGTGGGTTTTACACAATACTAGCACAATCACTGTGAACTTAGTGATGGATCGCACTTTAGTATCGACAGAAATAATTAATGGTGCTTGCTGATATTACGACGTGATCGTAACGAAAAAAAAGTGTTTGAGACCCTGCGCAGTGTCCCCCGCTGGATGAGTCAGGGAATGTGCAGGCTTTGCTTTGGAACACGTGCCAGGGAAACGAACCGTCGGGCCATTTCCTGTTGTGGAGACGTGGCGATGGAGGAGTGTGTGCACGACGCTAAAGTTAAGTGCGATCCGACTTCCACAAGCGGCACGTAAGACGCGAAGAAGTGTGAGCTTCCGTACTCCAACCGCCATTCACTGTTACCGGCCCTTCTTCACGGGAAGTTGATGTGCCGCACGGTCAAAATAGTTCTTAGGTGTTTTAATTGTGCCAAGGTCGCGTTAGTCTGTGGTAACGGACAATGTTACTTATTTTCAAGAAATAACGGTTAACTGCACGCTGTCGGTGGAATTCCTTGAATTACTTAATTAATTTTCCGCTGTCTACCCGTTATGTGTTCTTCCGCTAAATATGTAAAAATAAACCTGTCAAGTATTTATGTGTCGATAAAATTATCTCTACATTTATTACGGTAAAGTAAAAAAAAATTCAATTACATTTCCCAGACCCCTGCCAAATCCACACGAGAACAAAGTCAATACGCGAAATTCTGGGGAGAAATTTTCTTCCAGTAGCCGATTTAAACGAGATCTACCAAGTCGATTTTGATAGGTTATTAAGAATAGAGGTTTCTGGAGAAGGTAGTTATACAAATGAATCAAAATATGTGAGTCCGAATGATTTGTATTTAAAAGTGCCATAGCATCACTCGTTGCTAGACAAGACTATGAGTCTGAAAACTAACGTGGTAGCCTTGGCTAGTACAGCAGAATAGCAAACGATTTCCCCCAAGTACACCCTCCAACCGAGCTACGCTACAGTACAGAGGCACACGAATTCCATTACCAACCAACGCATTTTTTGCGAGCATCGAGTAACGTACGTCACATTAGACTAAAATAAAATATTATGACAGAGTCGAGAATCAGGGGGAGCAACAAGGTCGACATTGCTACATATCGATGCAAACAGATATACGTTTTTTTTTTNCAGAGTCGAGAATCAGGGGGAGCAACAAGGTCGACATTGCTACATATCGATGCAAACAGATATACGTTTTTTTTTTTAAGGAATCTAGTTATAAGCACTTACCAACCAACGCATATTGCACATACGTCGATCGTTGTATGTCGNTTTTTTTTTTAAGGAATCTAGTTATAAGCACTTACCAACCAACGCATATTGCACATACGTCGATCGTTGTATGTCGTGTTAGATGATGCTAATCAAAACCAGGCAGCCCTGACTAGTACGGCAGAATAGTAAATGATTTCCTTACGAACAGATTGGAATGAAACCGTCAAATTCAGTTTACAGCCAACACTCACAACCCGCATCACTGGCGGTGGAACGCACCCACCCTGTCCGACATTGTGTGACCAACTAACATCTCGAGAATCTGAAAGGTAGCCAGGTAATCGACCGACGGTGTACGCACCGTGCAGGTCTCAACGAGTCGAAGGGATGGTACATACACTAGTAGAGAGTCAAGTCAGGCTCCAGGGTGGCAGACCAGCCGAGTCACTAATGCACTTCCCTTTACGAGAGGAATTCAGTTATACAAGGCAATGCAAAAAAGTTATTTCGTTTTATATACTATACACACATACGTATTTTTAAGGATGAAGAAAAATATGCCAACACTGTGAGAAAACCCAGGAACTGTGATGTCCCTCGACCTTGACCTTTGAACATTATTTCGGACGACATCTATGCTAGGGATGAAGGGGAAAANGGAACTGTGATGTCCCTCGACCTTGACCTTTGAACATTATTTCGGACGACATCTATGCTAGGGATGAAGGGGAAAATCTATATTTTGTTTATGAAACAATCATGGAAACACACTGAGAAAATCCATTTTCCTCACTCACAACAGCAGGAACCTTGACAACAAGAGGCCATGACCTTGACCTTGTATCACACCTGACTTGTTTGACGTCATGGGCCACCATTTCGAAAATTATCTATCATTTAAAACAAAAAAAAAAAAGTATTTTTTTCAGAAANGGAACTGTGATGTCCCTCGACCTTGACCTTTGAACATTATTTCGGACGACATCTATGCTAGGGATGAAGGGGAAAAATCTATATTTTGTTTATGAAACAATCATGGAAACACACTGAGAAAATCCATTTTCCTCACTCACAACAGCAGGAACCTTGACAACAAGAGGCCATGACCTTGACCTTGTATCACACCTGACTTGTTTGACGTCATGGGCCACCATTTCGAAAATTATCTATCATTTAAAACAAAAAAAAAAAAGTATTTTTTTCAGAAAATTCTAAAATCGCAGAAAAAATTACAAGACCTTGGCGACTGAAGACGGGGGCATGCTAGTTCATTGTTGATATCTATTATTCGCGCTTGAAGTGTTATCACAGCCGTAGAAAGGCAGGTATTGACTCTTTCTTATCTACTAACGACTGCAGTTGATGAAGTAGCCACATAGCGCTGTACCAAAACAGTGTGATTTTTCGTTGTTTGTACAAGAACAATAACTCGGAGGTAAGAAATGAGAACTTCTTGCCTCGATGGATAATACCACAGCCATAGAATATATACTGTACATTCCTTGTATCATCTTACCTAGGCCTGCCAGGTAATATTTACGCCCATTCTGTTGTCAAAAAGTATGCTTATAATGTTTTCTGAAACTTCAAAAATGGCAATAACGTATCAGACACAAACAGTTTAAAGATATCCTCAGATCATTTTCACTGACAGTTCAAGACTAATGTAATTACCCCTGTACTTCGTATGTAAAACTAGCACGACTTTGAAAAGAGCCCTCTGCGGCTATTACACGAACTAAATCAGTCAATACGGACGACAGCTTTTCACGTCAGAGTTGAAGACCTGTTATTCTAAGATCGTGAGTGTAATTTCCAGGATTATTTCTCCATCCGTGATTCGGTAAACATCAAGCCCCGTGAAGCTGCTCGAAGTTAGAGACTAAATATGAGGTAGGTCGATTTTTCGTCTTCTGCGCATGTACCCAACATTGACCTACCCCACACCAATAGTCCAAATCACATGGTCAGCAGTGATGAACTTGTTTGGTTTTTATGTGTTAATTTTCAAAAAGACATTATAAATTGTTTAGAGGAAGTACACAAACATCTCAAAGCACTTGTTTACGTAAACAATGCTCTAACCTCAAGTTCTTTCCACGTCGTTTATGATAGTCGCATTGGCAGAAAAACTAGTTCGATATTACGACATGGAAACTGATTTTCCGCAGCTAGCGTGATCACTCTACCCCCATATTCACTCTACGCTTGAATTTAGGTCGAATCTCCAAGTGCTTGTCGACGACCGCGCAGCCCGCGGTTCGTGACATCGATACCTATCTCCTTCCCATTTCCTTGGCTTCGGGCGCGTTTCTCGCAGGTCGCCCGTTCTTCGGAGTTCGTTTCCGACTGAGACAATATTAAAAAAAGTTCGTTCGTGGAAGTTTCGCTCCGGAATCACATCTGATTTCCCCGTGTATTTGAACGTATTTAACGCTTTCGCGAGTTCAGAGCAATGAGTGCTCCAACGTCTACTTATTTATTCCCTTCTACAAGGCCGTGACCACTACAGACTATATATTTGCGTGATTCTCGGCACGTGAGTTAAGACTTACAAAGGAAGCTTGCGTATTTTACTTTGCAGTAGCTGAAATACTCGCTGTAAATATCTTTTCGGCTAATACCGATTTCCTTACCATGTAATCTTATGTGATTTGAAACCATATATCTCTTACGTATGACGATTTTCATCCTTACAAGGGGGCGCATTGTATAAATAAGGTGATAAGTAGTTCCTTTACTTGTGAAAATTTTCTAACACGTTTATTTTAAGAAAATTCAAACAAAACAAACTGATAAATATTTTTAAATTTATTTTACTTAAAAATGACATTTATAATATCCTCACAAAGACATAAGTAATTACCTTCTATGTTAAAATGTAGATTACATAGACAGTGGTTTTCAGTCTATTTTTGTAACTTAATGAATCACTACAATAACAATGATGTCGTAGAACTGGAAATTATGAAAATCATAAAATAAGCAATGGTGAAAATTGAAACAATGCATGAAGGAGAGATCCATGCATCAAATTTCGTGATAATCCAGTATATTATATTATAAATATTGTTCCCTACGTTAAACACGCTTTCGCCGGAAGTAAGCTTAAAACCTAGAAGTAACAAAAAAACGAAACTACGTAAAAAAATTAAAATTTTACCACCAAAATGTTTTAGTTTTTGTATTAACTTTTTTTGAAAATAGTACAATATATTTTTTTTTTTTTTTTTTTAGTGTGACACAATTTCTTGAAAGCAAAGATATTTATAATTCCAAGGTTGAGATAGTAAATAATTATTTATATTGTTAAAGTAAACGTAATAAAAACAGTTTTTGAACTAATGCTTTTTTTTTTTTTTTAACTTTTCTTAAGCAGGGATGAGAATGTCTTCACTCACATAAATAAATACAGGAAGAAATAGCCATATATGGGTATTTTATGTGCCATATTTTATAAAAGAGCGTGTGTCGCTGTTTGGTTAAAAAGGAGCAATGAGAACGTTTCATAATGTTAACATAATTCTATTTGGCTTACGTTTCGCCTATTAGCATGCCCGGCTCAAATTTAACAGCTGTTAGAAGAACGTCTTGACGTCACCTCGTTGAAGATATTCAAAGTATGGGTAGTTGAGTTCACAGGATCAACTTCCACGCCGAAAACTGTCGTGCCATCTTAGTTACGACTTAAGGTGTCAATAAGATCGGATGTCAGTTGTACAAACCACATGTAATATTGTCAATTCTAAAATGAGAACGTGTGCTTTCACAGCTAGTTATGAAGAAGACGTAAAATTAGCAGAGAAGTAATAATTTTTCTCGCTAGCTGTGTGACGGTGGTCGTGTATAATAGGTAATGACAACTTGAATGCCTTTTCAAAACGGCAGATCACAATATTACACAGGTGTTCAGGGGGGCAGTTTATCTTTTTTCTTTTTTGTTAGAAGAAAAAAAACTCAATTAAATCTCTAACAGGCTATTTGAGGGACATACTACACTCTAGTTGTTCTAAGCGAGAGATCATCTTGAGCACTATTGGAATCAGATCAACGATACCTCCTTTGCAAATAGTGCGGCGTTAACATCTCTTCTTTAGTATTTTGATACTATTCGATAATGCAGCAAAATCACCTGAGTTTTGAAGCTTTTCGACAACAAATCACCGTGACTTACCATACCTCGATATTCTTTCCGGGCTGTAAAATCAATGTAAATTTTAGAATAACACTTTACTGTTTGTTAGCTTATCGTAAATATTGCCTTGGGTTTGATAAGATGTTATGGTAAAAATATGAATATTTGTAATTTGACAAGTGGTTTGAATCCAGAATCTATTACAAGAAAATATGACTACTTTGCTTCTAAGTCATACACAATTTGGTCTTTACAAAATAAATGAGCCATGATAAGGTTTTTCAGGATATTTAAACACGAAATCGGTGTAAAATAAGTCTCTATGAACGTACGATTGTGTTTTTTTCAAGAGGGGAGTAGATAACTACAGTTTTGTTCATTAGCATTTCCTTCCAACTTTATCTAATGTATAAAAGGAAATACATGACGACGCAACAAAAAATCTTAAATATTTTTTCCATGGTAACTGAACAATAAGTAGATACAGTCCGCATCATAACTTATCTCGCTATCAGTACACTAATTGAAGTAGTAATATTTCGAACTATTCTAAGAAATAACGTGAAACATGTTAGTACGCTCGGCTCATGTGTTTGTATAGCTTATCTTGCCTTAATAATTAGATCTTTCGAAAATTCCACCCACTCGTCCCTCTTAGAATAGGGGTTTATGTTATCAGATCAGACTGTAATTGCGAACGGAATCTACTTATAAAAAATTATTAACAATACCATACATTTTTGGAACATTTTACACTAAACATTTGCAATTGTTTGTGAATACCTACACACTTAAAGATTTAAACACTAGCAGTGACAGTCAAAAAATGTGTACTGCTTGGACTGTGCAATCATAAATACATTGCGAAATAGAAATACAGCTATCACAGACCATTCAGATCACATTATGATGTAGTTATGTCATCGCATTAACAAGGGACCTTTCAGGCAAGGATAATACGCAAGAATGTGGATAAAGCTATTCTTAGTATAAACTTTACTACGATTTCTAGGATGCTTTAAGAATACCAGTTTGGATGTCAATATCTTCTTCAAACAGTACAATTGCCTGTCTTGTAAATATATATATATATATATATATATATATATATATGAGATATAATTAGTAGTAATTTTGGACAAGGCATATCTCCATGCTTTCCTGCCTCTTGCTAAACTCTTCATTTTCACATATCTTCCATCTTTGCTAACGTTGCCTACTATCTTTTTTCGTTCCGTCAATAAAATTCCATGACTTCCACCAAAAATCATTCCTTTCTCAACCAGTTCCTAAACCCAAATTATTTTAGTTTATATTTTATCCTGTAATAACATTACATCTTCCCTTACCTTTACAGCATCTTCTTATCTCGCGACTTTCTGACCTATCTTATCTCTTACATTCTTCGTTTTAACCACAACTCGAATGCTTCCAAACCTTTTTTTTGAACTTCTTTTCTCAGAGACCAAGTCTCTGCTTCATACAGTGTCATGCTCCAAACAAATTCTGTTCAATTGTCCACATGGTAGTGAGACCAACAAAATATATTTTCGTGTGAGATGGAACGCACGCCACCGAATAACATCAGGATGATTTCTCCCGCGGTTTGGGTTTTTATTTGTTAGCCAGTTAGGCTGCCGCTAGAGGACACGTTTTGCTAAAAACGTTCCTATTAATTGTTATTTTTTGTTACTTATATTTCGCGTGATCCCCATTTTATTTGCATGTGCAGTATTCAGTGCTATTGTCTATGGAATGTGGGTTCCCGGCAGTCGTTGCTGAGTTTGCTGATTTGAAAAGTTTATCAAGATGACTGCCCGATAAAGAAGTTAATATTCGATTTGCGTTAAATATGTTCCAGATTCATTGACTCGTGAGTCATTAATTTTTACTCCGAATATTATCATCGGCTTTAACCAGTGCTCCTGTTTATATTTGCCAATTGCCGAATTGAGTGACAGCCGGCTGCTAGTATTAAAAGTGAACTTTCATTTAATCATGTTAACTTTATTTTTAAAGAATTCATAAAAATTCTCCAAATGTGTTTAAACTAGAGAACTGAGTTGTTAACTTTGAGACATGTCAAGCAAAATTTTTAAAATTGAATTAACTTATCTAAAGTTACCAAAAACTGTTATTATTCTCTTCATAATATTATATACATTACATATTACACGTGAATGCACAAAAAAGCTGTAACATTGTTTATCAGTTACAATCAGAATTTTCACCTACATATGTTTGGTTTTCGCTCAGGGAGTAGAATGGTAAGGTAACACAGGCATGCGTCATACAATGGAACATATAAGTCATTTAGGGGGTGTACAGGTGTGCTGCAAATAAACGCACCACTAAAGAGTCACTGCGAACCGAATCTACGAGTGCTACCTCATACGAGACACCCAAGCCTAGTACGTACGGGAAACTTACGTAAAATTTATAAAACTGCCAAATAAAAAACATAAATAAAATTTTTTTATAAACATTACTGGCAAACTAAAAGTGTGGAATGAACTCTTTGAAATACATACGTAATGCCTGATCGTGTTCTTTACTCTCATATTTTACCATATTCTTAGCTTTAGTTAAGGTCATACAATAAAACATATATCTAAACATCTCACTTGCACCAGTTAAACCTTTTCAAGAAAATACAGAAAGAGTCCGCAACATGTGCAGTTTGATTCAATAAACAAAAGTATTCACTGATATATTTACTGTAAATTTGAAAGCTAAGATACGGAAACTGTGAAAAACAACGAACTGTCATTATTCTGAAATTTAGTAGAGTCCAAAAAGAAAGTTTTCACACTCTTGCTCATAAAAGACTTTCGTGTCTAGCAGACTTCAAAGAACTGACATACTAATACTACATTTAGTTATAAAAAAGTGAAGAGAAATGCTTACGTCCATTTTCCGCCAGGCAGACCGGAAAAAGGGGAACGGGGCAGGGCGAGGAAGGTTTTACGACAAAGATATCAACGGGAACCACAAACCTGGAAGCTGCTAATCGCATTAACAAACAAGCACGTCGAGTGTGAACTCTGATATGATGTTTCTTGTGCATTCTGGCGTTACATCTGAGTGATAAGAATTGCGGTCGTGAACAGGATTTCGCACCTCGCGCCTCAATAAACCGCAGAGCTGGAAAGAGTGACAGCATCTGATGGAAGCATGGCATGTTACGTAGATTCAGTGATAGCATTTTGTATAAAGCAGGCAACAGACAGGTAATTATAGAAATGAGCCACTGAACAATGGCCTTTGCATAGAAATTTACGTCCATGATTTGCAAAACTGCCATTAAAACTACAAAATACTTCTTATAGTCCAGTCACGGTTACTTCAAACTTTTCTGAAGCCCTGCTAAAGTTCTACTTTCCAGGATATGCCTCCGCCTCATGCAAACAAAGCTTAACAAGTCTAGAAAATTACGCTAAAGGGACAACGCACCGCATTCTTGCGCACTCAGTGTAATAACATTTTGCATAACAACTATTTATTACTAAGCATTACCAATACAGCTATTTTCTCACTGGTTTTATTTATATTAATAATAAACAACATATTAAAATTTATAGATGAAATATAAATAAAAGTTCAATTTAACCAAAATAAAGGTACTTTTATGTAAACACAAGAAACACAGAAGCATGGATGTAATCGTTGTAGAAAATGAAATGTATTTAGTGTAACAATTTTCTTCATTTTTCACTTTATATACGGTACTTTGAAAATGGGGAGTAATTAAGATGTAGAAAAATGCGTTTCGTAAAACTAAAGTGAGCGTGTTACAAAATAAAGCAATTCTGCATTGCAGGATTAATTAGTTTACGAAACGATAGAACGTATGTCCGTAATAAGTAACATTTGGCAACGACGTTATTTGTTTCGAATAGTAAATATCGAGGTAGTTGGCAATTTTACTATATATGGGCGTGCGCATGCGGGGTCAAGTGTGTATGAATGTTGGGACGCCAGGATCTTCTCAGCCCTTCCGTTTGGTCATACTGAGGAAGGAGGGGGGATATGGGTCGGTGACTCTACGGGAGGTAGTCCCCTTTGGTGAAAGGCATCCGGGCGTTTGGGGTGGTGTGGCAGTGCCATGCCGTAGTATCTTAGCCCGGCTACCGCACTCGATCTTAGAAAGGGTGGATGATGCGTCTCTTGTAGCCTCTCTCCACCAATGGCGACCCCAGGCTCCTCGCGCCACCCCTGGGTAACTCAGATTGTGCTCCGCCACCCGTTCCTCGTGACTGGACAGGGGTATCTGCCATGATGGCTTGGCCGCTAGTTGGTACCTATGCCCGACCACTAGGCGGGGTGTTGGACCACTCGGTACTCAGGCCGCTGGGGCCCCAAGACAGGAATTTCAAAGCGAATAAAGTCTAGTGAATGGTAATGGTCAGATACCGATGAGAGTTTGGACGCCTGGCTGTCCTGCTGGTGGATGAGAGTGCTATACACTGCGGAAGCAATGATGAAAACATGAAAGACCCGTGGATGGTTCATGTCGGAAAAATCTTTCATTTCAGAGCGCCGGGGCCTCACTTGGTCCTGTCCCCTGGTTGTGTGGTAGAGGCCAGGACAGCAGAGTCTAGGGGTTGTCCCACTCCGTGAGATGTTGAACATAGTCCGACTTTCGGCGTGAGCAGTTCAGGGGTGGGATTTCTTGGGTGAGCAACCGGTCTGTAATGGGCGTAAGTATTATGCCCGTGAGGCTTTAAAGTACCCTCTACCATTACCCGGCGGGTACTGTACGGAGAGTGTGTATGAGATCTCTCTCCAGCGCTTCGGGGTGATAGGGGCTGCCTATGTTTGCTTGGGCACTCGCCATAGGTCGAGCGGTCAGGTTTCTGAAAACCCATANAGTATTATGCCCGTGAGGCTTTAAAGTACCCTCTACCATTACCCGGCGGGTACTGTACGGAGAGTGTGTATGAGATCCCTCTCCATCGCTTCGGGGTGATAGGGGCTGCCTATGTTTGCTTGGGCACTCGCCATAGGTCGAGCGGTCAGGTTTCTGAAAACCCATAAGTGCCATGGAAAATAAGTGGGAGCACGGGCTGATCGGTCGAGCCCAACCAGAGGTTCTCTCTGGTGCAGATGTAGGGTTGGACTCGTGGTTAACTCCGTATGTTAGAGGATGTCTGGATATATTCCCCCTCTCGCAGAATGGCCAGACTATGAGCGGCACACTGTNGAGAGCACGGGCTGATCGGTCGAGCCCAACCAGAGGTTCTCTCTGGTGCAGATGTAAGGTTGGACTCGTGGTTAACTCCGTATGTTAGAGGATGTCTGGATATATTCCCCCTCTCGCAGAATGGCCAGACTATGAGCGGCACACTGCTCCTGCTGTGTCCTGGAGAGACACTAGGTGTTTTGATAGAACCCTGGCCCGACCACATGCTTAGTGCTGAGTACGAAGGTCTCAGTACTTGTGGAAGGGTGCGTCCTTGCTGTACTTGTGAATCAGACCTGGGGCTTTGTATCTGATCAACTCAGGTGTTAGCAGGTGTCCCTCCTGCGATGAAAGGGCGTTATCCCCCTCCTCCCCTCGCCTCCTCGATAGGGCTTTGGGTGGTTTGAAGCGGCGGTATGACCGATAGACTGAGAGAGCTAGGTTTTGCTTTTTTTACTTTATTTGAACGTAAAATTCAACAGCATGGCTGCAAAACCGTTTATATCTTNTTAATGGGGTGGCTGTGTCGTGAAAGTTCAGTTGATGGACACGTGGATGAGCTGTAGCTAAGTACAGCACCGGGTCCTCATATTCCATGGGGCCGCGTTTGGGGTCGTAGCTACAGCGCACGTGAGAATAGTGCCCGACGATGCCGCTGGTTGGCGGGTTTTCTCGGGGATATCCCGTTTCCCCCACCCTTGCATTCCGGCACTGCTCCATATCCACCTCGCTTCACCTTCATTGGCTCTCAAGACCCCTTCACTCCATTCATAATATTCCAAGTCAGTTCCGATGCTGTCGTGAGAGGGAGTGTAGGTTGTTCCAATCCTGTTGGACTTGATGCATGCCTCACGGCAGGAACTTATGAGCGCCAGAGAAATACGCTGTTTCATGAACAAACGTTTATTTTAATTTAAACACGTGTTTATTTTTCGTCGTACCTTCTGTTTAATGTCTTAAGAGGGCCACTGACGAAAATATACATATTATCTGGACGAAAGAATTCTATAAATATATACGACGAACCAATTTTGTGTGGTAAGATAAATATTAAACTTGTTTTTATCTGTATACAACGTTGGTTTATGGTGTCCTTTTGTTGCACAGGGCAGTGGTAAGATGTTTTTTTAAAGACATTACAATGTAGTGACAAAGGAGTTTAATGCAGCGTTATCATAACCAATACGGAAATACCATACATATACCTACNTTTAAATACATTACAATGTAGTGACAAAGGAGTTTAATGCAGCGTTATCATAACCAATACGGAAATACCATACATATACCTACTGTATATATGTTAGGGCAAATCTTTATCGTCAGAAGTGGTTCGTAGTTATAATATTTCAAATTATTTTCTGCATATGATCCTTCTGATATCCCATGCAGGATACTTTACTCACTCTGTGAGACCTACTGTTGAAACCAGATGTGTTTTATAGTGTTCAAGTCATGCAATCAATTAGGGTTAAATCATCAACGAAATCTCAGCATATTTGTGAGCAATTAATCGTCCCCTTTCCGTTACTTCATCAATGCATAATTCCCACTGAACGATCTACATAGCGTACTGTAGGACGTGAAATATGTATTCCCGTAAAGATGTAACTTTGAACTTACCGTATCAAGAGTTTTATATTTCGTTCGACTTAATAATATTTCACGATGTATCTACTAAAGGTAGCTTTAGAGAAAAATTAATTTAGGTACGAGAGCACAGTAAAGGAGTATTCAAATTGAATCGCTTTTTAACAAAGTGATGTGAATGTTGCTAAAACAAATTTGTAGGTTGTCCTTGCAGAGACAATCAAGGACTTCTGTTTCTAAAGCTCCTCTTGACTAGAGTATAAAATGGATAAATCTTCAGTTTAAAGCTTGTGCGAGAGCTGTGAAACATGCGTGAAATTGCCACGAGTACAAAGGCCGCCGCGTTTCGTCCCCGACGCGCGCGCATAAATGGGATTGGTTCTAAGCCTTCATTGGCGGACACAAGTTCCGAACCACCAGATTATGAGATTTATCAGAGGCGCTGACAAAGAGGCTGTTGCTAATGCGTCGGTGTTAAGAGACGCATGACGGAAAGCGAACAGATGGGTTTATGGCGCAGGCAACAGTAGGAGGTATCTGGAGTTTCTGAAACACTGTGCACAGTGTGCGAGCAGCAGTCTTATACCGAGGTTAAATGAGCCGGGCAGTGTACAGAAGACTCAAAAATTAACACCTGCAAGCACAAGTAAATATTTATATCGCATATGAATTACCTCTGGCGATTGGTGTTTTGAAGAAATAAATATTAGTACAGGTTGCGGGTTTTAGCCTAATTTCCGTGGGAAAGAAAGACTTATGAGATCACTTTCCTGTCTATGTGTCTGTGTGTATTGATGTGTGTGTCTTTGAGTGTGTATCCCCTTCCCCCTCCCCCTTTTTCATTTTTGAACACTTCAACTGAATTTCAAGTAACTTGGTACAAATATAACACTTAGTAAGGACAATGACTTTTATAGTTTTCAATAACGTCAAGCATTTACTTTCAAAATGGCGGCTGCTTTAAAATTTTGGATGATTTGTTATATCTCGGCAACCATTCAACCGATTTAAACCAAATCTTGTATGTTGCCAGAACATTGTGTATGCATTACATTTTGAGATGGATATTGTTGTTGGTCCGCTATTTTAGAAAATAGCACACATTTAGAAAATGTATATTTTACATTATATCTCAAAAACTATTCAACTAATTCTCACCCTATTTCGCATGTAAGTAATACTCGTAGGCCATGTAAATATAATTTATTGAACATGATTAGTTACATATTTTCAAAATGGCAGCAATACAAAGGTTTTAAGATTTAGTATATCTACCATGCATACCATTTATCCAATTTTGACCAAATTTTGTTCACTGAAAGTATCTACTGCAGGCATCATATATTGGTACATACGATGCAAATAACGTCATTTTTCGGACTTTTGGACGATAGTGCCATACGAATAAAGTTATTATGTCATAACTNCATACGATGCAAATAACGTCATTTTTCGGACTTTTGGACGATAGTGCCATACGAATAAAGTTATTATGTCATAACTTGAAAAATAATTAACCGATTCCTAACAAATTTGGCAAACAAGTAGTACTGATGTAGATAATGTTAAGTGATATGTTAAAGCATGTCAAACGTTTTTAAAATTGCAGCTATATAGACATTTTAGCTTAGATTGCTATATTGTCGAAACTATTTAATCAATTCCAACATAACTTTGTATGCTAGCAGTAGACATTAAAACTATCAACTGTATCTGCATGAAACATATTTTGGCCTTCTGTCCGCCATTTTGTAAGATAGCTCCATACGAGTAAATAAAGTTTTTTGTTATATCTTGGGAAACAATTGATAGAATCCTTCCAAATTTGGCAANATAGCTCCATACGAGTAAATAAAGTTTTTTGTTATATCTTGGGAAACAATTGATAGAATCCTTCCAAATTTGGCAAACAAATAGTACTGCAGCAAGTGGTGTAGACGTATTTGTTTTATGAATGTTAGGCATTTATTTTAGCTCAGTATATTNTCAAATAGTACTGCAGCAAGTGGTGTAGACGTATTTGTTTTATGAATGTTAGGCATTTATTTTAGCTCAGTATATTTTATTAACGAAACAAATTCCAACTTAACTTTGTATATTGGCAGTACCTATTACAACCATCAAATTTGCCTATGCAAAGTTTCATTTCTCTGCAATTTGTCCTTGCAGCCCTACCAATACAAAAATAAGATTTTATCTCGTATCTCGGGAAACAATCAACCCATTCTTACGAAATTTGGCGAAGATGTTTTACTGTGGTAGGCCATAACAATAAATGTATTTCAGCATAGTTTCCGAAGGAAAGAAAGGCTTCTGAGATCACTTTACTGTCTGTGTATGCATGTGTCTGTGCAAGTGTGTGTTTCCCACCTTTCAATTTTAGAACATGTGTACCGAAATTCACCAAACTTGATACACATTTAGTAATTAGTAAGTACTCCTGACTTTTATGGTTTTCGACCACGTCAGGCACTTACCATCAAAATGGCGACCATTTTAAAATTTGGGGTGATATGTTATATTTTGGGAACCATTGAACCTATTTCAGCCAGATTTTGCATTTTGGCAGAGTATCGTGTAAGCATTAAATTTTGAAATTGATATTGTTCTTGGTCCGCCATTTTGGAGATTAGCACTTAATGAAGAAATAATGATTTTTCGTTATATATCAAAAACTATTTAACCAATTCGCACCCTATTAGGCAAGTATGCAATACTATGATAGGCCAGGTTAACGTAAGTGATTTAACTTGATGATGCATTTCCATTCAAAATGGCGGTCATACAATTTTCTTAGGTTTATTTGGTATTTCTGCTATACAATTAAAACAATTTGGACAAGATTTTGTATACTAAGAGCATCTGTTAGAACCAACATATAGACAAAAACATAACCACTTTTGTAGGCCATTTTGGAAGATAGCACTTTGCGAATAAATAAAGTTATGTCATATATCGGTAAAAATGATACATTCTCACCAAATTTGGCAGACAAGTAGTACTAATGCAGATGATGTTAAGTTATATGTTTTAGCATGCCAGACACTTATTCTTAAAATGACTGCCACACAGATATTTGTGCTCAAAATGCAATATCGTCTTAATTATTCAATACTTTGTATTTTGGCAGTATATATTACATTTATGAACTGCATCTACACGAAGCATATTTTATCCGCCGTTTTGTAGGATAGGGCCATGCGAAAAAATAAAGATTTAATGTTAAATCTCGGGAAACAATTGACCAATTCCTCTCAAATTTGGCATACAATGAGTATTTCAGCAGATGACGAAAATGGCATGTTGTAAGCATGTCAAAGACTTATTTTCAAAATGGTGGCCATATAGAAATTTTTACATTTGAATTCTATATCGTCGAAACCATGTAATTAATTCCATCTTCACTTTGTATGCTGGTAGTAGGTGTTACAAATTATCAACTGTATCTACACAGAGCGTCATTTGTCTTCCATTTTGTAAAACAGTGACACACCAATAAATAAATGTTTAATGTCGTATTTCGGGAAACAATTGACAGATTCTTACGAAATTCGGCAAACAAATAGTTTAACACCAGGTGGTGTAAACTGGCATGTTTTAGGAAGGCCACGTACTTATTTTCGAAATGTTGGCTATGTTTTGTGTGGTTTATATAAGGATATATGTAATATATTTTAACTTAACTTTGTGTATTGGCAGTATACGATCATCAAATATATTACTACATTACTTTTTTTATCCTCCATTTATGAAGATCGTCATACGAAAATTATGGTGGTTTTATGGCATATCTCGAGGACCAATAAACCGATTCTCACCAAATGTTAAACTGGAACCTTTAAACTAATTTGTACAAAATTGTGCATTCCATAAATGCTACAGAAGTCCATGTAAACTTTCATGATTTAAATGGCTTAGACAACAGTGTTCAAAATGGCAGCATCATAAATAATTTAGGTATGTTTGCCACATTTATAAAACAATTTAACCAAATTTTGTATATAGATATTATACGATTGAACCATTATTTATGCAACTTTTTAAAATCAATTTTGTACGATGGCATCAAATAAGAAAATAAGGTTTTTTATGACATATCTCAGGGACCATGCAACCGATTTACACCTAATTGTTCACACAAGTAGCACTACAGTAGGCCATGTAAACTTAAAATTTTTAAGTGGCTCAGTCACTTATTTTCAAAATGACGGCTCTATAAATATTTGTTTGTTAGTAAACCCTATANGAAATTTTTAAGTGGCTCAGTCACTTATTTTCAAAATGACGGCTCTATAAATATTTGTTTGTTAGTAAACCCTATAATTCGAAATATTGGACTGATTAAATGCGAAGTTGATTCTCCGAATCCGACCTGCATAATGCAGTTTATCGCACATTAGCTTATTAAACTAGGTTTTCTGTGTTCAAGCCCCGGGAAAGGCACGCGTGTATTTGTAATTGTCTCACTAATGTTGCACACTTTTCTGTTTTCAATTCTAATGTTTTTTTTTTCTTTCAAAGAAAAGTCAGTTCTACGTACCGACTAAGATTTTAAAAATTCAGTTGAAAATTAATTGCTCCCAAGTTAAGGAAAGTAGGCTAACTAGTTATAGTAGCAGGATAATGTATGTCCGAGGATAAGAACTGCGAGCTGTGGCGCTGGGGCGCCGTCCGCCAACTTGTACACTGCCGTTTTTTCCGACAAAATCACTTGTTTTACCCCAAAATAACATCATAAATCAATTATTTTACCCAAAAATCACTTTTTCCCCCACAATATTTTTCTTTTTTCCCTGTAAACCAAAATTTGTAAAAGAAAAAAATTGTTTGCTCAATGTGGTTGACTGCTTCCTCGCTGTAATTGAGGTATCCTGAAACTCAGCCATAACGAAAAATCTGAGGAGCTGATAAAATAAAGTAAATTAAAANTCGCTGTAATTGAGGTATCCTGAAACTCAGCCATAACGAAAAATCTGAGGAGCTGATAAAATAAAGTAAATTAAAACTATTTTTAATATTTAAAAAAAAATTGTAATTTAATTCAATTTAAGGGCGAAAGTATTCAGTGTTATATTATCACCGGACTCGTCTTTTCANAACTATTTTTAATATTGAAAAAAAAATTGTAATTTAATTCAATTTAAGGGCGAAAGTATTCAGTGTTATATTATCACCGGACTCGTCTTTTCAAGGCGTGATGACATATCGATTATGTAACCCAATGTTAGGACAGCCATATTGGATTTAAGAGGAATACCCCTACCCTGACTTCCATTTCAAAACAAGTACCGTCACCCCAACTTACAAACACCCCTCACCCACACCTGAACCACTTTACAATCTTGTCACTTCACCTTACCCCCTCTCCCACTACACAATATATAAAAATGAATTTAATGTTAAAATATTAATTTTCAAATTATGTTATTTTATCGGCTCCTCGGATTTCTCATTGTGGTTGAGTTTCGGAATACCTCAGCCACACTGAGGAATCAGTGAGCCTCATTGAAGAACAAAAACTTTTTTCACAAATTTTTGGAAATTTTGGAGTGTTTTGTTGTAGGGGGGGAGGAGGAATATAGAAACATTTTGAGGGGAAAAGTGTTTTTTGGGTATAATAATTTATTTCTGGAGTGTTTTTTTTGGGGTAAAACAAGTGATTTTGTCGGAAAAGTTGGTGGAGTCCACGATGGCGGACTGCTCCATGACGCCACAGCCCCCAGCCCTTGTCCTTGAACATACATGTTCCTACTACTAGTTATATCAGTATCTTCTAGTTCCTTGTGGATTCTTAAAACTTATTAAATGAAAGGCCAGCTTGGGACCGAGCATGTTTCGTTATATGAGGTAATAATATATTTTGTTCACATTCAGGAAGTCGTGGATTTGATCCCTTCCGTCCAGAGAAGAATGGTTCATCCCAAGTTGTTTTTCACATGCGTTGTTGGAAAATGCCAATGCAGCTACCTAATAGAAGATTCCAATTTCTAATCCGTATGATTTAGATCATGTTTACTTCTTCGCATAAAATAAATAAATAAAACAGCAAGCAGTCTGCATATGTGGCGTGAGATCGAAAATAGCCCTGCTAATCAAAGTGATATAACTGCCTATACATACGATTTGCACTCCCTCCCCCCTCCCAATCTGAATTTTCATGTTACGACACTATAGCTACCGAATTAAAAAAAAAATACATTCGTTATTTTGGTGCCGTAGATAATCTACGGGGAACGGTAGTTACGATTGCATTACACTAACAAATATATTTTTAAAATATTTTAGTAAACTTCTGCTTGAAAATAAATTTTCGCAAGTTCTCGTTTTAAATACTGCTCTGGCAAACATTAATTTAAGCACCCCACTTATGTTCCCTTACGCAACTGATTCGTTGGGCTGAGCGGGTTCCCCAACTACATACACTCTTAAGCTTCCTGCGTGAGTTAAATCTAATCCGCTTTTGAAACATGACTGTGGTTGTAAAAATTAATTTTTCCTTTGCTGTCCGCCGTGAAAGCCGTGTAAAGCTCCTGACCGTCTGGCTTTTGAAGTAATTTGCAGAGAGTTATACACACACGTTTTTAAACTAAAGTATTTAGACTACTCCCCGTGTGTTTATCTACAAATTAACACACCGAGATATAACGGGTAATTTCATGACATTTAGAACGTAAATAATACNTTTGCTGTCCGCCGTGAAAGCCGTGTAAAGCTCCTGACCGTCTGGCTTTTGAAGTAATTTGCAGAGAGTTATACACGCACGTTTTTAAACTAAAGTATTTAGACTACTCCCGTGTGTTTATCTACAAATTAACACACCGAGATATAACGGGTAATTTCATGACATTTAGAACGTAAATAATACTNCCCGTGTGTTTATCTACAAATTAACACACCGAGATATAACGGGTAATTTCATGACATTTAGAACGTAAATAATACTTCGGTGTCTTCCGACATGTCTAAAAACAATCCTTCCAGACTGCTATACCTCGAAGCATATTAACTAGATACGCGCGAAACAAGTTTAGGGCCATTTATAAAATTTTGCTACAGACTCTCCTCCAGTACAATCACAGGATTACAACTTCATGTCCCACGATTATACGATGTACAACGAAAACACTGCACGCCTGTTCAGTTCTCTGCTCGTAAAGGTGATGGGAAATTATACGTGAGTACCATTGTCACCCGTATCGTTCTCTTACTGGTGCTTGAAACGTGCAGGACACTTCAAGGTAGGCGGACGCATTAAAGGATACTGAATCAAAGAATCCCACTCAGTGACGCATCGCGATGTGATTTTCCCCTCACGAAATCCTAGTGAGGACGTTTAAATCCCAAAAAGTAGTTCGAGAAAAAATTCAGTGAAAAAGCGATTATCGTAAGGCGACTAGATACGCACGAGAACATTTCGCGTGTTCAATCGACTGAAGCATAGCACTGACAATTCTCTGTTTAATTTAGCATAAGATGTTTCTTAATTTGGCTGCTATCATAGAATGTAGCTAGTTTTACCCCAGAAATGATAGAACAGGTGTCAATCCTCGTTTACTTTCAGGTTTTTTATTGTCTCGTATATTCCCGGGGAGTGTTTGGTAAACTGTGATACATTTGCTAAAGTAGCTCAAACGCACATATTTTTTAAGTCTAGTTTGTCCTCAGAGGGAATTGCGAAATATTCTCAACTCCAGTTACATGCAAAATTCTTATAGTCTATTTGCGGTTTCTTCACAATTTTCAAATATAACCTTTGAAAAATCACCCCATGTACTCAAGCGTTTTATACATATGTTAACATATAAGTAACTTAATTTAATTTATCAATAAAATATAATATTTAATTCATAATTAATTTAATTGGAAAAAGTGAGAAAACAGGCGTGTCGGTAATGCTTAATAATGAATAGTTCTTGTGCAAAATATTATTACACTAAGTTCGCACGAATGCGGTGCGTAGTTCCTCTTTGGTGTAATATTCTAGACTGGTTAAGCTTTGTTTGCACGATGCGGAGAAATATCCTGGAAGTAGAACTTCAGCAAGGCTTCAAAAAAGTATGTATACATATATTTNTGTTTGCACGATGCGGAGAAATATCCTGGAAGTAGAACTTCAGCAAGGCTTCAAAAAAGTATGTATACATATATTTATCCTCTCTTCACTCCGTCATTCTGAGTAATTTGAATTTGGCATCGTGAATGTACATTACGTGAAAACTGTGCTCGTCGTTAGAAAGTTGTCCAGGGTCCGCCTTTTAAATTTATGTCATTTGGACAAGGTCGTGGCATTTCCGGCGGTCTGTCGCCACGTGGATTCGACGAACGTACCAAGGTGTGTGCCGGAAATTAGGATCTCTCCGATACGTGCGCGCGCATTTGCATGCCTGTCACAACACCTCGAGTGGAAAGNTCTCCTCTCTTCACTCCGTCATTCTGAGTAATTTGAATTTGGCATCGTGAATGTACATTACGTGAAAACTGTGCTCGTCGTTAGAAAGTTGTCCAGGGTCCGCCTTTTAAATTGATGTCATTTGGACAAGGTCGTGGCATTTCCGGCGGTCTGTCGCCACGTGGATTCGACGAACGTACCAAGATGTGTGCCGGAAATTAGGATCTCTCCGATACGTGCGCGCGCATTTGCATGCCTGTCACAACACCTCGAGTGGAAAGACAGCTCGGCGCGCCCGTCTCTGACGCCGGCGCCCTCGACAACGAAATAATCGAGTGTCTGCCGTCTGCCGTTGCTGCTGTGGCAGATGTGCGAAACACATCTGTTTACGTGTACGCCGAGCCATCGTCGGGAGTGTTTGCGCTAAGAAAAATTTTAAGGATCTCTGTCAACAAACAGCATGTCATGTTGGGTGTCTGAAATGTTTTGAACGACAAAGCCGCAGTGAGATAAAAAAAAAAAAATGTACAGACGAAACTCTGCATGTCACGGGGTTTTATCGAGAACTTCGGCAATCGATGTCGCATTCCAAGTAAGTTGAGTTCAGCAACACCTTCCGCGCATATGTCTGCTGAAGTAACGGTAATTATTAAAACTGTAAAATCATATTTTCTGGCAATATGAAGTTGTTGTTCAATATAAGGGAAATTTTCATCGCTCCGTCCAAAAAAAAAAAAATTTTTACGGAAATTTTAAGTGACTGACAAATGTAGAAATAAATGTAATATCTCATTCCGATTCGGCAAGATCAACTGATTTGCATGTATAGTCAATTTCAACTCTTCTGAAGACCCGCTAAATTTATGCACACCGTGTTTGTGCGCACTCAGATTAATAATATTTTTTCATGAGAACTTTTTTATTATTTAGCATTACCAACGCACTCATTTTCACTCTGTTTTTATTCGTATTTATATACATCAAGTATTACAATTAATATATTGTTCAGTTTAACTAAAAATCAGATATAGTTATGTTACAAAAAGTATAAAACGCTTGTGATGAATGTTTTATTCATTCAGGAAACAACCAAATACGTCATACATGGGGTGATTTTTTGAACGTTTGATTCAGAAAGTGTGAAGCTACTACGAATAGGCTATATTCGATACTGCATTAGTCGAGTACACCTGGAACGATAAGTCGAAACATATCTAAACCAGACTGATTTTGTACAATTTTATTGGTAGACGTAAGTAAATGTTGCACATGATTGAAAAAGTGCTAATATACTTGGTTCGTAAGGTTAAGACTCTAATAACGCGTGGTAGCACATCCTGGAGAAGAGGCGACGTAACCTCTTGTCTATGAGAAGCAAATTATGCTCACTCACTTGTTGTGCCGACTATACGCTTGTTCTACTTCTACAGCAAAAACAACTGTATTCGAACATGCCATAAACTTACCACTAACATAGCGCAAATATACAGCAAACAAACAAAACAGACATAACTCAGAAGAAAAAAAAGTTTCATACATTCATACCTATTTGCAGTGTCTATGAATAATCGCTTGGAGAATTTTAAAACCTCAATAAGAGTTGAGTTGAGTTGGGAGATTTGGTGGCTCTTAACAGCGAGGTCTTGAGAGCCAATGAGGGTGAAATTAGGGGAGAATGGAGCAGTGCTGGAATGCAAGGGTGGAGGAAACGGGATACCCCCGAGAATATCCACTGACCAGCGGCATCGTCCGGCATGATTCCCACTTGCAAAAATCCGGGATTGGCCCGGCAGGGGAAAGAGCCCGGTTCGCCTTGGTGGGAGGTGAGCAGGCTAACCGCTCAGCCACCGCGGCCCCCTAAACAAGAGAACCTACAGCGTAGGTTCTCTTGTTTAGGCCCCCCCCCGAGAACCTACAGCGTAAAATTCCTGGCTATCTTGATTTTAAAGTGTTATAATAAACCAAATCAACATAATTATGTAAAATAAATTTGTTTGATATTTTTTCTTGTTCCGTACATTTCAAGCGTGCATTGAAGCGTTGCGTCTCACAGCGGCGTAAAGATAATTGGTAATTCCCTAAATTCTAATTTAAAAGAAACTATTTTTCTCGGTTATTCGATAAGTGAAAACATCTCATTAACATTTGAAATATTTGTAAGCTATTTCCGAAGCTATCTAAAGTGTAAGAACATGCATAACGAACTGACCTCCATACTTTCGGTGTACTGATCTGAGGAGAATTTAAATTTATCATAATCGGTCGATCTGTCGAAACGTCCAAAAATACGCAATCAATAATCTTGCCGTTTTTTTTTTTTCGTCTTTGAAACATCGCTGCATTTCTACAAGTCCATTAGAGAGCTCTGTGCGAATGCCCACAAACTTGGTACTTGTAAGTACCACTCTAAGGAGCATCTTGAAACTGTACATGTGTAAGCTGAAGTAATTTCTTACATTGTTCCGCAGTTGGTTATAGAAAATTCTTAGGTTTCTTGACAGACAACTCGTACAATCCTGGGGTGCCGCAATATCTGTAGTGTTTGACTTTGTTCAAGCGAGGAATGAATTTCCTTAAAGGATTTTCACGGAAATCTGAGCAATATTTTGACGCGCGCCCTCACTGACATGCAAACAAGCAATTTGGTACCGGCAGAGGGGAAGTATTTCCTTGTATTAAAGTTAAATTAAAAGTGCAATGTACACATGGGATTAATTTTTGTTTTTTTTTTGTTTTAGTAATGCATATAGGCCCACGAGCAAACATTAGCAAACTTATAATATATTTACTTTTATAATTACTATTGTATGGTTTAATTGACATACGCATAAACAAAGTGATCACTCCTACGACAACGTTAATTTTACATATGGTTGAAGAATACACATTGTGCATACAAATATATCGTAAGCAGGACTGCGCAGTTTATCGTGAACATCCTATAGAAGTACTGAGAAATAAGTTTCATTCACATTCACACTGAACTTATACATATATCACGTCTTTTGATTCCTCGGTTTTGGAAATTGTTGTTATATTTAACTCTAAGCAAGAAAATTAATAGTAATGCCATCATCATTATTACATTATTCTTCAAAAACACATACGCTATCTCAATTTCCACTTTTCCATAATTTAAACATTATTTCAAAGAAAATTTTTAGCCATTACCATGCTGACAATCCTTTTCATGTAAGGATGATTAGTTATTAGTTTTAATCATTCACAATTTTTCACTTTACGTTACATCTAGCAATAATGTATTTCGCGAGAAATGATTGTATCGAACGATGTATACCACTAGGAACATCTAATCTAGTTTTCTTCACTTCGCTAGCCGCTTATGTTATTACTTCTTCTATGTACTTAAAACAATATGTAGATCCATATAAATTCATGGTCGGTTGAGGTAGCTCTTTCGCAGAGCGATTCAACTGTGCCTAGGCGAGTTATTTACTAAGAGATTTAAAGCATCACTTAGAAGGAAATTTAATTAATACATTTCGCATGTAAATAGTGTTCGAGGACTCTCCGCTCTTTCTCTTTTCTCATTATTTCGGGAATCGTAGCCGAACGCGTACATTATTATAAAACAGCGACAGTAATGAAAACTTAGTGATTATTTTTTCTATGTCAAACACTTATCTGTATCATTTATGTCGGGTTTAAATACTTCCATTAGATTAAAATTTTACACGTGTGAACGTTACATTTGTGACTTAAAGCTCTCAAGTATATCCAACATTGGTTTGGAGACTACAACTTAACGACAAAAAGAAAAGTTACTGTAAAAGGTATTATTTTCATAATATAATGGGACAATTCTCATATTCGGTCAAACAATAGAATCTGAATACATGGCTATAATTTGCAAATTCATAACATCTGTGTTGTTGTTTTTTCTCATGATTTTTTTATTTCCGGACATTGTAAGAAATTCTTTCAAAAACTATAAAATTACCTGTCTGGTATATGGCGTAATTCAACTACCATACTTAAAGGGATTATTGGCACAATTATTGTCATTGAATAAGTAGACAGATTTAGCAATGTTTCGAAGTAAATTTAAATATACTATGAAATTACGTTATTTATTAAATATTCAATTTGTGTATAATAATGAAATTTGTGGAAAATATTAACTTCTAAAAGCCAGTAAAACACAAAATAAGAAAAAACTGAGTAAACTTTATAAGTGTATGGTCATGCAAGCAAATATTCTATTTTTTTTTTTTCGGGAATTCTGGCGTTTATGCATTCCGAAACGATATTTCTAAGAAAACTCAAGATCATATAGCGCTTTATGTTCCCCGTTTGCCACCGTAAAACTGATGTGTGTAGCGGTTGTGTTATTTTTTAATTGACCACGCTTAGGTAACTAATGGTATTAGCGATTTTGTTGGAAAAAAAAGTTTCACTTATCTCATTTGATCTTTGTAGAGAAGATCGTTTTAACTACTAGCTAGGAGCCACGGTGGTGTAGTGGTCTGACCACTCACCTCCCACATAGGCGAACCTGGTTCGATTCCCGGCGGGGTCGCTCCCGGATATTTGCACGTGGGAATCGTGCCGGAAGATGACGCCGGTTGGCGTGTTTTCTCGGAGATCTCCTGTTTCCCCCGTCTCTGCATTCCAGCACCGCTCCATAATCACCTCACTTCACCCTCATCGACTCTCAAGACCTCGATGCTAAGAGCCGTCCATATCTATCCACTCCTCTCCAATACGAACTTCTAAGTTCAAATCCCGAATGAATATGTGTGTGATTTGTATATGTATGTTAATGCAGGTTGTGTTTGTAAACAGCCTTCTCAGCACCTGATGATTAGCCTCCGGGGAATAAAATTAGGTTACAAAAGTGTTATAAAGTTGCTCATTTCCGATAACCGATCCTGGTCTTCCTAATTTTATTGGGATTAATACAATTCTTGATAAGCCGATTATTTTCACCATTAAATTAATACAAAATATAAAGTCATCAAAATTTTTCTACTATTTGAGAAACGACATCGTTTCATTACTAGAGTGACTGTGTATATCAGTAAGAAAATTTCAAATTTATTTACAGGTAATGTACCTCTTTATTATGGTCTTAATTTATAATATGATTTCGAATTTCAAATTAAAAATGTATTTACAAACTATGTCCTAAAGTTATATATTTATGTACAATTTGAAATTACTAATTCATTTTCCCAACATAAAATTTTCAGTATTGTAATTGCTAATAGTTGTATAACTCATATAACTTTTATGGTCAATAATCAAATAAATAAATTTAAATTCTCGTGAGTAATAGACGCTTAAAGAATGCAACCGNGATGTATAACTTTTATGGTCAATAATCAAATAAATAAATTTAAATTCTCGTGAGTAATAGACGCTTAAAGAATGCAACCGCGGTGACCCAAAAATTTGGCTGGCAAGAGGCGAAGGACCGTAGGGTAGCAGTTTTTGGCTGCCTGCTGTCAGCAAGGAAGGGCGGAAATGTAGTACGTGCGTGCTATTATCCGCAGTTCCGGATTGGGAGCGAAAAGTTGATGGACGCCGACGTCAATCCCAGCGTCCCGCTGCCAGCATTTCGCTCAGTGGCAATGCGAGAGAATGTCTAGGAACGCATCCAAACTTCTGACTATGGCATAGAAACCCAACGCTTACACATTTGTATTTATAAGTTCCTGGAATTATAGAACTTACGTTAACGTTACGGTACGCGGTTGACATTGTTTTAACCACGCGTTTCTTCGTCCTTCGAAAACTAAGAAAACTTAACGTTTTGTTCAGCAGTCTTGTTACTTTCTATATAATGCTGCATTGGCGTTGGCTGCTAAAAAATTTTTTTTCTGTTAAGTTAAAACGTGGTTACTAGAAGTAATTCACTTCAACCTTTCAGACCCACTTGAATTTACGGTTTCAGGTGTTGCAAACAAAAACATTTATGACGCGCACTTTACTTAATTCGACGCAACTGTTGTTTCGTTGTCACAACCAATGAGCTGTAGGTTATACACTAAAGAGCAAAAAAAAACTGGTACACCTGCCTGATATCGTGTAATATTGTGTAGGGCCCCCGCGAGCACGCAGAAGTGCCGCAAGACTACGTGGCATGAACTCGACTAATGTCTGAAGGTATGTGGGAGGCAATTCACACCATGAATCCTGCAGGGCTGTCCACAAATCCATAGGAGTGCGAGGCGGTGGAGATCACTTCTGAACAACACGTTGCATGGCATCCCAAATATGCTCAATAATGTTCATGTCTGGTGATTTAAGTGGCCAATGGGAAGTGTCTAAAGTCAGAAGAGTGTTCCTGGAGCCACTCGGTAGCAAATCTCGACGTGTGGGGCGTCGCATGTTATTGCTACCTAGGAGATGCTATGTCCCATCTCTCGTGCGCCGACCTGTTAAAACGCACTTAAATCTCGATAACCTGCCATTGTAGCAGCAGTAACCGATCTAGCTGCCGACCGCATCGCGTTACTCTGATTGGTTCTATACCTCTGTTATTTGCATACGCACGCCTATACCAGTTTTTTTTTTTTTTTGGCTCTTCAGTGTATGTTCGACTACGGTTACCCGAATCAATTATGACCTAGACCAGTTAGACGGTTTGCGAATCATTTACCCACAGGTAAAATTATTAATCATTGAGATTCGCAGTGTACAGTACAGAGCAAACAAATACCAACACGTGCTGAATGTACACAACTGTGTTCACTTTATCTAAATGAGATAACTACAATCATGCATTTAGAAAGATAATTCCAAAGCTTTTCAACTTCCCACATTATTTGGTCAAAGTTAAATTTTTATGCGTTGTTGTAATGAGTCATAAAATGTCTTAATATACAGTTCAGAACGCAGCCACTGCTTTTACCAATTTAAATCTTAATTTTATCTTTTAACTTACGCGAATATGTTTGGAGGATAATTTTTTTTTAATTCTTAGATTATAAGTTATAAATATTAAGAAATCTGGTGACCACCAACGTAAAATTGTGTTTGACAAATATAAAGATCAACTGCGAATGTTTGTTAACGTAATGTATCACAGACTGTCCAACAAATCCCGAAAGAATGCTAATAGCACTATGATACAGGTTACAAATAATAATCGTTTATTGCATAGCAAGTGTGTTACGAGTAGTAGCATACTTTGGTACACTTTTGAGGATACGTCAGTTTTATTCACTCTGGACCTTTGGATTCTTCAGCTGATATATANTTATTCTTAGATTATAAGTTATAAATATTAAGAAATCTGGTGACCACCAACGTAAAATTGTGTTTGACAAATATAAAGATCAACTGCGAATGTTTGTTAACGTAATGTATCACAGACTGTCCAACAAATCCCGAAAGAATGCTAATAGCACTATGATAAAGGTTACAGAATTAACTAAATTAGGCAGCTGTGTTCTTCGGATATGTTGCAAAAGTGGCGTTACAAATAATAATCGTTTATTGTATAGCAAGTGTGTTACGAGTAGTAGCATACTTTGGTACACTTTTGAGGATACGTCAGTTTTATTCACTCTGGACCNCATAGCAAGTGTGTTACGAGTAGTAGCATACTTTGGTACACTTTTGAGGATACGTCAGTTTTATTCACTCTGGACCTTTGGATTCTTCAGCTGATATATAAGACAAAGATAAGTGAAACAAAATGTGATCATTTTAAGTTCAGAAAGTGAAGAAGGATAAGATGTTTGCGTCTTGATACCTTGCAATCGATTCTTCACGAAATCGCTACCGTTTAACTGTTTCGCGATGTAATGCACAACATACCCTTGAAGGACGAATACGTGTAACACGACAGATGATTTCCGACTAACACACGTGATACGAATGAGTGACATATTCCTGTTAACTATTTAATGTCTTTTTCGCACTGCAGTTCACTTTTTTTTTATTTCAAACTCATCGACGTAAAGACTCAAATGCGCTGGAATTTGCATTACGTTGTGCTGTTAGATTTCCGGTAGACGACTTCCAGTTTTAGAGGAAAAGTTAAGGTATTATTACTACGTTTTGAGCTGACGGATAACTAGCAATACACTACGTCTTCCTTACGTAATTCAGTTCTAAGTGGACGGTTCGGAAGGTGTGATGTACAGTGTTATTATAAGGTGTCGATACATTTGAAAGAAAAACACATGTTATATTCAAACCAATACATTGAATGAAACAACTAGCATGTAGAAACACTTAATTCATCATAGTTCTCTCTCAAGTTCCACTAGATCTCCGTGCATTTCCACGCACTTCTCCCAGCGCAACGTTTCACGAAACTCCTTTTCTAGCATTGCAGGTGTGATTTTGAGTACCTCCTGACGCATACGTTATGCATACTTTATGTATCCCCATACAAAAAAGTATATTGGTGTAAAATCCGGAGATCGTGGAGTCCAAATCAGCGGTGGCCGCTTTACCATTCCACCTAAGTGGGAATGTGACGTCTATGTACGCGCGAGAAATCTGTGAGAAATGAGGGGGACGCCATCCTGTTGGAAAAACCACCGTCTCCATAGTGTCAACCTGCTCCAATTGTGATTGAAGGAGAGGTGTAAAACGCCTGTCACTGTGAGTCCTGCGAAGAATAATGGCCCGCACACCGTGGATTCTATGATCCCCAACCACACAGCGACTTTTGGGGTGTCTCGTTCCCACTCGAGGGTCTCATTAGGCTGTTCATCTGCCCATACTCTTCAGTCGGTTGACAGTGATACACGTGTGGAAGGTGGCTTTATCGCTGAAAAAAAACATGTTCCAGACAATTCTCCTCTTCCCCTGCCGACAAAAGGTCTTTACGGATTGCCAGCATAGCCCTCCCTTTCCAGCTTATGTAGACTCTGAAGATGGTATGTATGCCCTATCACTCTAGGATTTAGTGGAACATCTTCCACAATGTTGGTTGTGGTACACCCAGCTCTTGTCTTAGCCTCCTCGTCGATGCTTTTGGACTTCGTGTAATTGCAGCCCCTACCCGTTGCACCGTCTCGGCTGATACTTTGGACCTCCCAGAATGTTAAACATCCTGCTCACTACCTGTTGTTTTCAATTGTGAAACCAGTAGTCAGATGTTAACCCTGGTAGTAGCGGTTTTGTGGAACTTCTCTGTGAAGTCAGCCTGAACCAACTGGAATGATAATCCCCACAGATGCACACACAAACTACACCTAGTCTTTCTTCAGTCGATAGTATCTTTCATACCATTTGTAACAGGGACACAAAAAAAGTAGTTTTCTCACAAAGATGTTTCTTCTTTTATTATTATTTTTATTGTGTTACTATATGCTAGATTTCTCATTTAGTGTATTGATTCAAATACAATACCTCTTTTTTTTTTTCAAAAAAATATTAAAACTTTATAATCAAATTGTACAGTAATTTAAAATTAAATTATATTATATAGCTTGACTGAAGACGTGGTAACGGTAACAATATTCGCATAAGTAATAACTGTATTGTTTGTTCCTGCATCGTCTTGGTAAGCTTACTCAAACCTCCCACCTCATTTTATTTCTCTTCCGAGTGAGGCATATAAAATGGATGTTATCATAATCGGTATTTATTTTACTCAACTATGTATGGTTATCAGATGCACTTGAATTTATGTATAATTAAGTAAAATTGAACAGCGTTCTCTCATCCCCCTTCGACTAGCCTCAGCGTAACTTAGACTGTTTGCACATATGCCATAATTTTCTAGCAGGCAATAAAACGTTAAACTCGTTAAACACGATCAAAGAACCAGGAACGAATCTTCACAAAGCATAAGACAAGATGTATGAAAAAATTTCTTTTTAGTAACATTTACACTATAATGGCTTGTCTTTTGCAGTAAAACAAACAATAATAGTATGATTCTGCTAGCGTCAGCTCTACACGATAATTGCTATCAGCTACCTTGTGTTATAGTAAGAGGGTTAAAAGAAAGAACTCTAAATTCGACAGCAGAAGAAAAGAAAGAACATATAAGTTTTTATTTATACTTGCACGATACCTTCAAGTACTAACAGTAAAGAGTAAAGCACAGCTAAACCAGATGGCAGGTAGTCCGCAGTATACAGGATCGCAACTGCAATGGAATCTTAACGTTTTTTATGCATTCGTAAATTCCAACGATTAGGCTAATTTCGTATGACGAATGAGGGGGCCGCGGTGGTATAGTGGTAAGAATACACTCCTCCCACCCAGGTGAACCGGGCTCGATTCCCGAAGGGGCCGCTCCCGGATTTGTGCATGTGGGAATCGTGTCGGACGATGCCGCTCGTTGGCGGGTTTTCTCGGGGAACTCTCGTTTCCCCCGCCTAAACCAATTTTTTTTGGCTCTTCAGTGTATATCTCTACTCAATGGCTACGCTGCTATTAGGAAGCAGTCCCGCCATGGTCAGTTACGGCACGTGTTGCTTGCTTACAGCGGTGAGTATAGGTCCACTGCCCCATGCTACCGGCCCACCTAACTTAATCATATTTGCACATTATTTCTTGGCGTTTTTGTTTTACTTTCCATTGCATATGCTATATCACTGAATTCCTCTTTACACGTACTTTCAGATGCCGTTGAAATAAATGCACGCTTGCAGAGGAAAAATCATATGTGGTTTAATTATTTCTGTCGTTTCACATGTTACGAATAGTCACTTTGCGGTAAAGTACTTGCCCCGTATGTAATTTAATTTAGTGAAAACCGCATTTCGTGATCTGCAACCGTCTACATTAGGCGGACCACTCTATANGTGGTTTAATTATTTCTGTCGTTTCACATGTTACGAATAGTCACTTTGCGGTAAAGTACTTGCCCCGTATGTAATTTCATTTAGTGAAAACCGCATTTCGTGATCTGCAACCGTCTACATTAGGCAGACCACTCTCTATATATATGTATATGTGTATATACAGATATACATATATGCATGTATACACATAAATATGCATTTCCAGCAACTGTTTTAACATTTTATGTACGGAATCACTCGTTACGTATGCTGATAATGAACATTTTATGTTTCCGTTAATGTGTTATGTTTTTGTGTTTGTGCCTCAACGCATCACTTCCACCCATATATTCCTATACAATAATTGTTTGTTTTAGTGAGCTCTACCACCCCTCAATGTGTGTCCCATGATTTTAGAATCATCCTGTATAGCTAAAATCTTAACTTTGTTTCTGAGTCACGAATTATAATGCAACATAAAGAAGATAGCCACAATTTGTTTCCATGAAATAATTTTGTTGGCAGTGACGCTTTTTCGGTATTTGCATATCGATATTCTCCTGTTAATTTTAAAGACACAATATTTTACTCTAACTTCTTTATAAAATAAGTGTAAAAAATAAAACCTCGAAATCATGTACGCGTTTGATTACTACCCACCACATACATAGGGTCTTATTACATGTATGCAAACACCGACACACACATATTCAAAACAAAACAACTTCGGAGTTTTTAGACATCATCTTCACCACATTACTATGAACAAATGCAACAAATATTCCAAATTTATTACAAATACACATGTGTTAATACGAACATATAACGCGTGATTAATCTACGCCAAACTATTTTTAGGTTATTCAAACATCCGATTATTACTTTTTGGACACCCCTCCGAAAAATATTGTGTACGCTTATGTTAAGGTTTCAATAAACCTATTCATCCACAGAGGCTAATATATTTATTGTTATAAACATTTGGTTTGCCTGGACTCCTTTCTTTTCAAGTACGGAAGCCAACAAATAGGGCAGTACTTGCAAAATTTTGAAGATAAATTACAAAATTTGGTTTTATCATTAGCCAAATAGTGTATAATTTTCCTAGGCTGATAGGCGGACAGAGTTAGACATTCTTGTCTACCTGGGACTGAGGTCGTATTCAAACGGGCAGATTAAGGTAACTGTATGTTCACGTGACCTGAATTTTTTATACCATGTAATTACGTATTTCGTAATTTATTAATTATTTTTATTTGGTAACGAAACTTGCTAAACGTTAATTTCGCAAATAATGAAACCAGTTAGTCTTCTCCATGTTGGTTCAATAACATCGTGTAGTAAAGTATAATTGCAATTAATAATATTTTCCTAATATTTTAATGACAGATCATTTCATGGATAGAAGCTATTTAAAAATAACGTTCATATTTAAGTAATGACCCGTTCCTTTAACATTTAATTATATATTTTTTGTTTTTGAGTATATTTATGAAGCTCCACAATCGGCACCACATGCACCACAATCAGAACCAAATGTACCACAATCAGCAGCACATGTACCACAATCAGCACCACACACACCACAATCAGCACCACACACCATAATCAGCACGACATGCACCACAATCAGCACCATATGTACCACAATCAGCACCAAATGTACCACAATCAGCACCACATGTACCACAATAAGCACCACATGCACCACAATCAGCACCATACGCACCACAAACTGTGTTCCCTACCTTTCTCTCAACGCCCACTAAAGTCGTGTGGCATCTATCGCCAAGAAACTCAGCACTGATTATGAGCTCTCAGCACACTATAATTCCGATTCGACGTGACTCTGAAATCAAAGAAATAACAACACACTTAATTACCAGAAATATGTAACAATCTCTGCAAAAGTATAATATATATATTTTTAATGCTGTAGTTTATTTTCTAAGATTTTCTATGCAATCAGTCGCTTTAAGAACGTATTTTTCTGGGATAATCAGAATACCCTACGTATAATACTTTGAATATGTGTTATACTAACCATACTTATATAACATTCTTTGATAAGCAGCATTTTAAAGGAAACACGAAACTCTTCCTGAGATATTTTATAAAAGAAGTCGCAGGAAACGGAACTATTTCTGAAAGGAAGAATTCATACTTAAAATCACAATTTTACTCAACAGGTACCCATAATATTTAATTTTAATTTTATTACCGCATTCATTTCCGTTATAGAGATGCTATTGCGTTAAAAACATTTTTACTTGTTCTGATTCCATTATAGTGAAATTATTTTCCCCTGGATTTTAAGCACACGCTTAATTTAAACGCAAAAATTTAATTAAACAATATAGTGACTCAGAACTCAAAAATGTAACACTGGTATATAACTTAAAATCATTTTGGAATCATAATATTTAACATTGGTGTGTTATAACACTTGGAAAGTATTAATTTATTTTATTCCACTAACTATTTGTGTAAAACCGATACAAGCAATCTGACGTTCATAGGTATAATTTACAATTTGATATATAGTTCCTTTGTTAAAATATGGTTTAATAAGTTCATTACTGCCAAATTTTTGCATTTGCAGTCACTAAATGTTTTGTAAACACTTCGTAACCACATTGTTAGAAAAAAATGTCCGTAAAATTACAGAAAATACCGGTTACAAATTATCCAGACATCTTTGTTAAATTACGGTCTATTAGTTTTTTTTATAACGCTCTCTCCGTAAATTTCTCGAAAATCTCCGTAAATTCAAGGAACGTGACCACAGACTTGCAAGTTTTTTTTAAAATCTGATCTTTAAAAAAAGGAGTAATAATAAAAAAGTCTTACTTCCTTTATGTGGGTGCTTCACTGTGTATAAACATGACTATTAAAAAAATTTAAAATATTGTCTGGTGGATGGATTTAATTTAAAAAAAAGTTTTTTGACTTCGACGCATTAACCACTCACCTATATAGTCATATACCACGCTTTTGCAACAGCTAATGTTGGGAATATAGGATTTATGAAGAATCATTCATGTACTCTCTTAGTTTCTAGTCATGTTCGAGTGTTTGCAATGGGTATGGAAAATAATTATTTTCGTAGTGTATTTCACTGTGTATTACAGAGAAATTAAAAGAGTTTAAATATGTTTTTTTCTGTAGTGGAATTTGAACACGAATCGAAAAGTTAACAATCAGTAACTCTAATTACTCACCTACCACACCTGCACTCGAAGTATTTCGTAAATATGGACTTTACTTGAAAGTGACAAACACGACGGTCNTTACTCACCTACCACACCTGCACTCGAAGTATTTCGTAAATATGGACTTTACTTGAAAGTGACAAACACGACGGTCTTTGTTTCAAGTCGTGTTAGAGCGCTTGCTGTATTTGCGGTTTATAACACGAGGTTACGAAAAAAATTGGTTTATTTTCGTTATGTGCGAGTTTTATTGTGTATACAGAAGGTTTCGACTGATTCGCCACCCACCTACTGCTATTGACTTTCGGCTATCCTTTCATTGCAGCACGACGTAAGTTTTAGGGTTCTGAGACTTTCAACAACATAGCGGTTTTCGATCACGAATCATACTGATCGCCAACCGACTAGTGGATGCATGCGAACTTGCCTGTCAAAAACATACTTAGGCCGTTAAGCGTGGTTACATTATATTTTGCTACTAGAAGTCACAGACAGGAAACAAAAGTTATTCGCATCACTCACAAAACCTAGGCATGATTTAATGAATTTTCGGAGCAAATACGGGAAAAAAGTTATTATTTGTTAACTGCATCGTTATAGCACATAGAATTGATCATTTACAACCCCTCTTTTCCACCTTTTCACGTATATGCGCGCATATGAAGGCAACCCTGCGTAGTAAATTCATCAGAATAACACACTATTATATTCATAAATCCGAGACATGTTTTCGCTACGATCTTCAGAGCCAACCACCTCTCGTGGTTGTATAACGCTTAGGTGGTACACTGCTAATGAATTAGAAACGGGATTAATTCCAGGCAGTTCAGTTCCGTTAATTTTTGTCGCTTAATTTTAATGTGCCCGCCTACTTGGAGCTATGCTAAGCGTTCGGAGCACGAAAGTTAGGAATCGATAAAGGTGAAACTGCCGCTCGGATGAAGTGTGCCATCGCATCTAAACGCATTTTACTGAGATGCCGGGAAGGATTTTCGCCGTACTCCATGTAACTATGAGCTTTTAAGAATGTTTAAAAGTGAAAGGTTTTTTTTTTTTTTGTATTTTGAAGAAATTTTACTGTCTCGTGACATCATAAAAAAAGTATATCATTTAAAAAATCACTTATCGTGTTATTTTAGCATAAATATAGAAATTCTAATTTAAAATTTGGAATGGAACAAATTTATAAAACTTATTTAAACCCACAGGCTGGTTTAAGCATATGTATTTGTTAAAGTCTCATGAAAGTCTTGTTGCAATGGGCAATTTCTTTGAAATCGGACACTTGGCTCATTTGCGATAAGGGTTTAGATTCTAGCTATAATAACTTAAATTTATCACAAAATTTAATGCTGAAATATGTGTGAACATCAATATAAATTTCCAAGATTTATTCTTCATGACATTCTTATAAGGAGAACAATTACGTAGGCTCATTAGTATCGTCCTATTTTCAACTTTGTACGAGAAGAGAGATAAATATATAATTCCAATAGCTTGTTTCGTTCTTTTTTTTTTCGAGTGATTTTCCCCCATTGTCATAGTTTTTTTTTCATACTCTCGTTTCATGTCACAATGAAAAAGATGTAATATGCTAAAAACTTAGAAAATAACTTCAGCTTATTCAACGCTCGTAAGCTACAAACATATAATTAAATCGGTGTACTTTCGGTAGTAACGCTCTTTTTATCACTATTTTTACGTGTTTCAGTAATATTCACGAAGAAATAGTTTTATGGAAATACTGTAGATACATAAACGGGACGTTACTTTGCTACTATGAACTGAGAAATAATGTTTGTGATGTGTTGAAAGTTTCTTACCGAACTGGTTTGNCGGGACGTTACTTTGCTACTATGAACTGAGAAATAATGTTTGTGATGTGTTGAAAGTTTCTTACCGAACTGGTTTGGAATGTGATTTAATTTCCCTTAAAAGCAGATTTCGAACAATTTGAGTAATAATTTTTTTTTAATGTGGGTTTTACACGCACTACAACGCAGTTAGCTCTACAGGTGATGAATATAACTAATTGTCGTATTCCTAAGACCACCAAAGACCCTGTAATTGAAACGGACGCCCAGAGAACGTCGAAAGTTTTGACAGTTGTGAATTAAGCCGGAGTAAAATAAGTTGACTGGTAGATTACTTTGAGAAAGTTTGGTCCTGCTCTGGTTGATGCAGTTGATAAGTTTTAAGAGTAAATTAATTTTCAGGGATGGAATGGGAAAAAACCTTCCTCGTTTACACAACGTTGTCTGGGAATGGGTCCCGGCAGATTACTCCAACTAATGGCTATCGCATGTCTCACTCCGCTTGCGATTACTGTAAAACTTTCAGTGCAGTACTACTAATTACTTACAATATTGTAGAATACATACGAACTTTGCTGTAAAGCCCGAGAGTTCTAAATAAATGCTCCTGCTGGAAGGAAAAAGACGTAGTTATCTCCAGGAGTTGATGTTTAATTATTTAACCACTTTGTTTACACATTTAATCAATTCATACAAGCTGTAAAAATATTTTCACCTCTTTACTTCGTACGACTTTACTTCGATTTGCGTTTTTTTTTATCATTTTAAAGGATTTTTATTTTGTGAATGAACTATTGCTGACAATAACGCCTAACTTTGTATAATTTTAAATATCGCCATCGAAACGTAATAGGCATTTTAACTCAAGACAAACTCTTGCAGAGAATCAACAAGTCGCTTTCAAAACTTTACCGTTTACTACTACTTATGGAAATTTTTTACGAGTTTCATTATTTCAAAAGAATTTCCTTTTCTGGACCGCAGGTTTTAAGTAGGTTTTAACACCTATGAAATCATTGCATTTTTCATAAAGTAATATAGGCTTGATAATGGCATGACGTTCCAGATGAGGAATGAAGTATACAATATAATATGATCGAAATTAATAGCTTTGTTTGTTCGACATAGTTCTTAGTTAGGTTTTCGTTTTACTACAGTAAAAAATTTTAAAATTGAATCAGTCAATTGCCAAACATACACACAAGGAAAAAAAGCTTGCAAGCATACCAGATTTATACAGCGAAGTAAATATGAAGTTATTTTATAACCTATTTTCCGCCTCTACCATAATATTTTAATTTGTCAATTAAGCACGTCTCTGTCGTGTTCTTTTAAACTTCACGGGGATGATTTAAAACAGTTACCTATTGCCACGAAAATTTAGTAAACGTTGAACAAAATTACATTTGGAATAAATATTACAAAATGATGATGTCACACTTTAAAACATTTTACTTTTTTTTATTTAATTCATGCTGCAGTTTTTAGTAAAATTCAGTAACACCTTGCTAAATTTTATAATGCATTTTTACAACAAATCATGGAAACGTCAGTTTAATTGACAGTTTTTTTTTTTCAATCCCACTCTAATTACTGTAAATAAATAATGTTATTTCACAACTACGTTTCCGAAGCTGCTTTGCCTTACAATTAATCTATTTTCACGTAGTGCGAGGTATGGTGTGTTATTTCTCTATGTGCAAGCGATGTGACTTGCACAGCTGACACTCGCCCAGGTTTCTGAGCGCGAAAACAGCTTCCACATAGGGATAACCACTGAATCCGGGAAGTAGATCGAAATGTTATCGGCTTTAACAATTGCCCACCGAATCTGGTCCCGTTGCGAGTTTGAGATTCTGATACTTTGGTTTTTATACCCTTTCTAAGAGGCAATCACGCACGTTAACAATCGTTGGGTTGCTACCGAACGGGCGATGTTTCCCGGGGGATTGTTTCCGAGGCGGTCACGACAACCACCCCGTGTCGAAGATCGTCCACGCTCTCACACACATCGGCGGTGGTTAACGGTTCCTCGTGGCTCGGTGGTTCTAACTCAGATACCCGAAGGTCGAGCGCACACAGAGACAAAGGTCGCGCGGTTCGACGTCGAGCAGCGTAGAGCAGGCAGGAGAATGCGAATAACAGGCCTGGGTTGCGAGTCGCACTGGAGACGTAGGGTAGACGCGTGCGTGCGTTGGCCTGCGTGACGTGGGCTCGGTGCGTAATTCCCTGCGCGCAGTCTGCTGCTTGAAAGCACGAGACTTTTCTGCGTGGGCGTGGCAAGTGGCGAGACGGAACTCATGCCTGCTTCAGTCACGCGATGCACTTCCGCAAAATGGTCTCTGGTAAAGGGACAGGTTTTACGGCCTCACTCCGCACTGCAACTGTACTCTGATGAGTAAGACAGTGTATGACACTTTATCCTCCTCTCTCTCTCTCTCTCTCTCTCTCTCTCTCTCTTCGGGCCATTCTCTTTTCTTAAGGCGACCGTCTACCTGGCGCTTGAACTGCGATGCAGAGTGTTCCAAATACACGTTTTTCAACGAAACTATTAAGCGTGCGTCCAAAGTGCTGATCTACGAAAAGAACACACACTTCAGACGAGAGCTGTTAAGTACTTTCAAAACATCACGTACGTTAGAAACATCAATTCAGAGTACTCCAAAACCGCTAAAAAACGGCCTTTTCAAGGCGCTGTAGCTCAAAATGCACGCATCAGATACATACAAAACTACTATAGGGGCCTGCACTGAACCTTCTTAAAGACTTCCCACTGATAAAATGGTATGGTCACCGCTGAAAGTCCCATAGGTACACGCAGTACGACGAGAACACTGCACGCCAGTTCAGAGCCTTGCGCTTAGCGGCGATGGCGTACTTGATGCGCGTGGCAGTGTCGCCTTATCGCTCCCGCGCTTCTCGGCCTAAACTTGGGAAAAAGTTCCAGTTATACGGGGGCCTTAAGGCGATATTACACGATACCAGATTCCGTAAAATCTTGTGCAAGGTCCGCCATAGCGGCCCGTATGCGGACTAGTGTGGCACCCGTCGTGGCATTTCCCGCCTTGTACGGCCAGATTTCGTACCGGGTTCGGTAACTGGACACGTCCTATTTTTCCTGGCAGGTTCCCCACCAGGTTTCGTACCTGGCCAATCACATCGCAGTTTCAGCGCGTAGGAGAACCCCGTGGCTACTACTTGAAACGAGTTGATGAAGAAACTGGAAAGGACGCCTCTATTTTGATTACACATCCGTGAGATAGAAACTCTTTCAAATATATTTAAGATACGACAACGACGAATATTATTGGCGATGACAAATTTTAATTACTTTTTAAAACCGTTCTAAATACTTAAAATATTACCCACTCTAGAAAAAAAATTTATTATAGGGTTTGACGTATCTGTAGTATATGAACAAATGATATAGTATGTGAACCGGTAGTGCAGTGGTAAATTCGCGGTACCCGTCAGAAAAAAATACTTTTCGGCGTTAATTCGAAACTCCGTCGGGCCATGATTTTTTTAAATTATTAAATGTTACATGTGAATAATTACTTGGTATGTAAAAGAAAAAAATTATATTTTGCAAACGGTTAGTAATTTTCGTCAAAATTAAAAATAACACACCCGCACTCTAGTGACTTCACATCATTTTCAAGATAATGAATGTAACTATACTAGTAAAAAATTAATTTATTTTAAAGGCAAACAGTAATGTTAAGATGTGCTAGCTATTTTTACAAACCACACACTGCCCCCCCCCCCCCNACGCGAATTTCTGTCGTGTAATAAGAATCTCCCATGGCAGCTCATATAGGCGCTGGTTTGCCGACTCGTTCACGAGGCCTTGTAAGAGCTTGTACAAGACCAAGTACGTCTGGAGGTTTCGTGTAATATTCTCAGTATTTTACCCGTTTTCTCGTCAATCATAGATATTCCGACTCCGTATTTCGAAGCCTTTACCCGAATACTCTCTCACAGGCCATCAGAATTTTGCTCTTCTAGCCACTTGTCATACTCCTCTAACATTCTTCCAATTTTTGTAGCCAATTCGTTCCAGATGTTATGAAAAGCTTTATCAATCATTCCGTTTTCTGATCTTAAGTGAATACGCTTTATTTCAGTGATCTATTTCTAACATTTTCTTATATCTTCCATCTCTAGTAAGATGACCGTAGTTTATGAATATAGTATCTGTTTATTCACATGTTAGGGCAAACTTTCCACCAGCTGTTATCTTTCCCACGAATTCACTGCGTCAAAATGTCTTTCTCCTACTGCAAATGTCATAAATAAGTCATAAATTGTCAACTTATACATCAGAATCTGATTCAGATCTTTCGTAGTCATGAAAATTGCGTCCACGCTGATTTATAATGTGTTGTTATGAATTTTTTTTTTAGTTAAGCATTCTTAAAACGAGAATATAGGGGAGCAGATAATTATAACTCAGAGTTATATAGAGCACAACATTATAATATGAAGGTTTATTGAACATTTAAGACAACACAATAACTGTTACAAACATTGCTTGGCGGGGGGGGGGGGGGGTTTTAAAANAACTATACTAGGGGACATTACCACATCACTTTCCTATTGAAACCTAATTGGCGAGTCATCGCCTTGTCCGTGTTGCCGTAAGCTGATCCAGGCGGCGGCGAGTGACGTCCAGACGCACTCATCTCCAGACGTCCTCTTGGTCCGATGCCCCGATGACAAAAGACGCTACTCATAGCATTACGCAGTCCTACATCGGGCGTGTTGTGTAAGTTTTCGCCCCGTTTGCGGACCGGGGAATTAGGGGGATCTGCGTTTGCCTTTCGCAAGATATTTCGGCAATCCCGGCTCGTTTCCGTTGGACTAGTGTTTGGAAGTTTGATCAGGCAGGCCGTCCAGCCAAGGCCTGATCACAGTTCGTAACAGCGGGCGTTCGTTCGTGCAGAGTAGCTCCGAACTATTTCGCAGTACGTGACAAGCTCTGCGCGACGCAGATTCTGCGCTGCGCTGCCCGAGCGAGGCAGCGCGCGATACGCCTGTGTTCTCGAAGTCTCTTCTCGACGGCCGTATCACAGCGGAGTAATTGCCCGTTCTCGACGAGCAAGTGCCGTCGGACAAGGGCCTCGTGCGACGCGTTCTCATTTCGTATTTACGGCGAGAAAACACCTTAACCTTCCCTTCGCTGCTATTCGAACCGGTTACGGCCGGCTCAGCGGGTCGATTTCCCGAACACTCGACCCGAATTCTCCGTACTCTGTTCCCTAACGAATTTTAACTCACGTCGTCCCTGCGACGTCACTGGAAGGAGTGGGAAAGCTTTATTTTATTCAAAGGAAATGACTACGGATTCCGTTGGACTTCGAAGATTTTAGTGTTTTGTGTGAGTGTTAAATGAAATGAGTGGACATTTGCTTTATTTTCTTTAGGGTTTACCTATATTTACTGCACTCGTAATAATTGAAAGAAAAGATCACTACTGGCATCAACACAGATTTTGTAATTGAAGTGTTAACATCCTCTGGTGCTCTGTAACATGTTACCAACTTTCAAGTGTGTGACTTTCCAACCAATAGCTTTTAATTCTCAATTTCTTTCTCTCAAAATTTAGCTTCGGGTCACATAATTTATAAAGGTAATAAAAAATTATTGAATTTGATTTAGTCTGTATGAGTCAGTGGTACAGAATTTGTAGGATCACGTTTATCGCTTGGTACAACGATTATTTCATATTTGTTCATTTTATTTATAAAACCACGATGTTCTCCAACAGCGACTTGCTGTGGGGGAAATTATCATTGATTTACTCATATTAATAAATCTACCAGCTTATATGGACCATCACAGTTTATATCAATATATTGTATCTATGTGAGATAAAAAATATTACCTAGCTATATCCTTTACAACTGATATTTATTAATGCAATCAACGAAATTATATTCTTCTGATTACCCTCGGCCAAACCAGTTTCAAACAGGAAGTTTTAGTGCCATAAGCTGCCTTATTAATGGGACTTAGGCATTTAAACTTTTGTTCTGATCATCCCTCCCAAATCATTGGTCAGTCAAAAGCATACGTACTTCAACTAGACTGCACTACCTTATACCCCTCTGAACACGTGTTTTATAGAGTTTTTTTTCCTTTTTAACACCCGCAAAGAGAACTTTAATCTTTTATTTTCGTAATGTCTTTTTATAAAATGGGATTGCGCAAAAAGAAATTAAAAATTTTTACGAAGAGAAAATTGTGTGAAATTTACAGAAAGGCGGTTATTGGGACAAAAAACAAGGTGTCCGTATTTTTAAGAAGGTTTCTGGGTCGTTTTTACCACTAATTTTCCATAATTTAACATTAATTTTTTTACAGTGATATTAATTACATATATTTTTTCCTAAGAATCTCACATTTTGACTTGATTGACGAATGATTACAAACCTTCTATTCTTTACACAGATTTTCCTCGTCGTGCAAATTATATTTCGTAGGGTGGAATTTTTATAGTTTATTCACGGATAACTGAGCACTTTTGAAAGTCCTGACGAGGATCTACGTTCCCTCTCATTTCATATCCTTCGCTATATGTAAGATGAACACCGCCACAGGCCGTCTCACTTCATCCACGTCATCCAAGTGGAAACCGAGGAGTTTTTAGGAAAGTTAATAATATGCAAATTCGGGCTCTTACGTGCACCCTATAAAACAAACTCCCTGCACTTCAGTAGCCATAAATTTACGTATTACATTCTCAATATGTCAGGTATAAAAACAGATTTTATTAATGCGCTGCAAATTATATTGTCAGACTATCAGCCAGCGAGTACTGTATAATAAGTGTGGCTATTGACAGCGATTTTCAAGGCATTGAAAAAAAAAGGGAGGAAGGTGGTGTTTGCCCCCCCCCCCCTCTTTAGACGCACTATGCGGCGCCAAAGACCATACGACGGTGTGGCGCAGGAAAACAGGGTAGATTAAAATTAACATTTTACTTATAGTTATTTAAAAAAGTAGAACAATGATTATATTAAGTAGTAATGCTTATCCTAGTATAAGTATTTTGTGTCAAAGAATGTGAACAACAACGAAATTGACTTAAAAAAAAATTTTGGGCAGGGGCGCCAAATTCTCCACGAGGAGGGGGACGGGGGTGAAAATGAAATTGTTCCGATGACCATTGGATGTTGATTTCAAAGGTGCTCAATTTACCGTGAAAAGCATTTACTAAGATTTTAATTTGCGTTTTTATATCCACGGGATCCAAGTGATGAAGGCCGCGCGGGCGAATTTCGGGACACGCTGTATAGATGACGTCAGTAAACAAAGCTCTCGGGGGAAAGAAGGGCGGTAAGGGCGTCCTACTGTCCGCTGGGCAACTTGTTAAAGCGGTTGTCACGCACTACAAATCCGCTTCCTAGGGTTCTTCCCTCCCGACGGTATTCGAGGTTTACGACTCGGCGGGAACTCAAGTTAGGCATGCGCCACATTCTTCTGTTTCACTCTCTCCTCAGCATGTGGCAAAAGGGGGGGGGATAACATGATTATATTGACGCAAGGACAGGGGAGCAGATATAAAAAGCGAGACAGCAGAGCAACGCCCGAGTTGGTTTTCGTCAACGAGTATGAGAGATATTTACCGGGCAATGCTCCCGGGGCCTGCAACCCGCTGAAGGAGGGGTAGAGGTTTGTACACCCCTGACAGAAACATTCCATACATGGCATCGCCAACCTGTGAATATGTTCACGTTTTTCACATGCCGCTAAAAGCCAAAAAAAACATAGCTGTGTTCTGTGCTGCCGAACCAAACAATTTGGTGTGTGTAAGTATCCTGAGCTTTAGTGGAACTATCAGAGGATTCTATGAGTTTAAAACCATACTGGTGCTCATAGTTCTTGTTATTTACACTTATAAGACTTACTGTATATTACCCTTGTTTATTTATACAGCAAAAAATATATAACAAAAATTCTGTATTATAGAAAAGATACAGCAGTATTGCAAGTTAAGCTTTTATGGATTGATGGTTAAAATTTCTCATAATTACTTCCCGTGACATTGAATTTTTTTTTTCCTCGTGAAGTAAATTTTTTACTGAAAAATGAATTGTATCAACAGAAGTAGGTTGTTAGTTACGTTTACACAGGTAACTTCATTGATAAAGTTCTGACATGTATAATTCTGCAACACTATATTTATACTGGGGGCTCACGCGCTTAATGTGCCACATTTTGTCGCCGACAGTGGCGATTTCATAGTTTGTCAACAAAAAACTTTACCTGTGAAAATCGAGGGGAATATGTTAGAGATATTCTGAAAAAAGAAATCACCTGAAAATTTTTCCAACTAAACGGAAAGTACACTAACTAATATGTAAAAAAGCAAAGAACAATTGCGTAATTAAGTAAATCAGAAAGTCACAAAAGAATACATTCCCTTCAAACAGCTTTGTAATGAAATTCAATACAGGTATATTTATCAGGAAAGAGGCAATGTTTATTTTAGTATTTCAATGAAATGTTTTCCTTTGTAAATATAGGAAGAGCCTTGTTACCTTTGATTACAAAGAGTTCTTTAAAGACGAAAAAGTGAAAGAGGACTTTCAATCAGTACATTGTGTTGAAAATATCAGAAAATAAATGCGCTGACAAAATCAAAATAAATAGTAACATGAAATGTATAATATAAAAATATATTTATACTGTTAAGAGAAAAGCACAATGCACAAGATAGCCAAGTAACTAATATAACAGTAGCTATACCAAAGTTAAACATTTCGTCTTCAAGTACATTTCCTTTGTAGTACAAGTAACGTAGGCCAATATTATTAACTGCTAATCCAAGAAAATTCTAACGTGGAATAAGTTGTTCCACGGTTGTCTGAGTTATATTACTGCTTATAAAATCTATGTTGTATGCTAGAAGGACAATCATAATAATGGTAGAATGCCTTTACAGACTCAATTAATCTTAAGTTAACCTGATAATGCTAAACAAACCCATGTCTTACCCGAGATCCTAGAATGAACATGGCAACACAACTAACTACGGCATTCAAAATAGAAATTNAACAAACCCATGTCTTACCCGAGATCCTAGAATGAACATGGCAACACAACTAACTACGGCATTCAAAATAGAAATTATTTTAGGCTTGGTACCAATGCTCGACGAATAGTCACTTTTTGTTAACATATTGTTCACGTCAGCCAATTTTGCCTCAGTAGTGGTATATTTTCGTTTACTTGCGTTTTACGTCAAGTTAATGTTAAAAATTTTATTGTCTCTTTAATTAATTGTTTTATTAATTAATAAGCACATGTTTTATAAACATTTGAAATAGGCAGTTCNATTTTATTGTCTCTTTAATTAATTGTTTTATTAATTAATAAGCACATGTTTTATAAACATTTGAAATAGGCAGTTCATATTTTAGTAGCGATAAAAATTTTTTACAACAAAATGCAGTACCTAACGTTATTCATTATGAAATTATTAAAAAAAAATCTTATTACATTGTTTGCTAACTTCATCTATAGTATTTTTCGCAATTTTCGGTTGTAACACGTTTTGAACACGTAAAAATTTGAACCAAATTTAGTTACGGCATTATTAGAACACCATTATGTATTACGTTAATAACACAATAGTTTTTTACTATATATCATGTGCAGCACATATAAATTAGGTATTTTATATTATACATTCATAACATTAAATAACAGACAACAGAAAAATTCACGCTAAGGTTCAACAAAAATTTCTCGAATTTATAGGAATTGTACCTTATCAATTAACTCATTATAGTAGTAACAATATTATTTTTAGTATGAATATTTTTAGTTCTAGTCCGTAATGTTAAATATAAGTTGCCAAAAAATTTAATTATATATCGCCAAAAAGACACATAGCTTTTTATAAACATATTTTACCAAATAACTACGTTTTTAAATTCATAAAATGCTCGTAATATTCTTTAAGTCTATCATGTTTAGGGTCTACAATTTTCTTGGCGTTTATAAAATGTATTAAAAAAAATTATTTACATGTTCACTGTCGCTATCTTCACAAAAAATTTTTTTTACATATTACAAGGAAATATTTACTAAATTTTGAGTCAGTATTTTTTTAACACCATAACATTGCTTGCGACCAAATTTTTCCTTGCTCTAGTAAAATTCTTGTGGCATTTTAGGAATGATGTAGGTTCATCGCCGATCTATACTTGTAAAGTGTAAAGCATCGGGAATTGATGGATTTAGTTGACTCCGTGCTTTCCAAGTGACTGGAAATTCAATTACTGAGAAATATATTATGGTATATTTAACTCGTAACATATAAAGTTAGCACTCTTTGTCGCATGAGAGGAGACCAAAAGAAAGTAAAAGATCTGCATATTCATTCGCCGTTTCCGTCTACATAATCCACTAAAACGTTACTTCTAAGAGTATGACAAGACATTGCTCGATGTCAAGAAGTAAACGGTCTTATCTCAAAGTAGTGTTGTAAACTTGGAGCAATAAAGGAAGACACTGCGATGTTTGATTAAATTAGTCAACACAGACAATTTACGAACACGGGCGTCTGGTGTCATAAAGTGAGTATTGCTTTTCTGACTAGCGACTGAGCCATCATATGCCACGCGAATATTATTTCTTCCTTCGAATAACGTAAAATAGTGATGGAACATGACAAAAATCAAGTACTATCGTATATTTCGCGCAAAAATATATTTCATATAAATAAGCTGCGTCAGACTGTACATTTAATTTCTCACAGCAAAATTCGTGGCAGTTGTATTTCGTACCTACAACACGCAAATTACATGCTTGTAATGTATAGAATTTATTCCCGTGAATTCTATACCTTCTAACCCATTGTTAGATAAATATTACCACTTTGGTTCAGGTAAAAGAAATTAAATATCGTATTTATTTTATGCGTCACCGCAAGAAATAAATTAATAAATCTTTAACCTATACGGAGAAAGAAAAAAAGAAAAGAGAACAATTTAACTACACTGGGGTTTTAAACCTTCATCTTGCTGTCCGTATGAATCTGGTCATGACATGCGCAATCGCAAAACCTGCGAATGTAAAAATAATGTAAAAAAAGGTTTAATATTTATTTTAAATATTAGCAAAACAAACACTATAAATTTGATACACAAAATATAACTTAACAAATCTTATAGGCCGTCACTCATTACTTCACTAGCCGAATTTGGGTACAGGTAACATTTACAGCATTACCGGGTACCAGACATTCCGAGTTTTGAATTTCGGGTGAAATATGAATGCCGTGAACTAACATTTTGGCAGATTTTTTTCGCTGCACAAGCTTAAAATGAATGTTTATGATACATTGTTCCCTACAACTGTCATTCAAATCTGTTACTATATTAGCGATCATTATATCCACCAGGCCATCAGAAATAACCGAAAAATATCCTAGTACAAGAAAAGACAACAGTGAGTACTCATAAATGCTAAATGTTGAAATGTAAAACCGCAGATTAGTGTTTGGCAAAATTCATTTGCGTAAGCTAAAATGAAAATATAAATACGTAAAAAAATCTGATCATTTTAAAAATCAAGTAAAATATAACTCATAAGAAATCAGCTTGAATTCTAAGTTTTATTTATGAAGATTTAACTTGTCCGTAGTCTGTAACTAATTTAAGAAATTACAAAACAAACAAGTGGACAAAACCTGCAAAGTGTGACAGAAGATGCCAGTCGAAACAAAGATATAAAACTGAACACGGAAGATATAATATATATAATCTATAAAATATTGTAACTTTAAAGTAAAAATATACTTTGCTTTACCAGTCACTTATCAGCATTAATGTACGTGTTGGAAGATGGTTTATGAACGCAAAATGAGAAAGTACTTCATAATTGTACCTAATAATTCTGCCAGTTAACATGCTCAAAAAATTTCAAACATTAGGAAAAATAACAACCCCTTAAGAAATATTATTTATATTTATTCAAAATTTACCAATTATTTTCAACGTAATCACACATAATAAAAATCAACCTGATTTTTTACTTATGTGCAATTCTCTATTTTAAATATAGAATGAAGTCTTAAGAGTCTAATACAAGCATTATACTCGCATGTGGCAAAATTGTTTGATATCCCACACTGTTTTAGAGAAAACTGCAAGAAAGCTGCCACTTATCCTAAGCTTTTTGCAGATAGTAGATTTTCACTGTAATGGATGAGTGTACACAATATTAACATCACACTGCTTACGTCAAATACTGAATTAACAACAAAGGTTCAACAAAGGCTTCGTACCAGCAAATTCTAAAAATCATTCACTCATTTTCTGTTGAAAAATTATTTTGTACTCGTTATGAGGGCAATAAATTTGGTTGCGTAGTTACTGCTATATGGGTGGTTTATCGAATTATAAATGACGGTTAATTTATCGTAAATTCATCGTTGTACATGTGCGACGCTAAAACCACACATGAACATCATGAACTACATCGAAAAGAAGAATCTTACCTTGAAAATTACTGCAGTTCTGTAGCTCTCTGACTTCGATATATATAACGCTGCACTCAATTGCCATTTCCTGGTTGAATATTCTGATTTCGGCTTCCGCTTCCAAGAATTATCGTGGCACAGATTTGCCTCTATTGTCGTCAGCGCGGACAAACACCACAGGAAGGTGATGCAGGTTGTATACTCAAGGGATGATAAGGGGTCTTGTATTTGGCATCCCTATTTGCATCTCAGATCAGGCGACAGGTGTCGCGCTCTATCAGTGGTTCGTAGAAACAAACAACGTTGCGCACTCTTTCTGACGTAGCCTTTTCGAGTGACGTTAATGTTTGCTTTTCTTCAAACCGTGAAAATGCTGCTGGAGAAATAGGCTGTATCTATGGTCACTAATGCGTCAGCTACAGATGGACTATGAGATTCGAAGCCCGTGCAAGTATGATTTAAGTAAAGGCGTATTTAACTTATTAAATGCAAAATTACTTCGGAGATACGCTATTGCAGACATATGTATCCAAGGATAACGCAGAAAACATACACAAAAACAAGCCACGATTATCTGTTGTCAACAGGTATTTAAACCACAAAAATTATCTCACAGGGTGTTCAGTCAGTAGTTCTACCAAATTCAGAAAAGCAAAACAAGACGGGAATCAAACGAAGGAGTAACAAATACAATATCCAAAAATACGCTCAAAAAAACTTAAGACGACCCAGCGAAGAAGACAACAGACGAACATAGGCGAAGTCAACTATCCCTTGTGGGATCATTTTTATGTATTAAATATATGTTTACAAAAGCAAGTCTTGGCCTGTTTGCTGGAAAATTTTTCATTTGATCCTCTGTGTTTTCCTTAACGATGCAGCTCTGCAGTGGAGTAAGCCGAAGTAATTTTTAATTTAGTCACCTACCACCAATTGCAAGTATTATTCAAAGAACGTATCTAGCTTATTGACCGCCCTCTTCATTCTAGATTAGCTTCGCAGCATATAAGTGGGAGTTTTAACCAACCTATTCAAAAATATTGGTGGAATGGTACTGCTTTTGAAGTCATTACATTTGTAACACGTCTTTGGGAAATGAACGGAATATTCTCTGTACAGACAAGGTATCGTAGTTCAGTTCAGTTATGACATGAGGCCCTGGCGTTTAATAGCTATGATAAAATTACTTGAAGCGTGAACAAGAACTTTGTAGTGCCTAACTCGAGAATTTATGGCTATCATTAAAGAAGATAAGATAGAGAACAAAGATCACGCTGACGATAAAAAAAACACTCTGGAATTTTGATGCTATTTGTTTTTATTAGGGTGTCAGCAAAACAAAGTTGTTATTTTGATCTCTAGGAAAATTACGAAAATAAAATAAATGGTAAAATTTAATTGCTCACTTATCAGGCGATCAAAAACCCTGTAAACTTAGAGCAAATATTCACGAAGTTTAAGAGAATTTGTGATGAAAGATTTACCGCCCAAAATTATTTATAAGGCAATTTATTTTTTTCTCAGAAATGAAATTTTCGAAATTTTTTACCAAACTTTGTGATTATTTACTGATAATTCCGTAATTATTAACTGTATTCTTGTCTATGCTTTTTATAAACTTGTATTATTAAAAATGTCTTATATTAAATGTTTAGAAGGTGCACTGCATGCGAAAACAAAGAAGCACATAACTGATTTTCCTTTATCTGGCGGAATATGAACCCGGATTTTCACAAGAGGTAATCGTGCCGGACGATGCTGCTGGTCGGCGGATTTTCTCGGGTATCCCCCGCTTCCCCCCACCCTTTCATTCCGGTGCTGCTCCATACTCACATCACTTCGCTCTAATCGGCTCTCAATACCTATGTCTTAAGAACCGCCCAAATCTCTTCACTCACTCACTCCACATATATTTTTGTATGAATCACTTGCCGGAGTTTGTAGGTGTTATAAGTAAATATCATAAATATATGCGTAAATATACAGGATAGTCCTCCTAATGTGGACACCCCAAACATGTTCGGAACGGTTGCAGATCAAGAAATGCGGTTTTCGCTAAATGATATTACGTACGGGGGCAAGTAATGTGCCATTTGTTTTGGCACTTGTTTCATGTCAATATGTTATTCTGTAAATTGTATTTTTTAATTATTTATTTAATGTTTTACCAAATATTTTTTTTATTATTATTGGAACCTGATCTATTTCTGATTAATATTTTTGTTTATTCACAGTGAAGCTGTAAAATCTTGCTATCTGAAATTATTGTAATTTTTAATCATTTTTCTGTATGTTATTTTGTATAAAAATAAGATTTGTTGTGTCAATTAATAGGTTATGTACGTAATATTTATTGTGTGTGAAGTCTTAATTTCCAATTATCAAAATCAAAGTAATTACTTGCATGCCTTAATATATATATATATATATATATNTTGTATAAAAATAAGATTTGTTGTGTCAATTAATAGGTTATGTACGTAATATTTATTGTGTGTGAAGTCTTAATTTCCAATTATCAAAATCAAAGTAATTACTTGCATGCCTTAATATATATATATATGTTTCCGATCGTGTAACTTCCGTCTTCTTCGTTTCTCACCATACAGCATGTAGTCGCCTTGGATCTTCTTATTTTTGAATCCCTCATCATCTTAGAATAAATTAACTTTTATCCACCGCTTTGGGTAAGTTTGACTGCAGATATTTTATTTCGCGACGTGATAATATTATTTTGTGATTCCGGTCTTTTAAAATACTATTTTTTGTGTTTTAGCGTTTTGCGGCATAGGCCGATGGTCTTGTGGCCAGCCATTTCTTCCCCTGTGATGTGATGTGAGCCGTACACCCATTCGTGGGATGGCCGTTTTGGCCGTGATTCAACTTCTGTCTGCCGTCACGCCGCAGTAACTTCAGAATTTCTTAAGGAATGACGTAACCTTTTTTTTAATTTTGGTAGTTTCACCTGCTGCCTTACCCGATTTCCCCTTTTCAGCACAATATTATGATATTTTGGAGTGTTTGTGTTTATGCCTGCGTTTTATAAATACCTATCTCAATTTTAGTCTGTAGAAAATAATTAGGTAAGCTTAACTAGCTGAATGTTGAACTTAAGATTCAACCTTGCGTCCAGTATTCTTTGTGAAACTGTGATGTCTTTCCGATTGCGCACGCAGTGGCCTTCGCTTCTTCAATTCATAACTCAGTAAATTGAATCAGTTGGAAGGATATATTTTATATTCGTTCTCCCAAGCTTTTCCAGTGTTTGTGCCCGACATTAGAAAAACAATTGACTTCAGCAAACATTAATTACGTGTAAAATAATAGGCGTTATTTGTTTTTCATTCTATAGTATATTTTCGGTTTCTTCACACTTTTTGCATCAAACCTTTTAAATACTACCCCACTCAAGAAATGTTTGGTTGTTTTTCTAAATGCATCGCGTATCACAAATTGTCCATACGTAGTTAACATAAAAGAGTCTTATTTTTGGTAAAATTGAAATTTTACTTATCTGTATATGTAAAAATGTTGTGTCCATTTGTTCAGACGCGTATAACTCCCGAAAAAATCAACCAATTTTCATTTTGTTTTTTTTATAAACCTTCCTTTCGTTCCCATGAGTGTTCGTACACCTTTATTTTTTTATCTGTATTACCTGCAAAGATACTAAAATCAGCAAAAGCTCATTTTTACCATGATGCTTTCGCGTCAGGAAGCGCCTTTGTTGACAGCTGTATGTTAAAACATTTCAGTTTGTTGTTCTCAATGTTTTTTTTTTTCATATATACATATACTTATATATACATATACTTCTTTAAATTAATTTCACAGAAATGAATAGAACCAAAATCTTTTATGGCACAGCAACGCGTGACCGGGTAAGCTAGTACTTTATATATAAATTATAATATTTTACTTATCATTAATGTGAATAAAAACCGAGAGAAAATATATGTGTTGGTAATGGCTCTTAAGAAATAGATCTTATGCAAAATATTATTACACTGAGTGCGCACGAATGCGGTGCGTTGTCACATTGGTGTAATTTTCTATAGTCGGTTAAGCTTTGTTTGCATAAGGTGGAGGAATATCCTGGACATACGACTTCAGCAGGGCTTCAGAAAAGCGTGAAGTAACCACGAACGGACTATACGCCTCATTCTCGACGATACACTCACGCACAGCACGTCAAATGGAATTAACCTTAGCACTACTTCTTTTTGTAACGAGGCCATTCAACCTTACGCGTCATCTGTTGGCAAATTTATTTACAATTTACCNAAAAAAAAAAAAAAAAAAACACTGGCTAAGAAAGGCCTGAAAATAATCCAAGCAGGCGACCTTGGAAAGAATTTCCGCGACATCAACTGCGAACAGTTCTCGCCCGGTGCTTATCAGTGTTGCAGGATAGAGTCTGGTTTACTCAGTAGATCATAAATTTTCGCTGTTGTAACGTACCACGTGCCATCTCGACTGCAAGATACTTCGCGTTTCAGAAATTTTCAACCACTACCACGTTTCAAATCAATTTAAAAACATCGTCTTCTGGGATAACCGACTGCCACGGTTGCTTCAAAAATGTTTTGGAAAAATATATTTAAAATATATCCTTATACTTAAGTGTTTTTTTAAATATAAATATTTAACTGTTTATCAACAATAACATTAGAGGTAACCGAAAATTTTTTACTGCGCCTTAACGTATAGTTAATGCTACAGTGCTTAAATTCGTGACCACTTAAAATAGGTTTGTTCAATTTTTTTACTGACTAGCATAAGGAGTAGAGTATTGGAAACATTAAAATGTTTCTTGTAAGAAATAATTTTACAGTGTTGCTTCATAAACGTACGGAATCTATTCATTAGGTCGAAATTTTAATTTGTACTGTTTGGTATCAGGATGCACAAAGTTCAGAAAGGCGAACTTAATAGCACAGGCGCCACGTACGAGGCGGCAAGGGGGCGGGGTTGCCCCTTCACTGTTCAGCCTGCAGGGTGTTCTCTCCCTGCCCCCTCCCCTTCTCGTTCCAGATGGTCAGCCACCAGCTCAGTTTGTTATGAGTACAACTTATGGCAAACTCCCTGCCTCGTTCTTCATCAAATATAATATTTTAATATCTTCTTTTATTATTTTTCGTCAAAATGTTATGAATCGTTATAGAATGTTGGTTTTTATGACGATTTTATAATTTACATTGAATTTGCAAGCAAATATTCACAATTGTGTTTGCTTAAATATTTTAACTTCGTCTTCTTTAAAACTTTGACATGCATGAAAATAAGTGTTACATTGGTGCGTAACTTCACTCAAACATGCAACTCGCATATTGCGAGAGAGAGATAGAGAGAGAGAGAGATAGAGAGAGAGNNNGGGGGGGGGGGAAGTTAAGAGATTAGGAAGGGAGAGGGAGAGATGATTAAAATGAACATTGCAGTCGTAACAGAAAGTTTGAGACTTGCCCACCACCCTTCCCCCCAACCTCTTGTTTATGTAAAAATGAAGTCGGCGCTTATGCCTAATAGTGGTTTTAATAGTACTCAGCAATAAAATGACATACAATTGCTCAGTGGTAGACAGTCACAGCTTCTTCCGAAAGAAACAAAGGTTTATGTGGCTACTCTCTCTCTCTCTCTCTCTCTCTCTCTCTCCCTCTCTCTCTCTCTCTCACAGTTTGGACTTTAGTTTATCGAGTGTGTACATATACAATATTGCACGGAATTTGAAACTGGCAGAACACTTCAAAATGATATCGGAATATTGTGCCACGAGGAGGAAATGGGGTAAATAAATGAGACAGCGTGTACGAGAGCTGCTACCAGCGCTGAACAACAAATTGAGCGAAAGTAGGAGAAATTATTTCGGTTACGAAGTGGAGAGTAATGAGATCTTTTTAGAAGTTTGAAGTGACTGTTGAATTGTTCATATATCTTGTTGAGGCACGCTTCGTGTTGTGGGATAAAACAAAACGCTAGACGTAGATGAAGAAGGGAATAAAATATGAACACCTCTAAAGAAATGTGCGAGTACTTGAATGCCGTCTTTGACACATTACGAGACATTATTAAAACTGCATCTGGTGAACAGTTTACCCAACTATATTGGTTTATATCGACATGTACATGTTTTGGGCATGTCAAGCTCCTAGTCTAAGAAGGTAATTCTACTGATTTTGATATAAGAAGTTATCAAAAAATAAAATCAAAACATTTTCGTCTGAATTTCCGCTGCTCTGCTTCATTAATGCCTAAAGCCAACAAAAAAAAAAACTCCTGCAAGTTAAAATTATCCTTTCGAGCTATGGCAAATTATCCTATTAATTTGTTTTTACATCTCGCGTGGTATTCTGTATTTCAACTAGATATTTCCAGTCCTGCTGGATATCAGCAAAATCGCAGTACGATAAATTGTGTTTTTGTCATACGGTTATTTCCCATACGATGTCACCAGGAGAAACCCGGAGCGCGTGTTAATGGCATTTACTGTGCAAGGTCATCGAATACTCCTAACATTTTACGGAGCTCTGCATACATCGACCACAGAAGTCGTCGTTGATCTGTTTGCTGGATACCTCAGCTGAAAAATCCAGCCAAATTCTTATTCTATGAAAATATTCCACGACTAGTTGTACTACAAAACCCTTCTATTCAGGGGTTCACGATGTTTGGGTGATTTGAACTGCCACGCATCGTAGTCTCTGCCCGCGAATCACGGACGTGTTGTGCCGAAGTTACTCAATTCTGATTGGCCCAGTCGGGTAAGAGCAGTCGCCTCGTAAAAACACTTGGCCGATAACAAACGGAAAGTTGAAACAGTGCAAGCAGGCTATTGAAGTCTAGTTTGCACCTAAATCTTTCTAGACATTACCAACACAACTATTTCCTCCCTGTTTTATTCATATTATTATAAATTAAATACTATAATTTATATATAAAATACAAGAAAAAGGTTCAAGTCAACCAAAAAATAATGTCCTTTTATGTTTAACAGAAATACAAAACATTTCTGATACATGATATACTTAGGAAGCAACGTAGTACATCATAAATAAGATAATTTTTCAAAGGTTTGATTCAAAAAGTGTGAAGAAACCGCGAATAGACTATATACGTGCATGAATGTATGCATGGACGTATGCACGTATATGTGTGCCCGTCATCACAAGCATGTTGCTTTAGGCGCTACTTTGAATATTCTTGTCGGCATTCAGGAAGTGTTAAGTAACGCAGAAGCTCTATTCCTTCGTAGATTATCTTCTATCCTCGCCTACGTGCGTAGGATAGCAAGTCCGTAAACAACATAAGTTACGTGCTATTAAGTAGTACTTAGGAAGACTTTTTCACCTTTAAGAGTAAAAATGGTTTTTCCTACAAAGTTTGTGGCTACTGTCCTGAATGCATAAATAGTAACCTTTCCTGGAATAGTGTTTACGACGATTTTTAAAATGCATTTGTGATGAATATTGAAAAAAAAGGAGAAACCACATCAAACAATCAGATATTACGGAAGGAGAAAAGTAAAAAAATAAAAATATTATCTGAGTTTGTAAAATTATTAAGGTTGCTTCAGGAGGCAAAGTTCTCAGTTCGAATCCCGGCTAAGACACGGAGCGTAATAAGTATAAATTACACAAGGTCACGAGCCACCAATTAAAAGCTGTAAATGAGTAGAGCCGTGTGCTAAGAAGTCATTGACCAAACATGAAGAAGATTTGCTAAAAAAAAGACTGTTTCATAGTTGCGTAGAATATAGAAATTTAAATACTATAATGCAAACTTCAATTCTGTGCTGCGGGACAGCTTAATGACAATCGGTTCTATTTTTATCTTCGGTTTTACAGGAAATGTCGAAATCCATGTTGCCCCAGATAAACTGTTTCGTATAAAAGCGTGGGGAGTTGATGATTTAGAGGAACAAGTTTGAGGTTGAATCAATGCTGGCACAGGATTTAGAGACTGAGCTTGAGTACAAAAATGCACTGCTGTTTACAAATATTATTATTTAATTTTACGATAGTAAGTTTTTGGTATATAAAACACATTTCAAATATCACTGTTCTGCACCTTCAGTGAAGAATGCATCCGATGAATGTCAAACCACGCCCTTAACATTACAAGATACCTTCACGACCGTGGATAAATTCGAGGACATGCGTGGCTCGTAAAGCTCATTGACTGATTGGGGATTTGTGGTACACGTGGGTCGGCATCCAAGTTCTCATGACTTTCAGTGGCGCGGCAATTTCCATGGAAACTCTACCGGAGACGTCGTAGAAATGTTTCCCGGCGTTACACTGTAAAAAAAATATATACGCTCAGAGCTTTTTGTATACCAAAGAAAAGCCTTTCTTTGACTCCGTTTTCACACCAACGCAATCTTGCTTTCATTCAAAGGGAAAGTTAGAGAAACCTAGGTTTGTTTTTATTTATACATTTTTGTTTACGGGAATATCAGTTTTCTTTACAGCATAGGCAAACAATTTTCTAAAACTTTTTTTTGCTTGCAGTGAAGAAATGTTACGATACACCAAAGACAAGGTTTAAGTGATATTAAAACTTTTCTTTCAGTTTTTATATTTTTTTTTTAGTATCTAACGAAACTATCTAAATGCTACGTTTCCATAATATTCCATAATGGTTTAATATTCAAAATAGAGTAAGTGAATTTATCACAAATTATACGGCTGAACTATGGTTAACACAATGCAAGATTATCATTGCTATTAATATATAGTTCAAACAAAAGTTTCGTTTCTAGCAAACTTACCTTGCAGTGATTCATATTGAAAGATAATTTCTTGCGCCAACGAAACGTATGTTGCTCCGAAGTGTTTTTAGAGCGTATGTTACTCGGACGCTGTTCAGGATACCATTCATGCCCCTCATATACTGTTTCTTGCACCTCATATACTGTTTCTTGCACCTCATATACTGTTTCTTGCACCTCACATACTGTTCATTGCATGGCGTTCACGTTGACCCCTTTGTGGCTGAAGTCGAACCCAAAATCACTCGAACAAACTCAAGCGAAGACATCCTACGACTAGACTGAAAAAGTTCATTTATTGATATTATTTAGAGTGTAAATAGTTCTAATATCTTAATTGTTATACGGGCGGCATCGTTTCATCTGGCGCCGTTGAATCAGCTACTGAAGGAAACGTCAGTCACCAGCGGGCACGTGAATCTCACATGACTGACTGGTGGCGCGATCTGCCAACCAAGCTGTTAGTCTACAGAAAGGTCAAAGAAGTCGCCGTAGGCAACATGACGTTGCCGAATATTTTGATCTGCGTTTCTTTTGATAGGGAGAACCGAACTGAAAATACCGACAACAAAGAGTATGCTTTTTTTTGTTTTTTTTTTTTGTAAAACGTAAAATTAGATGAGCAGCCCAAGATTTTAAAATTCCCGGCCGAAATAATGAAACTTATCCATATACTTGTTAAACAATTAGATTTAAATAGTCCCTATATGAAATTTTACTTATTATTTATTGCCGTGTTTGAAAATCGAAATTAAATAGAAAAAAATAAAATTTGTAGCAAAAATGTTGACAAAAATATCTCCCACAATTTCGCTGGTAAGATTCTGTTCTTCGAATCATATTATTATTTTATTTGGTACTTTCACGTCCTTGCGTCTTATGTAACTGCTTACAAACTTATTTTCGTTGTGTTACGTTAATATGTTATACAAAATCTTACAAATACGCACACGCTAGAAATTCGCATGGAATTAAGGAAGGAATTATCGTTTTAGAAGCACCAAATTCCCACTAAATGATCATTTATATACAACCCTTCAGCGTAGTTCATCAATCACACAGAATTCCATGCAATATACCGCAGGTTTTACGTTGGTCAGTTTCTCGTGTGGTTTTCCAGCGCCATCCCAGGTGAACTTGACGTGAACCTTTCCAGCGTCATTTAAAATTTTCCTGTAAATTAAAATTTTACGGAATTCGTACAGTTTTGGTCTATTTTTATTGTATAGACGAATATAATAATTTAATAACGTAAATACTTGTACTGTTATTAACGCACCTTGGTTAAAAAAAATATTCAGACATTTTCCCCGAATGATTATCCTCAAAATGGCAAAATTAACGTATATTTAAGAAAAATATTAATACTGTTAGAAGGTATAAGCGAGTACACACGCAGAAAATACATTTTCCCTTAAAATTATTTCCTTAGAAGCGAGCGGATGTGAAAGACACAAACAAGATATAACTAAATCTATAGCGTAGACTAAGGGTGAAGTGTACGAGGAAAAGGCATGAAAACCCACGACTTTTTATGTTTGCTTGGAAAATATGACAGCGCTAATTGATTTTCAAGTTGGTCTTTTCTGGACATTTTGATAAGGGCGGTTCACGGTAAAGTGATCACTTTTGAAATCAATCTTGAAAAATGTCATTGCTCCCACGGAGTATATATTTTCCAAATTTGCTAATTCCTTCACCTATATAACTTCAGTATGCACAAATATAAACCTATAACTTTTATTTCAAAGTTTAGAAATGGAACTAATTTCCTTTATTCGCTACCAACTTAACTGAGAGGCGCATTCCAGCTAGTGTGCCCGTTAAAATATATTTGGAAAATATATACTTTTAATAATTTTTGCAGTTTCACTTCACTGAAGCGTTAATAAAGTGATAAGGCCTATCACAGTGTTAATTTTACATAACGCGGAAGAATACACATTGTGCATACAAGTAAATCTTAAGCAGGGTTTGAAAAGTGCTCAGTTAACCTTGAACAGCCTATATTATTAAACAGTACGTTAAAATGCACTAACGTTTGTGATAATACAACACCAAAAAGGATACATGTGATTGAAATGAGCCTCATACCACAGATTAGATACATGACAATACACAACTGTTAGGATTACAGGACTGTGTATGATCTCTGTCGTCGGGAATTCAGTATGGTGTGAAGCTCCCACGTGCTGCAATCCGAGCCCCTAAACGTCGTGGCATGGAATCAACGAGGACCTGGATGTGTTCCTGGGGAATCACCCTACACATGGTTTGTATGCGAGTCCATAAATCAGCAACAGTGGTTGCTGGAGGTCCGTGACGAACAAGTCGCCGACCAACCATATCCCAGACATGTTCGATGGGTGACATGTCGGGCGAAAGTGCAGGCTAGGGAAGCAGTGGTACCCGTCGTTCATCGAAGAAGGCTTGCACATTCCTTGCCACATGTGCCCCCGGGCATTGTCCTGCTTAAATATGGAATGTGGAGTCGCCTGAATGAGGGGGAAGTACCTCGGGCTCTAAAACCTCCCTGATGTAGCGGTTGCTGTTCAGATTGTCCTCAATACGTAATATTCGAGATCGCATGTAGTATCCAATGGCGCCCCAAAACATCACACTTGGCTTTTGTCAACTATGCCGCCCCACAATGCAGGCTGCCGGATTGCGGTCACCATGGTAGCGCCTAACACGTATGCAGCCATCTGTTCAGACAGATTGAAACGGGACTGGTCTGAAAACACTACATTTTGCCACTCAGCACGCCTGCGACGGCGTTCACGTGCCCATTGGTTTCTGGACAATGGAAGCCTACTGGCATGCGTGCCACCAGTCCAGTCCGTAGCAGATGGCGTAGAACTGTCTACGCAGACAGGTTCACACTCGTTGCAGTGCTCCAGTGTCGAGCCAACGTTGTGGACGAGGCTGTACGGTCCGTTACGGTCATGAGGACAAGATAGCGGTCATCCCGTGCTGTGGTCACATTGCGCCGAAATGTCGCGGTATGACAAACCCGTTTCCCAGGCCGATCATTCNCATTGGTTTCTGGACAATGGAAGCCTACTGGCATGCGTGCCACCAGTCCAGTCCGTAGCAGATGGCGTAGAACTGTCGACGCAGACAGGTTCACACTCGTTGCAGTGCTCCAGTGTCGAGCCAACGTTGTGGACGAGGCTGTACGGTCCGTTACGGTCATGAGGACAAGATAGCGGTCATCCCGTGCTGTGGTCACATTGCGCCGAAATGTCGCGGTATGACAAACCCGTTTCCCAGGCCGATCATTGTGCCCTGTTTGAATTCACTCACATGCAGTTATGGCGCCCTTTGATATCGACGAGGCATACTGGCACTTGCATTCANCTGCCCTGTTTGAATTCACTCACATGCAGTTATGGCGCCCTTTGATATCGACGAGGCATACTGGCACTTGCATTCACTTTGTTTGACGGCTCTTCACTGACTGAACTTGACGTAACACTGACATTTCCGGACACACAAGGGAGGTAGCTGCTGGGCCTACAAGTACGCCATTTCTCTGCAATCGTAATCACTTATTGCTGGTACACTGTTCTACACATCCTCCGAGTTTGGATTCATTCGGATTATTCTATCTGGGTGTTGCCATTTCGACAAACAATAGTGTGTGTTATTATTTTTTCCCACAATGTTAAGTAGTATTACTTAATCTGTTTGTGAGTAGAATATGGAAGGTCTCAAATGTTTGGCTCGGCAGAAGGAAAATGAGTACAATTTGTACAAATAGTTAAAATTAATAAATGTATTTCCAAATAATATAGCTGTAAATAACATATGGACTTCCACACGGGATATATTTCATGGTGACACGTATTTCCAGACTGTCGCTAGTTAACACTATACCAACATTATTGATGTTTTAATTTCGGGTGTTGCAAAATAAAACGCGTTTCGTCCAGAAAGAACTCATCAAAACAAAGCCTTACCTATGCAGAACAACCAAGTAAAATAATTTACTTCACTCCTCTAGCAACCAACTACAGAAAAAATATTAAATTTATATTATTGTTCTGCCAGTAGTGGCTAGTAGAATCATCCTATCGAACGTTGTCGACTTTATTGGTGCTGTTTACTTACATTCCCCCAATTTTTGCCGTGTTTATGCCTCATTTTGTACTCCACAAAACAAAATTAAAATTCTTCGGATTTGATTGTAATGGGTTAAATAGTTAAGAGCCTAAGTAATATGCTAGAAACTTTAATCTTGTGTTAACTAAAATATTATATATATACATATAAAGAGTAATATTTAATATATATTTATATAGTAATTTTTTACAGATATTCAAAACGTAAAGTTATTGAAATCATTTTCTTTACAGAAAAGTTGACACACTCGCAGACTGGGAGATGGCTCGGTTAGCCTTCCTTTTGAAAGAAAATTATTCTTAAAACTTATTACACAAACTTCGCATGTCTGGTCCAGTGGCTCTTAAAATATATATGGTGCTGCAAAAAAAATCCCTAACATTGCCTTTTAAAAAAATTACCATTACATATGGCTGAACTCTAATCAAATCTTGGGGTTCACCCTACATACTAAGAGTTAATCGAAATTTGGTGTGATCTGATGTACGGGTCCAGCACTGAATATAGGGACACGCGAACAAGCATACGCACGTGAAAGTAATTGCGTAAACGTTTCTTTTCAAAGAAAATTCCACGAGGCCTTCTACATAAGAACCAAAAAAATTTGCATTTTACTTTGATCGCACCACGTAGCTCTTTCCAGGGTGTTCAGATGGGAATAGCCTTTTGCGAGTGTTTGGAAAAGGAAAAACATGTGTCCTGAGATAAGTTTGACGCAAGACCGTTTGAGCTCGTTAGGCTGATCGTGGAACCTGTGCAGCATACGTAGTTTCCTGACTGGGAAACGAGGAGCAGAAGAGATAAAGTTAACACGACAAGGAAAAGGGCAAGAGCGAGCAAGAAAGCGGGACTACAGAAAGAGAAACTTACTTTACGTCTGCTCTGTGTATATTTTCTGTCCGCGATATCACTTTGTTCGAATACGACCTTCTAGCATTCGTAAACAACTTCGATACACTACGCTGAAAAAGTTCTATTTGTGAGAACGTCCCTTTTAATGTCATCTAATTTCAAACTTTCGTTCAATATTTTCACAAATTTTTTCCAGGCGTTAATCGTTAGTACAGGATTTTTTTTTAAATTTAAGTGTAATATTAAATTTATTAATATTTAAATTAAAATCACGTTTTTAGGCAAATAATTATCTTTAAAAAATGCGTATTGCCACAAAGAAATCTTAGTTTAAACTACTGTATATGTGTTCAATACATTAAAAAAATTATGTTGGCAAAATGTAATTTTATTTCTTGATATCAAATAGGCCTAACATGAAACTGGAGTATTAAACTATCAAATCAATTACTTTATCGTCAAGTATGCCTGGGTGTAGCCACATTCGCATAGGATGAATAGTGTGATTTAATATAATTGTTGAATTTAATTTCCTAATTTATTTTCAATACTACAAAAACCTGTACATATATGCTTTTCACAAAGTAATATCACTGATTAGGCTACAGTAAAATCCTCAGTGCGAGTAATAAACCATTACCTACTCACTATATTACTACAGTAACAAGTTTAATAAATAAAGTAGTCTCACTAACAAAATTATAGAGTGCAATTCATAAATTGTCTTGATCACTGGCACTTGGTAGATATTTTTACTGCAATTATGAATTAAACTTTCAGCCAAGATCTCTAATGCCACAGTCGGTTTGCTTTTATCATACACGTGGCCTAGTGAAATGATTTGGTAATATATTTTTTTTAACAGTTGTTTTTCTTGAAGAAAATTACAATTTGCATTTGTTACGTTACTGAACAGTCAAAATTTCATTAACAAGTAAACAAACACATAGACTATTCCCACTTGTAGTAAAATTCTCAGTATGATTGACTGCAAGAATTAGTTAAAAACAGTAAAATTCGAATGAGTTTACACCTATTTATTTTGTATACGTGGTCGTTTTACGATCCTGAGGACGTTGTAAACCTGACATAGCGCCTACTATATAACCACTTTTTATATGGGACTGAGCAGTAGTTTGATATAATACCAAGGTGTCGCTCCATACGTAATTATGGCAATAAATACACCCTTTTATAATAGCCATTAATTTATGACATTTCTGTCCACTTACTGCTAGAGCCACAACTATCAACCTATGGAATGTCGCCACGGCTTTATTTGCCACAATAGCGCGTGTTCTTCGAACGATAGGTGTCCGACAATCACTCCTAGGCATGTGTTTAAAGACAGAAAACGCAACAGATCTCCAATAAAATGTTATGTTTGGTTTTTTATTAAGGGTGTCTTATAACAATATTACACCAATATTATATACTGCAAAACTAAGTTTAACGGTTTTATACCAAGCAGTTATATTTTCTAGTGCTCTCTGTGCCTTGCTATTAATCTCATACCTTGAATTCTCACACACCAGCAGCAATCAATCGTCCGCGTACACATTAATTTCAAAAGAATCCGGCATTTCAAGCCTCCATCAAAGAGCATTTTCCAGAGGTATGGGACCTAGCACTACCCCTTATGGGTAGCCCTTACTAAATATCTTCTCGAAACTATGAGAGACCAACACATATACAAGAACAGTTACCAAATGATGAAAATACTACACGATGCAAACCGGCAGGGCAATCCCAAAATTTCAATTGCCGGACTATCTGTGACCACCAGCCATTGTCTAAGGTACCAGAAATATCTAACGTCATAAAAAATAACACATTTCTGCACTGACCCTCTTACATCAGTGGCCATATAAGATACTGCCATCTCAGTGTCATTGCATCCCTAAAAGACATACTGACATGTATGTAAAATATTGGTTGATTCCAAAAATGCCATCAATCTTAATTCAACAAAAATCTCGAAGGTTTTACTCTTCGCGGAGGGCAAGGTCAATGGCCTTTGTGATTTAGGAGAGGTGAGATCCTTACAGCCACACTCATGAAGGATCTTTATACACCTGTTTCATGTATTTGTGAATACTCCCTAACGTTTTATTATATAAAGTTAGCATGGCTATTTTATTCCGGGGTTACACCCTAAGAAGCATCTCCATTGTTAGTTAGTCAATATTTGGCGCCTCGTTAAGACTGAGTGAATCAATCACTCTACCCAATTTCTGTATCAGTGATTTCAATCAGTAGAATTATTTCACTGAATTTTCATACAATGGGCTGTTATATACCTGCAAATCATTGGAATGAACTGAGGTTTTACTACTGGGCCAGAGAATTTCACTAGTAATTAAAAGAAATCACTATTTAATCAGTGAATACCCGCAACTAAATTGATCAGTAGTATTTTACAGATTCAAGTAGAGCGGTTTTAACAGACCTGCAGCCAAATTCGCTGACTGGGAGCGGTTTTACCAGATTCGATTTTAAAGTGTTAATGTAAATAGTGCCAACTATATTATGTGTCTCTAATTTTATTTGCACACACAATAAATGAAAACCCGAGAACTAATTAAGTCGTTAATCACAAGGGAAATATGACGCAAATGTAAACAAACGAACGAACAACAAAGAAAGTATGCAGATAGGATAGCTGTAGTCGATGCAACGAAGACACACAGGTGAAAAAGAATTGAGTAGGTCTGGTGAAATTCCTAGTATGATTCGAGGAGCGCCTTCAAGGAAACGTCTGTGGAAGCGGCTTTGTTTTACTTCCTGGTGTACAGGTTACGCCTGGAGCGGCGCCACGACACACATCCGATGTTGACCCAGGACATGTAGGACAGGGCGGAGGATGTTTGCTCGCCGGCTGGAACTAATCTGCGCGGGTGACACGCGATAGTGAGCCTAGTGTGCGAGCGGCGGGCGCCAAGGGGCGCCGTGCCCCTGGGAGGGACCTGATACCCGGCACTAATTCTCGCCGACCTCCGGAACTAATGAGGTTGCTATTCTCGTCCGGCCTGCCTGGCTGAGGTCATCCGAGGACCTTGTTGTTGTCCTTGCGGTGTTGTGCGGGCCTAACGTGAAGGAGGAGGTTGCCGTCCCTCCCGCTCCTCCCCCACCAACAAACTCAACTTCCGACCAAAATAAGTTCTCTTTTCCACCTGTTGCAACGACCTCTAACTTCCTCCGTTCTGGAGCCTTGCAAATTATCAAACTCAATGCAAACTAAGTGGTGCTGATTAAACAACAAACGCAAATTACGCATAAGCAGACAAGAATAAACTGAAATAACGCTTTCTCCCACCAATTTGACATTTCAGAAGTCTACATTTCAATAAACATTATTATCAAAAGCGCTGATACACTGATATAACGGAAAGAATAATTTGGAAAAAAAGAAACACATATGTTTCAAAATCATTAGCACACGCATTCCGCAAAAAATTAACCACCAGAAAAAGATAAAAATTCCCATCTTGCGGGAAATATATGATTTAGTGGTAACATTGTTTTTATTTTCGTAGTAACATTATTCCTTACGTGCACTTCTCTAGCAGGTTTGCATTGAGGTCCATGATATAACATTGTGATCGTAACGTACACGAAGGTTTTCCTGGTCAGTTCTGTACACTGAGAGGATGAAGGTCCAGTAATATTCTCCTTGTATTAGTGATTCGTAAACCGCGATACCGTGCCAGGTTACGAATCGTGCGTATTACCTTAGCCGAACACAAATCCCACACCTCAATGGATGTGATAAATAAACAAGCACTGTTTACAGCACAAATAAGAAATTTCATTTTTTTACTGAAACTGAAACGACTGATTAACGTGGATCTGTTAAAATTGAAGTCTTAATTTTACACTAATTTTTTTTTTGTACTTTTACAAAAAAAAAAAATGTTTGGAAACTAGTCGGGAAAAATTTTTCCAGGGAAGATTTTTTGTAAACTTTGCGAGATATTGATTGAAAAGTGTACAGGATATATTCGGTGACTGTACAAAAATTTACTGTGGCCTACCGACGTATATAGCCTGTTCTCGGAATGTGTGGAATTCCCAGAAGTGATGAGGAGAAACGTGTGGCAAGGTTATTAGCTAGCAACACAAACTTATTTAGTTATCCACACAAACGCTATACTCGTAAATGAACAAACGCCCGTAGATTTACAAACTATTACTTTGTGAATCACCAAATTCTGTAATTATATAATAATTGGCAAGTTCCAGTTACAAAAATTTTTTTTTACTGTGCAAGAAACAAGTTTTAGTTCGAATGCATACTTAAAAAGTCATCAACGTCATTAATTAGCATGTAATAATTTAAAAAAAATTACTGAGACGGTGCGAAAACGCGGTTTTCCTTTATTACACGATATTTGGAGTGTGTCTGTAATACAATTTTCGACGCCAGATCGTGACTTGTAGGATACGTGGCTATGATATTTTTATTTCGTTCGTTTACATTCATTGTGACGTAACGTCGCTTTGAGCCCGCCTGAGACATCCCCGCCGCCGAATATCTGCACTCTAAAACTTGAAATAGTGAAAATGGATCCAAATCGGTGAAAACCAGTGAATACGGTACCACTGGTAATCAATGCCAAATAAGTTATTCATATTACGATGGCTGAATTACACTGAAATTATGTGCACTTCCCACTAAATGACAAAAAATTTCACTGCCATAAATCACTTATTCCCATTTCATTTGCTTGACTCGTCAGTAGGTAAAAGTATATCAACTGAATTTCAGAGAATTTTATTTCACCGATCGGTGTCACTGATTCGTGCTTAGAGTCTGCTAGCTATTCGGTGTTAATGACCTAATAAAAAAAATCGTGAGCTTATTTGGCGCTACAGAGTATCTCTCTTTGTTTTTATGTTATATGCTCACTGGATTATGTAAACTCGAATTCTTTTATCTCGCTTCGCACCCGGCTGGAATTCTCCGTGGTCAGTAAATGTATACAACCTCTACCTATTTCCTGTTTGTAAATTGTCAGAGAGTCCGAGAGAACGCCAGAGTTCTTTATCCTTTGTGCGGCGCGTTTTCAATTACTCAGTATCGCGATCTCGCGGCGAGCAGCTAAAGAGAGGGCTTAAACGCCGACAGCTGGCCAACGAAAACGAACGAATAAATAGCAGAAAGGCCCGTTTATTGTGTTCGCGCCTGCAAGAGCGTTTCATTTATTTGCGCTGGGTTTTGCAACCAAATACTGAGGCGTAGAATTTTCTCTTGGCAAGGATTTTTCATCGGAGGTAAAATGTTAGTGGTAAGTGTTGGGTATCAAGCTCTTCTTATAGAACATAGAGGGGAATATTAATATGTAGATTGTGAGTCCATATTTTTCCTTCCAGCGGCTTGATTTCCCTTTATTTTTCTTTCACATATAGTCCATACTGTATAAGAAGGCCGTTTTCTGACAGGTCTGCGAAATTAGCGCCACTGTTTACATCTGACTNATATAGTCCATACTGTATAAGAAGGCCGTTTTCTGACAGGTCTGCGAAATTAGCGCCACTGTTTACATCTGACTACATGTGACTATGTATCCTTCCGCCATCAGCTGGTCCATCAAGTCGGGGCTGTATTTTTTATCAACACGCTGTCAGCTAATCCACTTGCCATTGTACTGTTATGCTAAACAAATTTTAAGATACTTTAAGACTGACATCTGTCTAAAAAAATAAGTAGGTTATACAAGTAAAAATATAAAATGTTGCAAATAATTAAATATTTGCTAACTCTTTTTTAATTTGTCCGAGATAGTGAATTTGGGTTAACATTTGCGAGACGGTCTGTTGTATCTATTATCACACTTTGGGCGTTATAGCTAATATATTCGAGTTGGAAATATGTGACGTGGAATAACATTAGAATTGCTTAAAAACTATTCACGCGTCTCACTTTCTACAAACAAGGAGATGGGTTTCATGAGAACAATATGGCGTATAATTTACGTAGACGAACGATTACCGGCCGAATATAAATGACTTTTACTCCAAATCATTTTACATGAAATATATGTTACTTTAAAAATTATGCAGAGCTCGTGGAAAAATATAACTATTGGCATTTGTTTGTAAATTCGTTATATATCGCGCAAAAAAGAGGTTCATTTCTGGCCGGTAATACCTCGCATAATATCCGAGAGATCGCGCGCACAGCGCGTCACGGCGAAGTTTGAGCCGTGTTTTTGGATAACAGATAGCGTATTATTTTAAGTTGATTGTTCTTAGATTACGGGCTGGAAATATATTTCAAATTCGTGTCGTTTCGTCAAATTAATAGAAAAATAATTCAACAATATTATGCAATATTTCTATATGCTTTTCGAATTAATATCAAGGACGTGTTGAAAGCGAGGTTGGAGAGGGATGATACGACGTGAAAAAACTTTCTGAAGTTAGCACAACTTCAGAAAACTTTTCCGCGTCGTATCGTTCTATTGTACATTTCATTTTGAACACCTATACGTAACTACATTATCACGAAGTTTAGTTTTTAACACTAACAACCATTGTTTTGTGTCCTTGTAAAATAAAATGCATTAATAAATGTAAGAACTCTTTCTTACCCGCGTATTTTCTGCTTTTGTGATGTGCATTGGCAGTGCACTCAGAATGGCCAACGTAATTTTAACTTTTGTTCGTTCGTGCATCAGCTGATACAGGATTTTATAAATGGCTCTTTGTTGGTTTCGTAAACGTTAAGTTGCCACTCACTGACTGTCAGAAAGTGGCCTTCTTATACCGTATGGACCATACCAGTAGTTGCGAGTTAGCCACTGCATTGAAAAAATTTTCTAAATAAAATTGCTACTATCGACAAGAAGAGTATTAAAATATTTCCCGAACAGGAAGGAACATTTCTATATCTTACGCATTTAAACCACACAGTAAAATAAACTAATTTCGATAAAAATTTAAAGTAATAGGACTAGTAATTCTCACATATCACCAACGTTCGTACATTCGTGCATGCTTATAGGTGAGCAAGTACTTGAGCCAATAACCAAAATATACCTAGTTCTCTCATATTTTAACAGTGTGGGAACACATCCTAACTAATAATTATGTTCGTGCTAACTTTGCTTTTACTTGTAACACGACACTTCACTTTCGCGTACGTTTAGAACTGTAAATGTTCACGTCCTTTTTCTCAAATAATTCGCTTAATCTTAAAATATCAAGGACGTTTAACTGAAGATTATATATATATATATATATATATATATATATATATATAATCACGCCTTGTGCCTGCATCTTTTCATGACAGATGCTCAGAACTTTGTTTAATTGTTTAGCGTAATTGTGCGTACAGTCTCTAAGAGTTTACCTCTGTTGTAATTTATTTGTCTAACTGATGCAAAACTGTCCGTTCAGTTAAGTATATCTGTAGCTTATCCATAACTTTGATACAGCAAACATGCCAAGGAAAATCATATAAACTTTATTTGCCAATAATTTTGTAATCTTTAAATTATTATAAGGTCGTTTAGTTACAAATATTTGAGTGCAGTCTACAAGGGCAGAAATCTACGCATATTATGTGTCGGTTATCGGAATTAATATCCCTTAAAAAAGGTTAATTTAACGTAACCAAAATTAATTAATTTTGCTATAGTGAAATATTATTTGTTATAATGTTTAATTCTTTAAATACGCACGAAAATAACAAATAACAAAAATATAGATATTTTTTTTTTCGATTTTGTTTCAAATGTGCGAATTGTAATTTTATCTCGATTAGTGTTTTCGATACTGAAATCATCGTAAAATAATTAAGAAGTCTTCCAATTTCCACAGAGTAATGGAATGATTTACAGTATAAACCAGATGTTTACTCGCTGAAAGAAAATCTCTACGCCTTTCTTCAACTTGAAACTACCGCCGAGCAGGTGCTACAAGTCCGCAACTTGTCATCATGAGTTACGGAGGTGCTTCGCCGCGGCCCGAGAATGACGTCAGCGCCGCTGGTGGTATTGAACTGAACTATTTTTACGAGATTACCCATGTGACTGTGATCCGGCCTCGATTCCCGGTCGATCCCGAGTGCGGATTGCCACGTGCGCCGGAACATCGCGAGATGTATGTGAAAGAGGGGGCCCTCGGAGGTTTAGTGGTTAGACTACTCGCCTCCCACCTAGGCGAACCGAATTCGACTGCCAACGGGGTCGCTCCCAGATTTTCACGTGTGGGAATCGTGCCGGACGATGCCACTGGTCGGCGGGTTTTCTCGGGGATATCCAGTTTCCCCCGTACTTGCATTCCAGCGCTGCTCCGTACTCACCTCTCTTCGCCCACGATGTTAAGAGCCGACGAAATATCTCCATTCCACTGTAGGGGAAAGACGCTGAGATTTCTCGCGGTATACGCCGTCCACTGTAAACTGAGCTCTTTTGACAGCCCTGCTTAGGATCTACTTGTCTGCACTTTATGTATTCTTCCACCATACGTAAAATTAACAATTCCATGGCCCTAATCACTTTATTCATGTGTCGGTCAAGTGGGAACTGTACAATTATTTTAAAATAAAATATTTTACAAAGTTACTTATTATTAAACTCGCATGTATTTAAGACAACATAGAGTAAAATAAATATTCTCAGTATTTGCACGTTTTCACCAGGCACTTTAAGTTTAACATTAAGACATGGAACTACTTTCCTTCCGTCGTTACCAACCTTACAGGGCGCATGGCACTCAGCGTGTCTGTTAAAATACATGCAGGCAGAAACAGTGAAGTTTTCCAGAGGTTGGTTACAAGAGCGTTTAGTTAATCGCGAATAGCGTTTACGTCCAATGCTTTCTTCGCCATTGCATCTCATCGCTTAGCTTTCCTAGGATTTGGTTTAAGTTTCATTTTTAGAGACATCAGTCGCTTGTGGATGCCTTCGTCCCGGTGGATACTAAATACACCACATTACTATTATTATGTAATAAAACGTATATTATGTTNTTGTGGATGCCTTCGTCCCGGTGGATACTAAATACACCACATTACTATTATTATGTAATAAAACGTATATTATGTTGTTAGTTAGTTTATTGAGCATTATCGAAACCCCTGCATAGTTTACTCTTTCTGTTCGTACAATTCATCAAATAAAAAAAATTAATTGTGTTCTGGGTAGAAGCGGAACTATGGTTTCAACATAAGGGGGGAGGGGAGTGCAAATCGAACCTTAAAATGCCNTTGTGTTCTGGGTAGAAGCGGAACTATGGTTTCAACATAAGGGGGGAGGGGAGTGCAAATCGAACCTTAAAATGCCACCCCCCCCCCTTCTCCAACATCATTGTTCTCCCCTTATGCATATAATTTTTCCGCGATCAACAACCAAACGACATATTGCGTGATCGAAAGAGAAGTACTGACAATATGGAAATTAAGATATGAATAAGAATCATAAATGCATTTTAAAAAGTTGTTACTGTGAAATTTTAATTTAAACTAAATTGATTTCGAAAGATCATTAATATAGTAGCCATTATTTAGGGTTCACTGGTGCACTTTTCCCGATTTAGGACTTCTAATATTATCTACCTTCCCCCTTCCTATTTGTAGCTTCCCTTGCGCACAATTGTTAGTATCTGTAAGCCGATCAAGAAGCATAGTGAATTTGATAATAGAGGCGTAAATATGGTAAAATTTTACCTGGTATGAACCTAACATGTATAAAATATATAATTCAATTAATCACTAAAAAATATTTTTTTTTTAACTGTGATGATACGAATAACAAAACACAAACTATCACCACCCTGCTAAGCAGTAAAGTTAAACTTTTCTATTCAATTACATTATTTCAATAGTAATTTTATAAATGGGATTTTAATATGTATTCCCTTATAAATTTATACCGAACGCCTCTTCAATCAAATATAGATCCGACTTTATCTCAGTGACAACTTGGGTTCTTAAAACAAATATCTTGAAACGATTGGATAAAATGTATAATTACTTTTTGATAAAGAACTGCTCTTCATGATGAAAAAGAAATCAAACAGGAATAAATAATATATTTAATAAATAGAAATACCAACCGAGTATTTTTACCTTTTCAATAGCCGAACACAATTTATATGACAACTGCTGCTAAACAAAACAACCAAAGATAACATATATCGCAAAGTCCATTCTCAACAAAACTNCAATTTATATGACAACTGCTGCTAAACAAAACAACCAAAGATAACATATATCGCAAAGTCCATTCTCAACAAAACTGAACTTTAAACTCATACACGTAATTCACTGCCAGCATTAATGATCGTACTTAAGCGTTTAAGTTTAAATATAAGGAATTTCGGTTAGAGNATACACGTAATTCACTGCCAGCATTAATGATCGTACTTAAGCGTTTAAGTTTAAATATAAGGAATTTCGGTTAGAGAATTATTCAAAGGCTGATTTTGAAAATGCTTAATTAGGCGTTAATAAGCTATGTAATTTATGACGTTTACTTTTCGTAAAATTGCTGTTTGTTAGTTATATTTCAATGGTGTGTGATGATTACGTGGATTTAGGAGTTGAATTACTAGAAGTCACTGGAACACATTTACCTCCATCTCCAGAAACTGCGGTAAGTATTGAGACGAGTATAGTCTAACAAATATATCGTATTGTATTTAGAATATAATTAACCTTACAGTTAAATACTCGCGTGTCTTCGTCCCTATTGAAGTTGAAAGGAAAGGTGTTAGTCTTGTTCGTTGCATTTCAACGTCCGCATTTTATTGAGATAGACTCCTCGAGGGGACGATATACACACTTTGTTAATATTAACTTGCATTTACATAAAAAAATGACTCACACTCTTGCTTCCATCAATGCTACCTGGCAATTCGAACATGGAAGCCCTTGGCTCAAACACATATTAAAGAATTCGTCCTCAAACGTCAGCAGGAATTGATTATGTACTGACGTCTGAGAAATATATGTATTATAAAAATTCTACGATTTCTTGAAAGTAAAAAATAAACTTTTAAAAATGACAGTTACAGAAATAATTTTGGTACAAAATAAATTGAGTTNGATTTCTTGAAAGTAAAAAATAAACTTTTAAAAATGACAGTTACAGAAATAATTTTGGTACAAAATAAATTGAGTTGCGTGATCACTCCCGGAAAACTGTTGTTCGTACGCTCATATCCATACAAAATAAGCACAACCTAGGAAACCACGAGATTAAAACGGAACTTCACAAATGTGATGGTAACGAAAAAGCAAAGCGATGATTACGTTATCAGGATAACGTTCCATCCACCTGCGGCGAAGAATCGCCTTGTGACTGGATGCACTCGTCCGCGTGATCTGGCATGGAATCAAACGCCGCGAGGACGAGGAAGCCACTGGTTCCACTCGTGCCTGCCTCNGATTTCTTGAAAGTAAAAAATAAACTTTTAAAAATGACAGTTACAGAAATAATTTTGGTACAAAATAAATTGAGTTACGTGATCACTCCCGGGAAACTATTGTTCGTACACTCATCTCCTTACAACATTTGCACAACCTAGGAAACCACGAGATTAAAACGGAACTTCACAAATGTGATGGTAACGAAAAAGCAAAGCGATGATTACGTTATCAGGATAACGTTCCATCCACCTGCGGCGAAGAATCGCCTTGTGACTGGATGCGNACTTCACAAATGTGATGGTAACGAAAAAGCAAAGCGATGATTACGTTATCAGGATAACGTTCCATCCACCTGCGGCGAAGAATCGCCTTGTGACTGGATGCACTCGTCCGCGTGATCTGGCATGGAATCAAACGCCGCGAGGACGAGGAAGCCACTGGTTCCACTCGTGCCTGCCTCACGATCAGTCGGTTCTCCTGGATGTCTGCCGAGTCGGCCAGAACAGTTAACAGTAGATACCATCATACATCCATTTCTCCCAAAAGCAACGTGACAGTGAAGCCCGAAGGACCAGATGATGGGCTATATATATATATACATATATATATATATATATATATATTCTATTCCCCGTTTATTCACACTTCTCGAAACAAACCTCTAAAAAATCACCCCAAGTGATACGTGTTTTGTTTCTCCTAAATATGAAATGTATCACAAGCGTTTTATACTTCTCTTAACACAAAAGTATCTTATTTTTGGTTAAATTTAACTTTTGCTTACATTTTGTCATAAAGTATAATATTTTATTTGTAGTTAATATGAATGAAAACAGAGAGAAAGAAGTTGCGTTGGCAATGCCCAGTAAGAAATAGTTCTTATGCAAAATATAATTACACCGAGTGCGCACGAATACGGCGCACTGTCCCTTTGGTGTAATTGTCCGGACACAGTTAAACTTTTCTTACACGAGGCGGAGGAATATCCTGGAAGTAGAACTTCAGCAAGACTTCACAAGAGTTGGAAGTAACCGTGAACAGACTATATTTGGCACGCGGTCCACCGCACCTCTCGTAACCCNGGTTACTTCGAAATTTTCTGAAGCCCTGCTTAAGTCCTACTTCCAGGATATTACTCCACCTCACGCAAAAAAAAAAGCTTAGAAAATTACTCCAGATGGCCAACGCACCGCGTTCGTGCGCACTCAGTGTAACAATAGTTTCCATAAGAAGTTTTCCTTACCCGTATTACGAACACATATATTTTCTCTCTGACTTTATTTATCTGTATTACTTAATAATTGTACATTTTTATTTATAAATAAAGTATAAGTAAAAGTTTAATTTAACCAAAAATAGGGCACTTTTGTTTTAAAACAAGCATACAACGCTTGCAATACATAACATATTTAGGAGAAACAAAACACGTATCACTTGGGGTGTTTTTTCAAAGGTTTGATTAAAAAAGTGCGAAGAAACCGCGAATAGAGTATACTTACCAATTTTCACGGTTACCGTGCGATTTTAACTATGCTCACTAATCTTTATGGCAATGTGATTATTTCTGTCGTTGCGAATTCAGGACAATTCATGTAGGAGGTCAGACGCACGAAATGTTGAAAGATACCATAAAAAAAATTAACTTATCGAAATTTCGGCTTTCTCTCTTATAACCAAATGTATTAAAAAATTTAATCAATCGGTTTTTAGTATGTTATCGTGTACTGCAGAAGAGAATTACACATGAATTCACTGGGACACTTCCTCGTTAAATTTTTTTTTCGCTGCGATATGCATACTTGTTCACGTAGGGGAAATAAATATTTTACAAGTACGAAAACATTTTTAAATGAAAACATATCAACGCAGGCTGTTTTATAAATAACGGAAGCGAATAAATCACAGGAAGGGCATGCGATGAGCTCGGTAATATCCCGGAGTGCTAAAACAATGCCGTGCTGGTTTCTGTTCTGGATACTCGTCTCGGAAGAAAACAATAACTTTTCGCGCAGCCGTCAACGTGAAAGCCGTTTTTATTAATGCGCCTTTTTTATCACAGGCCATGCCGCTTTCGGAGCTATTGTGTTCCAGACGAGACGAGCTGAAAAGACGCACACACTGCCACGTGTTTAAATATGAATACAGTGACTAACAAGAGAGAACGAAAATTTCAAGGAGACATTACATGTACTAATGGAATGTTGATTAAAACAAACCTTGGTAGGAGAACACAGTTATATTTACAATCATACGAAAGCTGACAAAAATCTATGTAGTGAAAGCCATGCCATTTTCATCATCAGCCACGAGGAAGAATTTGAATGACTAGCAAAAGTTTCATTAATTCCCGTACGACACAAATACTCGTAAAAATTTATATTTTCACATATCTGGATCGAAGTTAATGAAATCCTAACGCACGTCAGTGTCTACGATCGAATATACGTCTCAAAATACGAACGTCTCTGCTTCGTATGTAGGGCAAAGTAAATCATTAAACTTAAAATATGACCTCACTTACATATGCTAAAGTGACTTAAGAAAACGTGAAACGTGAAATTATTTTCGTTTTCTCCTTTCAAAGAACAGGCACAACAATTACTCCCAACAAACGTGGTGACCCTAATCAGACCCGAGCGAGAAAAAAAAATTTTTCTTTATAACGAGCAAACATTCGCGTTTGTTTGAGAGATGGAATTTTGTCAACTTCGTTTCATTCAGTATAAGTAAACACACACTTTTGAAAAAACACCCCACGTGAACGAAACAAAAAAAAACTAGCCAAAATTTAATTAGAATGTTACATATATTCACACAGCCGTACGATTGTATAAACTTGTCTAAGAAAAGTAGTCAAAAAATTTAATACGTCTCGGACATTAAATATTGTTGCTCAATAACAAGAGAAATAGTGGAGAGGGTTTAATGTTGTAAATAATAGCTGTGCGAATAAATTAAAAATCACATTTAGTTATTTTATTTTTATCAAAACCTTCATCCCACATGAACTCGAATACAATACAACCGACAATTTATGGGCGCCGTTATCCGTTTGGCAAACAGAATAAACAAACATCTAACAATATTAAAACACAAAAACGTCAACCACAATTGTAAGCCTTGGTAATCGCCGTCAACACGAGAAGTTCTAGCATCAATTCCTGCAAATATTTGGGAATATTTCGCGTACGTGTAAGAAGAAATAAAAATTGAAAGAAATTAAGTTAGTCTATTAGTGTTTTCAAGATATGCAGTTGAGCGTAAGTTTAAAAACATTAAATTTGTTTTAATTCAACGGATATTTACGAATTTTACATGTTGATATTGGTCTATTAAAAGGTTTAACAGCAGATCGTGGAACTATACAGATACATGTGTTAAACAAAGAATATAAATAAAGTTGAACAGGGAAACAATAACCGCACAATAGCTTTGTAGTCACTACTTACAATGTGTGTTTCGCTAGTACTCGGTGCATATCGCAATACTGAGTAGGAGAAAACCTACCTGCGGAGTTAAGTGAAAAAAAAAAAATATATNGCACAATAGCTTTGTAGTCACTACTTACAATGTGTGTTTCGCTAGTACTCGGTGCATATCGCAATACTGAGTAGGAGGAAACCTACCTGCGGAGTTAAGTGAAAAAAAAAAAATATATATATATATATATGTAGTTATATCTTTATATTTTTACGTGTACACGCCAATTTAGGGATTTTAGTCTTACACTTGATCCACGAATATTTCGTAAGCGTTGGGTAAAGTAACACAGTATTAAACATATGCGTTCGGTTACGCCAAGAATCTGCAGGGGTAGGTTCCACGTTATCGTAGCACGCTTGCTGGAAACTGGGTTCTAATTAATCCTTCGTTATTTAGGGTTTAACAAGGTGACATGTCCTCCAAAGGAATCTGATTCGCCTTTGTGTTATAGTCTCAAGGTTTTTTTTTTGTGGTAGTCACTAGTACATCTGATATGGTTATGATTTTCCGTTCTAAATTTAAACCACAGATCGCTCAGGCCAATAAATAATTTATCTGTGATATATTTGCGCAAGAAACCACGAAATGAGACATCGTTTTTGATAAATAATGTTTATTCAAAAAATTTGCGATCAAAACAATTTACTTTTCGATAAATAAACATTGCTAACACAGACCAGTCAAAATTTGATATTTGTTAAAACAAATTCTGTAGTCAGCATAAAACATATTGAATCCAAGTAAGTCTTACCTTTAAATAAATAACGCATACTTGTTGTAATTGGATAACAGTTTTAAGGACTATTATCGAAATAAAACAGAATTTTCAGACTGTAATAAAATATAACTAACATACATTATATATATATATATATACACACACATAATTATAAATGTTATCTGTTCAGATGTGACTAAGGAAGAGCGTTCAAACAAATGTAATATCAAGCAAATAAAAAAAAAAGCTGACTGATACAATCCAACTGAGGCTCGAGCTGAACGGTTATCCCGAAAGATATAATATTGACGTTGAACGACCAGATTTACCAAACATTTTGCACAATCTTTAACGCAATGATGCTAATTGCAATTTCCTGCTGTAACTGCAAACCAAATTCGCCCTGCGTAACACCGCCCGCATCAATGTATTTCTGCTCGTACAAGGACATTTCTAATAATAATGCACGGGGATATATATGGTGATTTAGATGCGGGGTTACTTTCAAACGCGTATGAACTGGTATAAGAGTTGCACACGTCGTTTGATCCTCGCAAGGAACCTGATGCTAAATTCAACTTCGAGCTTGTATTTTCCTCTTCAACATATGATAACTGCTTGTTAATCCAGACCTTTTACCGAGAGCGGCAATTGAAGAAGAATTTCCTGTTTGTGTCATCTCGTCACACGCCGCGATTTCGCACAACTTCTGCGCGAGTGTACGCCTGATGGGAGCAGGGAGCGGAGAATCGCCCCGACACCCGAAACCTCGCTCCCTTTCTGCGGCAGCATTTCGCTCAGAGGGAGTGCGGAATTCCACGCCATTGCAATTTTAGAAAAGGCGTGGCAGATGTTTGGTGCCCGAGCTGCCGTGATATACGGCACGTCCGGCGAGTTGCGTGACAGAATCGCAGCAGCTCTGTGACAAGTGTAAATAGACCGCTTATTTATGACTAAGGCCATGCCGTTTACGCCTTTTAGTTGGACAGGAGGGGGTGCGCCATGCATGAGAAAAGACTTTGGCCAAAAATGCCTCTCCAAGAGGCTAAGACAGTTTTAGCATATTCGTATAGGGTTTTGGCAACTAATAATTTTTGGAATTTCTGTCAGCAAGCAATACTTAATACAACTGTTTCATACTGTATTCCTTTGCAATATTTTATTGCGTTGTACTTAGAGTTACAATTTCTCGGCGTCAGAAATAAAAGCAAAGTAATTCATTATTTTATCAAATTATGGCTTGTGAATAAGGCAAGAAGTGTTATGGAGAACTGCTCTTTCTTGCTTCGCCAGTTTTGCAGAACAATCCTTTGCTCGAACAGGCATTTGGTCAAAAATACATTTTACAAAAAAACATTTGACCAAAAAGGCATATGGCTAAAACTGCATTTGGTCAAAGAGTAATTTGGCTAATAAGGCATTTCCCCAAAACTTTATTTGGTCACAATATTGTTAGGACAAAAGGCATTTGGCCAACACAGTCATTTGGTCAAAAAGGTATTCGTTCAAACGGGCTTTTGTTCAAAAGGCATTTGACCAAAGCCAAGCAAACATTTCTTCAAAGAGATGTTTGACTAAATGACGAGCACCTGAGCATACGCCTTCAAATTAGATTTATTTATTTTATTTCTCCTAAACCTAATATTTTAATCGATACTCAGAATCTGTGTCCATTAGAGCACATTCAGTGTGACAAGAGTTAATTTAAAATTGAAATTTAAGATATTGTTTCTGTGGTCACATTTTAGGTAGTCATATTCGGAAGTAAATGATTAATATATTGTTTTCATTATCGTATGGTAAAATATAGATGACAGGTTTTATTCACACAGTGATGTTTTCCCTAATAAGTGATGTTTTTAATCATTTCTATAAGAGTTTGGTTTTAAAGCTATAGAAAGGGAGTCCTGAACTAAAGTGATTTAGCAATCTCGTAAGAGCATAAACACCATCGCACTACCGGCTTGTATCTTGTAATTACTTCTGCCAAAATCGCTTATTCTGGAACTGGGAAAGAGTATAAGTTGTTTCAAATCAGTGAAATTTGACAAACAAGTGAAAGTAGCTCCAGAGGAATCACCGATATCCTACTAATTATAGCAGTGACTGAACTTAATTTGTTTAATTGTGATTATTAATTAATTAACAGCAACCTATACTACGCGGGGCACCTTCCACGGCAAGTAACACATCAGTAATTAAATATTTATTTTAGGAAACTTGCGCTGCAGAGTTTTAACACATCGTAGACACAAAAGATTACAAATATCTTTCTTTAACAAATTATACTATTTGTCTGTGTTTTAGCTTCCTGAATGCAAAATGTGATTAAAAAATTTTTCCATTAAAATACTTTAGTTTGTATAACTGGTAATTATTTTAGGGATAAGTATGAGTAAACGCATTAAAAGAGACAATTATAATAATTATATACGACGCTGATTGAGTAGTATAATGTCTTTCAAAGCTTCACAGGTGAGACTGGGCATTAAGTGCTGAAGACTGTTCGCATTGGTTTGACGCCGCAAACAAATTTGATGTGTGCTGTACACGATTTATTCAAAATTGAACACTATGTTTATGACGTCACGTGGTCACGCGCAGGAATACTATAAAACGGGACTTAATACAGTGAACTTCAAACAACTTGACTGTAAATGACCAGCGGTCATAAATGTAGTACCGACGGAACAGCGGCGTGTGGTCTACTGTTGCAAGGTAATCCGTGTTTTTTCTCTGTGCTGTACCTAAACGTTTGCTGGTGTAGACGTCCGCCACTTAAACGTAGAAGTGCGTTTGACGTCACAGCACGTGTGTAACGGGTGCCTCGCCGTGAATGGCTGCAATACATTACGTTTCTCCCGGCTCCACTCTGGTTACCGGTTCCTGCTGCGTGCGCCGAGCGTGTGCAGCACTGAGCAAGAACCAGCTTACCTTGCAACACTTCACCACACACCACTGCGACGGAGGTGGGGTCGAACGTCGCCGCTCTTGCCTCCTCGAAACGCAAGGATTTATTTTTAGCGTGAACCTCCACCGGCTACCATTAATTATAATTGTTTGAGCGGCATGACCAGAGCCAGCGATTTTTCGCGAAAAAAAATCCGAGCACATGGTATATTTCAATACTCTAAATACAAAGATAAATGTTTATTTTGCCATTGGTGACCCTGTGCATGAGAAGCCGTTTTTGTGTTTAACCGAGCCAATTCGAATTCAACAATTTTGGCAGGGAACCAAAATTATTGGCGTACTAAGCGTAACATGTTAATGTAGCCAATCGAGAAAGGTAAAAAAACCATAAAGTGCATATAAATATAACATGTCTCGAAATCTTTTCGCGAAATTTCATTACCCCTAGGCATGACCTTGATATTCAGTCGCTCGGTGTCTTAACCTTTTCAGACCCAAAAGTACACAATTGTGTACATAACACACATGAAGGTTATTTTCGTCTTATTCTGTACATAACAAGACTCACTGGCCAATTATCTTCCCTATGAGGAAGTGATTTGTAAGCCATGCTGGTGGTCAAGGTTATCATTTGTTCATATTACATTTGCCTAACAAAAGCGCACATTGGTTGTGATAACGAAACAAGGGTTTTATACAGCACGGATCGTACAATTTCTTGTTTGCAACACCTGAAACCGCAAACTAACGTGGGTCTGGAAGGGTTAATATGTCCGGGGCAACGGTTGTGAGCGGTTAGCCTGCTCGCCTCCCACCAAGGCGATACATGTTCAATACCCGGCCGGTTCACTCCCGGATTTTCGCATGTGGGAATCGTGCCGGACAATGCCGCTGGTCGGCTGGTTTTCTCTGGGATCTCCCGTTTCCCTCGTCCTTTCATTCCAGTGCTGCTCCATACTCACATCAATCACCCTCATATGCTCTCAATACCTCACTGTTAAGGGCCGCCCAAATCTGTTTCACTCACTCACTTTTAACGTGTCAGGTGAAAGTGCGATGTGGCACACAATTAAAAGTTTTGTATGTTGCATCGTATCGCAACCGAAGAAACATGTCACGCCCGCCTGTAGTTGACATTATATGTACATAACACGTCCCACGAGAAACTTAAAAGCCTATGGTTGAAAGAGAGCGTTTTCAACTTGTGTTTAAAACAGCGTAACGCCGCAAGGAAACGTGGCATAGCGTTAAGTTTATTAAGGAAAATTCTCAAGCCGGCTAACGACAGCTTGCTAAGTCACCATAACTTCAATTATATGTACATATGAAAGTAATGGCAAATGACTCGAGATACAGACGTAAAAAAATTGTATCATTAGATAAATGTTTCTGGTTTTCTGTATGTCAGTCGCAATAAGTTGTTACTCATTTTTTGCGTGTCCGTGGATGTAAAAATTTTCCGTTTTTCCTATTAACGTACTCTTCTCTGATTGGCCAGACAAAGCCTCTCATGTACACATAAATGCCAATTATACACAGCTGCTAACTGTCCGTGAACTTTTATTCTGCGTAAAGCGCCCGTCACACTATCAAATTTTTATCTTAAAATATTTCTAACAAAAAAATTTGATAACGAAATACGACTATCAAATCTTTCCATTCAACAAATTGGACCAAATAATCTTGAATGCATTTGAAAATTGGTCACATTATCAAATTTTGTTACTGGGAGGATCTTGTCTGAATATTCATTTAAAAGTTATTTTCAAAATAAGATACTGCTGTTGTTTCTTTTTTTTTTTTTTTTTTTGTGTAGGCAACTACAAAAAAAATGTAATGAATGTTGTAATCTATTTTCACTTCCTTACTCAATAAAATTTTTTTATCAGAGATATTTTCAACAGATTAAAATTTAATGTACCTGAGTTCTTAATATTATTGTGGATTAATCACTACAAAACACATTCATGCTCAAAGAGCTTCAAAATTTGTTAATTGGATTCATAATATTATTTTGTCTCCTGTACTTATTCTCAATTTTAAAGATTCGTAATGTCGGAAATTGCCTCTTTATGCACGATTCTGATTGGCTGAGCCTTTCAGATATCAAAAAATGTTTTGTAGTCGTCCAATTATCAAAATGTTTGATGGAAACTAGAGTCATCCAGCTTATCCAGACAAACATTGTGGCGGTAATGACGTTTCGGTGACGTCAGAATCATCCAATTTTATTTGACCAACTATACTTGAAGCAGTTTGGCAGAATAATTTGACAGTGTGGCAAGGCGTTAAGTTATTTCAAGCCAAAATCAATTGAGAGCGGGTCTTCTCANTAGAAGCCACACCAGAGGACGTGCATGCGCACTCAAGAGACAGGCAGAACCAATTCCTCTAGGATGTTGGAAAAGCACCGTTGGGCGAGTCCATTCCCTGCTCGGAGGGGTGAAGGTAGTGTGTTGTATGCACGAGCGTGAGAGGGGATGGCGATGCGCGCACAATGCATTTACAATTCTGTTTACCTTGCGATCAGCATATCGATGCTGGCGGAGTGATTTCCCGTGTTCGGCTGGCTGGCAAGTGTAAACAAACAAGGAGAAATGGTTACTTGCGCTTTTTTTTTTTGCCTATTGTTTACTAACGTCCGTCGCTGGATGTTACACCTACACAGCGAATAATAGTTATCGAACTGGAAGAATATTACGATTTCAATTATCTGACTTTAGTGATAATAAGTTACGTTACCACTTGATAATAAAATTTACAATAACAAATAGTCTACTCCATTTACGCGGTGCATAATCTCGACGGAATTAATTTTAAAGAGGTAATTTCCAGTAAATTTTATAATATAGCGGATACGCCTCATAAGGTGCGGCAGTTATAAAATTTTAAACCTTCTCCTCATGTTTCAAATTTGTGTTCCACGCAGTTCGGGAGGATTTTTTAATATAACGTGGTCTTCAGAATTTCTTTTTTCAACTATTAAACGGTACTTGACGTATGTGTTCTGTGTAAAGCTGAAACATTAAGAAAATTAACTTCGAATTTTCTAAAGTAATATTTTTTAACAGGGTAATTAATTACCAAATGTCTTTGGATGTAATTATTCAGGATAATTATGGTCCCCTTAAGTTATAATATTCAAACTTTTAAAAGTAAAATAAACAACACAGAATGTTCCAACGAAACCTTAAATAAACTACATATTTTTCAACTAGTGTTCTTTCTTCAGCTGGAGGGAGGGAATAATCCAAATATCGTAAAATTATTTTTTATGCCACAATTATCCAAGTTCGTTCATAACTTTACAGCATTTGTCAAAATACGATTTAAGGCGTACTTCTAGTTGTGAGAGAAAAAATCTTATCCTTCCTGAAGGCGACATATCAGTCACGTCTCGTAAAACTATTAGATTTGAAGCAGCGGCCGTCTAGATTTATTAGTGGAATCTCTATATAAATAAAATTACAGTTACGCGTACAAGCTTCGCGCATTTCATTAAGCGCGTTTCCGCGTACATGATTCCAGTGTTTCTTTCTTGACTGTGTTAGTGGCACTTAATCCGTGCAGTCCCCCGTGTCTACAATCGAGGACGTGTTGCACACGAAGGAGTCTTATGGCCAGTACTTTACACGGCAAGGTATTAGTGTTCGATGTCTTGAGTATTTTCCTTCGGAGTGATGAATCTGATTGGCGAAGTTCCTGTGCCTCTCGTTTATGAACGGTGCCTACCTACAACATCGAGCTCGAAGTACGCTCGACTTAAGTACGCAGTACAACAAAATATATTACATTACGTAAACTTCTGATATCGCCAGTGAGTTCGGGGCCGAGCGGGTTAAAACAATGCCTTGAAAACGGTATTTCCGGGAGCAAGGTCTGATGCGTGTTCTTTCCGTAACCAATATACTGGGGAACACGTTTGGCAGATTCGCGTGAAAAACGAAGTGTTTTTTAAAACGTTTCAGACTAAATCGCTCATTACGCAGACGAACATTTTAAAGGTTAATGCAAGAAAATACACGGGGGCGGGGGTATATAGATTAGACGGATTTTTTCCACGCAGTAACAAGTTTCACAACGTTAAAAAAGTGTTCCTTCAGTAATGTGGTGATGTAATTTTCATCATCAAGGAATACAACGTTGTCCTCAAGAAACCTAATTCTGAAGAAGAAAACTCCGTGGATGTATTTCACTTCTTTACTGGTGCTATTAAAGGCTTCTTCCCGGAGTATTCTCCGGGAAGATTCATCTCTTTTACGTGATTTTAAATAACTTTTTCGCTTGTGTAATATTAAGTTCACGCATATTAAACCGATATAAACGGGCAATTATAAATTCACATGAAAAAATTAGCACCTACGTTATTATTTCAAATCGATCGATTTTCATAGCCTAATTTTTTTAGACTGCTTTAGTGAACTTTGATCTCTGAACTATGTCCAAGGAACAACTTTCCGGTGTTCCAGGTGGTTTTTTTTGGCAAGTGTTAGAAATAAATAAACGTCCTAAAAATAAAAAATTGTTCAATACCACCCGAATGAGTTTAGAAGATAACTGGAGATTAAAATCATGATACCATCAAAATGACTGGAAACGAGTAAAGAGATGACCTTTTAAAACGTATTATTTTATTGAAAGGTACAAATTTGCCTCACATAGCATGCCGGTGTAATACTTCGTCGCCATCTTAACCTTTTTATTGCTGTAGATAATGCTTATATCGTCCTGCGAACCAAACGGTATTCTTCTGGGTTCTACTTCAAGGACGGAGAAATTCTATCATCTCAACTGTCCACTTACCTTGTAAGTGAGCCAAGTGCCATGAAATGCAATATGTCCTGCGTGTGTAAAACTAATGAAAAAATAGGTTTTAGTGGGTTACCAAGAATGACTACGGTTCTTCGGTAAATCAGCGTGTACGATTATAGGGCATTCGGTCGTGATCTCAGTTCCATAAACTTATAATTCACATAACTTTATCTAATACGCCAAACTTGAAAAAAAGTAACATATATGTATCAGACAAAACATATTAGGCAATGCAGTGTTTGCTCTATGGATTCATTTAACCTAATGAACACTAACAATATTTCCAAGCTAAATGTGGATTTGAGTGCTTAGCATTATTTTAATAAAGGGATGGTGTTTGGTGAGCCAGGAAATATTTCGTGAATAGAAAATCCGCGAACCGATTCGGACTTGACGGTAATTATAATGGAGTGTTCATTAATAAGTGCAAGAACACCGACTATAAAATTAAATAATAACCAAATAGGGCGAAATATGGGGTAAATGTAACAATGAATAAACAGTTCTGATATCAGCAGATTATTCCACCACAGTTTGCTTGCTGCACCTAAAAGTCGAGATAATTTAAATTCACCATTCTTTAATTCGGTACCAAGGATTCCTGCTATAGGTTACCGACTGCGTGACTACCAGACAACCGTAGGAATTTTATCGTAGACAATTATTTCTAGGAATAGACGCATAGATAAATAAGTATATCATTAATTTTTGGAAAATAAATTCTGTTCGCATCTCTGTAATGTAAAGCCAAGAGATAGTACGTAGATGTCGAGCACGACATTCGCATTGACGCTCGGCGAGTACCGGGGATAGGAATTGCGCTGTATTCACACCCTGAGAAATAACCCTCGGAGATGTCCCACCGTATAAGAATACGCGGGGATGAACCGAAGCCGAAGGAAACAGGGTAACCCCCTGGCCAAGATTAGTGCCGACACAGCTGCCAGGAACCCCCGAGACACTTGCCTCACCCTGCCCTCCACCCCCAGTTAGAGCTCACGAGCTGCTGAGGAGACACTAAATCCTATACAAAAAATGCGCGAGGGACGCCAGGAAAGTCCCTGTTTCTGTCGACACAATCTGCTGAAGCCAATTTGAATATATCGAGAGACAGGTTAAATTCGGGAGCAGCCAAGGTTCGTGGTCATTCAGTCGCGATCAGTCAGTCAGTAATCGTCAGGCAGTTGTCATCGGCAGTCGTGAGCGAAACAGAGAAGGCAGTTAGGCGAGAGGCAGGNGTCAGGCAGTTGTCATCGGCAGTCGTGAGCGAAACAGAGAAGGCAGTTAGGCGAGAGGCAGGCGTATCAACGGGCCGGAGTTCGGGACCGGCCCAGGCAGTCAGTTGTAATCAGTTGTTCACAGTCAGTTGTTCGGGAGCAGTTATCGCCAGCCGAGACGGGAGTTGTTCGGCGGTACAGCCGCGAGACGAGATAAGAGAAGCCGCAATGGGAGAAACAGAAACGGGATTAAACAATCGTGTGACGAGAATAGTGCCGAGAATATGAGAAAATTTCCGGAAACGAGTGGTAGCCCCAGTCCGAGTGGCGCCTGAAACTTCATGTGTAAATTCCCGAGACAAACCCAGTAAAAGTGCCGAGAACTTATGAGTTCATTTCCGAAAACGTAGTGGCAGTTTCCGCGGTGAGGGATGCAGAAACGCGATAGCCGGAAGCAGGCCGAGGAGGAAGCACTCTCCAACCATGAATGCCAGCCGGGATAGCAGGGAAAGTACAAGTCACGGGAGAACCCTAATCCCGGACTTCAGAGAGAGACAGTCAAAACTGCAGGGTAAAGCCAACTTAGTACAGCACATCATCGAGAGCCAGTCCGAGGGCCTGAATCAGGGCCACCCAACTCACCATGCCTCAGCTACCAACGAAGACAATTCACCAAAAGCTGCAGTCACAGATAAGTAGAGAAACGTCTCCCTTCAACAACCTTCCCCAACAGCCCGTCAGGCAAACGACTTGCATGGGGGCTCAGTCTCGCCAGGGTGTGTAATAACTATGTGACCTTCTGATCAATAAAATCCTGGTGTGTTAAATAACNCTCAGTCTCGCCAGGGTGTGTAATAACTATGTGACCTTCTGATCAATAAAATCCTGGTGTGTTAAATAACGGAGAAAACGAGTATTTGTTTACCCCTAAAGCAACACCCTCAGGAGCCCTTAGTCTGCACCTAAATAATTTAACTATATGAACTACTGGCCACCATCCTGTATAACTCCGGTGGCCTAGTAGCGACAGCATGCCATTAAAATATGGTTCAACAAAGTCAATGTGTCCCTAAGCAAAATGAGAGTTTATTTGATACAGGAGATTACATACACATTTAACACTCAAACGTTCATTCTGCATGTACATATTAACTTTTGCTGGCGCCTGCTAAGGAGAAGATACGTATACAAACAATTAGCCTACAACGCGCGAATGTGGAAATCTCAACATTTTACATTTCTCCGGTAGTTTGAACTGGCAATATTGATGGTGCTGACAACTCACCAATAGCTTCATCATGCGCATATATTTCTACACTTTAAAATAAAAAACAACAGCTTTACTAACTCTGAGCAGTTTTCTATTTCGTTAGTATAAAGTGTTTAATTGTGGCGCTCAACAGTGATTACAAATGATACATAAATTGTTGCTGTAATTTATACCTGAACATCTTTTGTATGACAACGTGCACACGCTGTCATTAAAAAACTTTTTTTTGAAAAATGGTTGGGGTTTCCGCACACATTGCACACAATTGACATGCGTCGTTTTTGCGAACAAAATTGCTGAAATTATATTAAGACTGTGGAGTCAAATAGGAATAGTTGCATCATCTTCAGTAAAAACTTATGTTTAGTATATCAACGTTAAATAGTCTGTGAAGTCTGCCTGGTCTGCGTGCAAACTCTTTATTCTAGTAATGCGATGGGGTTCTTTGAAAGGAGCAATCCCTCAGTATCAGACAATAAAATACCAGACAAACCACGACACCCATTCAACATCGTATAGTTCCACTTGGGTTGTGGAACAGCATAGACAGGACGGGGGATGGGCGACGTGAGCTTTTATGAAGTAGTCTCTAAACAAGGGACATTATGAGTTCTCAAGTACAGGCCCAAAATCTGCAGTACTCTGATGTGGCTGAACTCCACTTTTAATGACGCGTTGAAGTGCATCCAAAATATTCTTAACAACGGCGAAATCAGATGAGAAAGAGCGTTATTGCATGACCCTCAATCTCAGATGAGTGTTCCTTTATCACTATTTAACAACTCTGCATGTGGGTGGTAACAAATTGTCGCGTTTCAGAATACTTAAGGAAACAGACACGAAAAAATTTATTATACCGCTAACTCGAGTAACAACATGCCAGCAAAATGGTGTCACTGGCTAGCAACATGTTGGAACGCCATTTTCTAATCAGCGCCTGGTAACCTCTTCGCCAGCTGGCAGCCCAGCCAGCACGGAGTCTTTCGCAGCACGCATGAGCCAATAAGAAACAAGGCTCGTTCCCTGAGCCTCGCGCAGCCTATCAGAGAATGAGCACGTCCACATCAAAGGAAACGCCATTCCATTTCGTCTCTGTGCACCTATCAACTCTGCAGTGTTAAGGTAAGACCAATAGGCAACTGGTTTAAGTGGGGAAGGGGCTAATGCCCCNGTGCACCTATCAACTCTGCAGTGTTAAGGTAAGACCAATAGGCAACTGGTTTAAGTGGGGAAGGGGCTAATGCCCCCAGCCCCCATTTGTAGAAAAAAACTCAGCGATGGCCCGGAAAAGATTAAGGGTGACGAAACTGGAGAAATAAATACGGAAACAAGCACTGAAACTAATGCGGAAGTGGCAATTGGAGAACGGAAACGGATCTGGTTAAAGACGACTAGGCGCGAAAGGGTACTTGAGACATAAGGACATAACTCCAAACGGAATGACCCAAGAGTTAGGGGGTGGGGGGTTCTAGTAGGCAATACAGGCNAGAGACATAAGGACATAACTCCAAACGGAATGACCCAAGAGTTAGGGGGTGGGGGGTTCTAGTAGGCAATACAGGCCCCTCTCTCCCCGCTTAATTAGCCAACACTGATGGAAGGAGTTGTAACGTATTGCCTAAATATATTATTTGTAGTAGTTAGTGCCACTACACAAGGCATAGTAAACAGAATTAGAATTCCTTGATGCATGGGGAACGGTGGTGGATTGCAGGTCAACCGCGCAACTTCCATACTCTGGGGCACCAAGGACAACCACTAAATGGTAAAAATAGATCGAAATGACAAGCCACTTAACGTAGTGAGATCCATGTAATGAATTAACTATATATATTTATATATTTTAAAATAATGTGGCCCGACAACAGTAAGTCATATGCCAAAATAAAAATATAAGGAAAATCAGTGGAATCAAATTATAACTTATACCCCTGCATCCTCCAGAAACAGTACATTTGAAGGGATGAAAAGTCACGCATGTGTGGTTCAACCTATGGCTGGCCACGTAAATAAAAATATCTACTCTGCAGTCCTGTTAGCCCGTTTGGATTAACGCAGGACATTTGAGTACAACAAGCACGAAACGATAGTTATATATAATATTCCCCAATCACAAATGTTTCTAGGCCTATGAGGTTTCTAAATACGTACCAGCAGATCATATCGTACCAGCAGATCAAACTCCGTGCCATTACGGAGCCTCGGCCGGTACAGTCGCTTATTGACGTGTGGAATCTATGGGTTCAAGGAATTTTCTCAGCACACGGATTGTCCAATTTGCCTGAAGCAGTTGGAAACGCTACTCACTTATCCATGATGTGAGTTCTAGTGGTCCAGTAGCGGTGTTACAGAGCCCCGAAGAAGCGGATGACTCTGTGTCGTGCTGTCGATAGTGGTACGCATATTGTGCGTTGTTTGCTTAGTCTCGTATGACTCAGACTACGTTTTAAAATCCTATAATTGATACCCCGAACTTGAATTCCGATGTTATATGCTGCAGAGTTACACTCTTCTCGCTTGAAACGAGTTTTGAAGTCCAACGTTGGCTACGTTCGTCCAGACTTTTTCAACGGCCGCATTACTGTCGCACATTCGATAGTTTACAGGAATTATTGTAGTCAAGGTACTCCCCCGAAATGGTCGAATGTGAGAATCCAAACTCTGTCTGCGTCGCCGAAATGCTGTGTGACCCATCTCACGAGCTCTTGTTATAAAGTCGTGTTTAAATTCGCTTTGTGCGGGATAACATGAAGTTATCTCGGGATGTAAGCAGTTCTACGAGCTTCCACAGATGGCTGTAACCTTATACACGTATTTATCTGGTGGACGTAGCATTGACGCGCAAGGGCTCGTTTGTACAAGTGTTTCTGACACATCAGTTCATGACGCTCGATTTGTATGAACAGTAGCACGGAATAAACCCTTAAGAACAATCAATCAGCAGGTTATTTTGTTTCTTGTACCATGGTTATACATGGAAATATTTGAGAAGATTCATCACAGCTGCTCAAGTTGTACACTGTGGACTCTTGCAACTTGAGCTATGGTATGCATAATAGTTTATGAAGGAAAATTTACCGATCGCCAATCAATAGAGTACGTTACAACTATATATTATAATGAAAAGAATGAATTCATTTTATGTTAAGATTAATTTAATAAGAAATTCCAACACTGTTTTTTTTTTCTCGATGTAATCTGAAATTGTTTTCTGAAAATTTTGGTTCAATATTATTCGAATTTAGTTTATTAGGGGCACTATTATATATTTTATTAAACTCTGTCTTTCTGTATCCCTCACTCTCGTTGCTGAATTCTTTGAGGAAATATAGGCTTATCATTACGAAGGCATTGCATATCTTACATGTGAGCAATTAAAAGGGTATGAACCACAGAGGTAAAGGCTGTTCACGATAAAGTAAGGACTTTTAAAATCAACCTTACAAAAAAAATGCACTGCTCCTATCTGCATATAATTTAATTGTGGCAATGAGTGGTAAGCGCCCAGTAAAGTTGGTAACGTTGAATGGAAAGCAGTTGAATGACCTGACGTTGAATTAAAAGTGTTAGGTAAGCATTCGCAAAAACTTAAATAAGTTTTGTTTTCGCTTTCTGTTTTTATAATTCATCTAAGTGTAAGAATGAGCAGATTTGTAAAATATTTATTTTTCTACTGATTTCACAGTTTCATTCGATCGACGCACGAATAAAATTAAGTGATGAAGGTACGGTAGTGTTAATTTTACATAAGGCGGAAGAATACAACGTGCATGCAAGTAAATGTCAAGCAGAGCTTTCAAAATTGTTCAGTTTACCACAAACAGCCTTTGGTGGAGAAAAGAGAGAAAACAATAAGCACTATAGTGTTGATGTCCTTGATCGCGACATCCGCAGGAGGATGCCAAACCTTTCGCAGTTCGCCGCCGAGTACAAGTACAAATTTCCTGCGGGTGAAAAGTTATCTTAAGGCGCCCGTCTACCTGGCGCTTGAACTGCGTTGCTGAGTGTTCGAAATACACGTTTTTCAACTAAACTGTTAAGCGTGCGTCCAACGTGCTGATCTACGAAAAGAACACACACTTCAGACGAGAGCTGTTAAGTACTTTCAAAATATCACGTACGTTAGAAACATCAATTCAGAGTACTCCAAAACCGCTAAAAACGGCCTTTCCAAGGCACTGAACAATCCTAAAGACTTCCCACTAATAAAATAATATGGTCACCGCTGAAAGTCCCATAGGTACACGCAGCACGATGAGAANAAGACTTCCCACTAATAAAATAATATGGTCACCGCTGAAAGTCCCATAGGTACACGCAGCACGATGAGAACACTGCGCGCCAGTTCAGAGCCTTGCGCTTAGCGGCGATGGCGTACTTGATGCGCGTGGCAGTGTCGCCCTTATCGCTCCCGCGATTCTCGGCCTAAACGTGGGAAAAAGTTCCAGGTAGACGGGCGCCTTAAGGCAACGAGACCACCTGGATTTTAACTGGTACCGAGCCACTTGTAGTAAAGTAGTTATGCTGTATTTTTAACCCACATCATCACCTATCTATCATTACATTTGGGCGTCCATGGTTGCTAAAAACCCTTGTGCAGCCATTTAATTTATAAGTGAGAACACAGAGTAAATATATAAGTGTCCCTTTGTTATACTTCCAAGACGAGAAAAAAGTGACTTTTTTTGTGCAGTCCATACGTTCATTTCCTCTTTGACCGCTTTGACAATGTGCATATTTCCTTAACAGTTGCATGTCAAACCAGTATCTTCCGCAACAGTGTCGCAAAAATGCTTTAAGTTTTTTTTTCATTTTATACTGATTAAGTCTTCGCAGAATTATATAAATAAATGTGTACAGGGCCAGCTGTTTTTCTCGAAGACATTGCACGACTAGTTGTACCCCAAAACACGTTAGTTCAGAACCAGCATCGCTGTTGGATGATTTTAACTCGCGCGTCTTAGGTGTCTGCCAGCCAATAACAGACGTACAGTATCGCAGTAACCTAATTCTGATTGGCTAGTCAAGTCTTCTTACAGAGACACGCCACGAATAAGCAAAAGAATATTGCTGGTATGGCCGCAAGGTATTGAAATCTAGCATGTTCGGATATCTTTTCGCGAAAAACACGCGGGCCTATTTATTCAGTATTAGACAGTTCCGAAGAAAAACTTGATTCACATATATCCAGTTTTGCGTTTCTTTCCAGAAGTTGTGTTTTCTTGATAAATCCAAAAATAACAGTAAAGTTTATTAGGTAATTTTTCAGTATTTCGCTTGATTACAAAATACGCTTTAACTGAATAAGACCGACAAAATGGGTCAACGGGTTCGTCACTGAAACCAGTTAAAAACATATTCTCGGTTAAGTTTCAAAAATTGATTCTTATGCACGGTATATGACTTTGACAGTGAAGCCAAATTAAAAGACAAAGGCATATGTTAAAGGAAAAAAATGAAGGTAAATAAAAGGAATTGCTGGTTATCGTTTAATTGAAAGAAAAAAAAANAGGCATATGTTAAAGGAAAAAAATGAAGGTAAATAAAAGGAATTGCTGGTTATCGTTTAATTGAAAGAAAAAAAAAATCTCAACCTGCTACAAAACCTCTCACTGTCATAAAAATTGTTGTATGGCAGCAATTTGAGTTGCCGCTTTTATTTGGCATCGAATTTTGTAACCCGAAAGCATAATTGGNAAAATTGTTGTATGGCAGCAATTTGAGTTGCCGCTTTTATTTGGCATCGAATTTTGTAACCCGAAAGCATAATTGGTTTGTCAATTATAAGGTTGTTAACTTATGCGTTGAATTAACGAAAAAGGCTCCTCGTGTTATTTCTCTAAAGCACAACATTTTTGTCATTTAAATATTTTTGTAACATTTTTAACGATGGCCTGGTATGTCTACTGGTATGCAGCTCTGGTAAATTACACTCGAGGTAACAGAATGTAAAACACAAAATGCGGCCACAAACCTCTCGTACGGACTATCAAGGAGGACTACATTTTTAGTAAATCACTGCTGAAGGACAGAGTAATATGTCCTTTGAACCCGAGCGTGGCCAGTGCGAGAAAAACACTTTATCTTTGTTCTTCCCTTTCTCGTGCGGCCCACCACTTTATGACTGCCTAACGGCTACCGCATACAATGACGTAATGTGTGCGGAGTAGTGCGAATTGGTTTGATAAAGCTGGTGGCAAAGAGTCCAGGCAGAAACAATCTGCTTCCAGCTTTAGGAGCAAAACTGTAAGAAACGCCATCAGAGACCGAATATTTGCACATCAAATTCCGCCACAATATATTTGGTTCGTATGAACGGTGGGCTCAATGTACACGCAACAGTCTCTTAATGACCCGATGTGTGATAATCACTCCCGTTGTGTGGTGGTTTTCTCGGAGTTCTCTCGTTTCTACCATTACTGCACCCAGCTTTCTCACCCCCCCCCCCNCCCCCCCCAGCCGTCCTTATCATACCTCTTCAGGCTGACCGGAAAAGACAGAGCTGTCCTTTGAGAAAATCAGCAGGTTCTACTAGGAACAATCCTCAGATTATGGTAGGTAGATATGACGGTTGGTATGGTCGATTCACGGTTGCTTCCAAATTTTAAGAAGCCCTGCTAAAGATCTACTTCCACAATATTCCTCCGCCTCAAGCAAACGAAGCTTAACCGGGTCTAGAAAATTACGTCAAAGGGACAACACACCGCATTCGTGCGCACTCAGTCTGATCATGTTTTGCATGAGAACTATTTTTTCACAATAGACGTAACTGACAAACTTATTTACTATCTGTTTTTATTATATATATTATAATTTATATATAAAATATAAGTGAATTTGTAATTTATACAAAAATAAGGTATTTTTTCATGTAAACAATTAATGTTATTAGTATTCTAAAACGTTTACGATACGTGGTATATTTAGTAAAGAACTATCACGTCATACGTGGGGTGATTTTTCAACGGTTTGATTAAAAAAGAAACCGTGAATAGCTTATAGATTAATAGGTTGATAGGTAGGTAGTTAGATAGGTAGGTAGTTAGGTAGGTAGGTAGTTAGATAGGGCTTAACACATTCAACACTGAGCAAAATTATGTACTACAATCATCGTTTCCAGCAGGCTCGATGCGCAACGTCTGTACGTGCCTGTGTAGATATGTGGGAATTTAACTGGATGTTGCCTATGCTCGCGTCACGTCTCCATCTCCTTACCCACTCGGAACTCACCAGCTGTGCCAACGAACGTCTATTAATAACACGCTGGGCTGGAGGGCTCGGCCAGCTCCAAGGGAACCTGTAAACACGAACCATACATGCGGCTGGTGTTTGTGAGTTTATCGAACCCAGTAACGTATTTTGTAGCTGAGCGGTTTTATTTCGCCGAAAGGTATCTTTTGAAGTGCAATTATTTAATTTTGGGCTCCTTGGTTACCAAACTAAATAATGAAATGTAATAGGTAGGGGTATGATAATTTAAAACTAAGCAATACTAATAATTCGTTACTCGGATGGTATACGGGGCAACTCATCGACAGCGAGAGGACATTAGTTGACACACGGAAATTTCGCGCATTCATTTGAGTACAAGCTAAACTTCAAACACGTGTTCGTTTGACTTCCTGAAAACAAGGTCTCAACGCCGTGCTACCTGGTCTGGGGGTAAAACTGGACCATCGGCCAATGAACAAATAGGGTTGTGGACTCTAACGTGTTGCCAAATAAGTCCGCGAAAATACTCTGGTCATTAGTAGAAACCTGAAAAATTCGCGTTCTCATTTCGGGACAACCTAGAATTAAAATCCCCGTACGTTTGTATTGCTAATGCTATTGGTCCACCCGTTAAATTACACCTCCCGGACAACTCTGAGCCAATAATAAATACACAGTAAAATGCAGACCGAATCACCGTCTTCCGCTAATACAACAAGCAACCAATGAACAGTGATATCTGCATGGTTTCGCATACGAAAATGGAGTACAGCCTGCAGGTCATTGAACTCGCGAATTTTTCAGGTCTCTAGTCATAAGTCATTCAGGCCAAGGCAGTAACGTCAGATGTATATAAATTGTATAGAAAAAGTGGACGTTTTAGTTCCCCTTCCCCCCCAAACCAGTTGTTTCCGAACGAAGTGGCGCAGTGGTAACCAAATGGACTCGCATTCGGGAGGACGTGGGTACGATTTCCGGTCCTGCCATCAGAATTTCTGTTTCCCATAGTTTTCCCAATGCACCTTAGACAAATGACGGTGTGGCTCCTTAACACAGGCCGTGGTCGTTCCTGCTTCTCTGAGCAACTTGCTACGTCTCTGAGCTGATGACTAGGCTAAATGACCTCGCTGTCGACGAGGCCCTAAGCTCTTCCTACCTCCCCCACTTGTTGAGTGGCAATACGTTTGAAAGATCAACACTTGGTCCGTACACATTCCAGTAGAGTTCCGAAATCAACAAGAAAGCCGCAACTATTAAAAAAATTAATTACACTAAAATAATTTTTTCCCCGTTACCTGTTCATTTATTTTAAAATTGTTTTCTTAGAAATATGATATGACGTAACAGAGACATAATTTTAAGGTAAAAGTTTGGAAAAGTAGGTTCCCTTTAGAATCCGCGAACTCGGATATGCGAGTCAAATACGATAGGCGAAAAGTAAAATCAACATTACCTGCGATAATATACGGTTAGCAGTTACTTGTGTAATATATGTATTAAGAAGAAAACCGGAATAAAGCAACATGAAAATAATATATTGGTTAAGGAATGGAACACTGCGTCAAAAAAAAGTGCCCGGGAATCTGTGACATCCGCTTTAAAAGATGTCTACGTATGGCGGCCAGGAGAGTGGAATCAGGCCTGGTGCCTTCTGCTGTTTGCTGAGAGAGGCAAATCCCTCTGCCGGAGATTGCCCCTTCGTGGAGGCTGTTGCCTGGGCCATGGAGGAGGCAGAGCTCGCCGCCGTGGCCTGGGAGGTAGAGTTGAAGTACTGCACCAGGGTCGCGATTAATTAAGGAAAAACCCCTCTTCGTTTCTCATTTCATCTCATTTTGTGTTCTACCACTACTTGTATACATTACACGCTAAATACACTTCCTTTGCTGCCACACGTATTTGGTTTCCGCAAAAGAAAAAAAAATCTATCGTTCAATATGAACTACAGCAAAGTAGGTTTGACACAAACTAAATTTTTGTGTGTTCTGTACATTAGTGGCAATAATAACCTTGAGTTGTTGTTACAATAGCTCAGCAGTGCCCTATCTGATAAATTCAGATACTGTAATATGAATCTTAATCCATTAGGTCGGTATTATAAGGAATTATTTATTGTATATCGTAGTGTATAGAAACTTTCGTTAGGTAGGGCCTACTAAAAGTCGTAATGAACGAAAAAAAAAAAGTTTTATTTATAATTTAACTTTTTTTTTACAGCACAATGCAATTACTGTAAAAAAAATGCCGCAAAATAAAAACGCAAAAAGGAAAAATTTAATAATAACAAACCTACGTTCCTTTAACCTTCCCTTAGAATTAAAGCAAGATTTAGCTAGCATACACCAGACAGCAACAAAGAAATGTTTTTTCTTTGCTATACAGGAAGCTTTCAACGTATAATTTTGCAGTGCAGCACTGTCTTTAATATTAGTATTACTCAATTTATTATTCAGATGTAGTTATAGAATAAATGTATTTCTGTCAACTCTAATATAAAACCGTTTGAGTATTAACTCAAGACATATAACTACATTTCTTAACGCTGCCACCAACACCGTAAATGCAGTAGCCAGTATTCACGTAAAACAAAACTTACAAAAATATTAAGCGTGTAGAAGAACGATGAAAATAAAACAGCATTTTCCGAGATGTCACGAGACTTCATTGCAAAGATTACAAGATGAGATCACATGAACAACAGAACTGGCAGTACGTGCATACTGCTAGTTTTATGTTAGTAATATGTAGCACTCCCTCCGGTCTTGATATATGTGCTGATTCTGTTTGAAAGAGAGGCCCTGCGGCCGTTACATCCTTCTCCTGCGGCAAGTCGGTCCACAGTTGCAACTGATGCTTGATGCCCCGCATGTCAGTACCTGGTCGAAGGTTACTTCCGAACATGCACCAAACATGTCCCATCGGGGCAGGTCGAGGGACCCTGCTGGCCGGAAGAATACCTCAACATGAGCTCAGGCAGGACGTGTGTGTATGAGCGCTGACTTTTTTGAATAACTATATAAGAATGTTTTCCTGGGGTGTAACAGATGAGGACGCATAACATTTAATGCCCGGCCGATATGCAGTACAACGTAGCAACCAACTACTGATGAACTGTGAATGTTTTTGAATACAAACATTGCAAATGCTGGACAATTTGCGTAAATAAATCTTTGAAGTTTTAAAACTTTACTTTTTAGTTTCCTGTTGAACTTCGTGTATTAGAATTTTTATACTATTCACTATCACTAAATCACTAAAACTGTTACTATCCTAATTACAGCAAAATTACAAACAAACTCTCAAGCTGTATTTTCGAACGGATGCAATCAAATGAATGGCATAAGAAATATATACAGTTGATTAAACAAAATATTTTGTTGACAGTCTAATTTCTTTCCCAACAGAAAGGTCTTGTTAATTCGAGCGTGTATAGTGTCAGATTAACAGAATAAATGGTGTTGCTTTTAATACTTTGTTTTCTCAAGAAAACACTGTCTCATGATTGCAGGCATCAATCTCATGGGTCTATTCGTGGTATCTTCACCCCTTGTAAAACGTGTTTGGTTGTTTCCTAGATATGTTGTTTATCACGAGCGGCCTATACGTTAGTTAATAAAAAAAAGTTTTATCTATATATATATATAAATGTTGTGTCCGTTTGTTCGGACGCGTATAACTCCCAAAAATATCAACCAATTTTCATTCTGTTTTTTTATAAACCTTCCTTTCGTTCCCACGAGTGTTTGTACAACTTTATTTTTTATCTGTATTACCTGAAAAGGTACTAAAATCTGCAAAAAGCTCATTTTTACCATGCTTTCGCGTCAGGAAGCTTCTTTGTTGACAGATATCTGTTTGAACATTTAGATTTACAAACAGAATTTTTTTTCGCTCGGCCAATTGCAAGTGTCGGGTTCTAGAGTAGGAAAACCATCCAACTTATTCATACGCGGGAAAGATGGTAAAACTAAAAACATTGTATACAAACAAATACTTCAATAATAAAGATTTTGAAAATACATATACTTCTTTCAATTAATTTCAAAGAAATGAATGGAACCAAAATCTTTTATGCCATAGCAACGCGTGGCGGGGTAAGCTAGTTTTTAATAAAATTAAACTCTTAAGTTTATTTAATGTATAAATTATATTTTACTTATAATTAATATTTACAAGACATAAGTAATATAAGTGTGTTGGTAAGGCTGAGTGCGCATGAATGCGGTGCGCTGTCACCTGGTGTGATTTTCTGAACATATTTAATATTTGTTTGCACTAGGCGGAGGAATAGTCGGAAAGTAGAACTTAAGCAGGGCTACAGAAAAGTTGTAAAATAGCCATGAACGGACTATACTCTGTGTTTGATGACATACCCTCCATAGTATGTGTCGAATTTTGCTGCGCTATGTATTTGGTAAGTGAATTTTCGTTTCCAATTTCGCTTTTGTACTGAATTAATTAACCAGAGAGATTTGGGTTTCGAAATTAATATCGTCCTTATGAGTGAAACATTTAGTTTCATCTCCTCATTGGTAGTTCAGGAAAGTAAAACATGGCATCCTCTTTTTAAAGGCGTAAAACCGCATGGTTCTTGAAATGTCTGGTCTCCTAAGAAATTACTTTTTTAAGAAAATTAAATAATTTAATTCCAATAACCTTAAGTTAGCCATGAGAATAATAGTTATATAATAAATTTTAAAGTAAATGCAAATATTAGGCCATGTCAACTTTACTTCAGAGTACTCATTGTATGTGCTGTTATTAAGGAGTATTATTTTACAAAATAAGCAGTCACATCATTTGTTAAAAGGCAGAATAAGATCATACCATTTATTTGCCGATTATGAACCAATAACTACATATTTACTGTTCTCCTAATACTCTTCTGTGTGCTATACAACAATTTTTAACCGTGCTCCAATGTAAAAATAAATAAATCCTAATGACAGTACTATGAAATTTTACTTATTTTTGTCATGGGCACATTCAGTGACTTATAATTTACGCAGAATGATTTAAAAACAACTTCCAACCAACATAAGTAGAAATTAAAAATTATATTAGTTGTTACTAGACCGAAGAAATAATTTTCAACACATCTCCCAACGCAACCTCAGTCATCTCTTACTCGTTAAGGATAGGGCCGATGCAACATTTCGGAGGAAGTAGGTTAATTCACGCTGCCTTACGAGGGTGATGCTGGTGATAATCTACTCGCCACGACAGGCACGAGGACCGGATACTAGGAGCTGTAGCATCCCTGCGTGTTTGCCTATGGACTTCGCCACCTCAGCTTACACTGCAGGGGAATGTTTGGTTATGTAAATTGCTTGCTCTAGCAGTGCACTGTGGGCTTTTACATCGACCAATCATCCTGGTATCACCCACAACAGTATACTAAGCGCAATGTAGTTTCCTGAAATAATTCACGACGGCATACGCGCGTGAAATCAAAGAGAGTTATCATTTTTTCGTCGCGATACGTAAGTTAAGTAAGTTATTCAGAACGATAAAAATGTATCACCTTGGATTTGTTTACTCAGTTGGAGCAATTAAAACATTTCCCGTTAATTATATCACATTGCGGGGTCGCCTTTAGTGCATTTAGAAAGGAAGAAAGTGCGACATTAATTTTGAAACCGGGAAGTTATAAAATTTTCGAAGAAAAAAAAACAGTTAAATCTGCAGGATGAGGCCGAAGAACAATGGGGACAACCTTCAGAAGCTGTATCCTGAAAATGAAACGAATAAAAAAAATCAGTAACAACATAGCATGTCCGGAAATGTGCAGAAACGCTGTAATTAAAAGCAATTGTGCATGGGGTTGAAAAGCAGAACAAAGAAGGGAAGCACGGAAGATGAGAAGCAAACAGGGAGGGGTGGAATCGTCAATGCAAAGATGACACTCGTGGAACAACTCCCTTATCACACACATAAGTATGATACACAGCCATCACAGCCATGCTCTTATTTTTTTTGATGAGGCGCTCTTAGCCATTACGGACATTCCGCACCCCGGGGAAGAGGGATCACGCCCTCTCATCGCAGACATGACCAGCGCTCACCCAAGTTGACCAAATCCGAAGCCCCGATCTGATTCACCAGATCGCACTGAGCATGTCCTACTACAAGGCCTGAGATCCTAGTACTCAGTTTACCAAGCGTGTGGTCTGGCCGGAGCACTACCCACACCCCTGACGTCATCTCAGGTCGCTACCGGAGCAGGTGCCCTGCTCACCGCCCGGCTCTTCAATAAGAGGCCTTATCGCACACAGCGTGTTTACGTGTAGTTTCGGAGCAGCTTGGGTAGTGAGCGCACGCGTGATGTGCGGTGCAGGCGACGTGGTCCATCTCTCACGCCGGTAGCGTGCAGAGGTGATGTTCCACCTCCGGTCAGGCGGATGGAGATGGTCGAGAGGTCGCACGGATGCACCCTCGCAGACAGCATACGACCCGTGAGACTTCTGCAGCTGTGTTTCAGCGTTTGTAAGAAACCAGGGGTCCTTCCATGGCACGAGTGATCCACGGAGAGCGCGAGCGTCGTGTTGGTAAACCAGACCTGGATGAAGGTGTGTTGACAAGACATCGGCCAGAACCTCGGCACAATCACCACACAGGTGTCTCTCCGGTATGTTGTAGTCTAAAGCACGGTGCTGCATTTTCCACATTACAACCGGTACTATACCTACTATCTACAATATGTGCAGGAATTATTTCGTGTGGACTTTTCAGTAGCTTAACCAGGGGGGAGGGGCGGAAGGCTGCCTCTCCCCTCCCCCTGAAAAGTAGTGAAGTGTTTTATCGTTATATAATTTTAACAACATTAAAAAATAATTCAATTCTCTTAATCGTTGCATAAAGCCTCAAAGGCAACCGTTATGTCCCTGGTTTCTGCAACAGTCCACGATTACCTATTTTAATTTTCTGATAGAATTCATTCCCATACCTGTGTTACTCAAAATAACTTACATGAGAGATTGTTGTGGAAATTTTCTGCCCTTCATAATCATATGAATTTAAGAGATAACTTTAAAATTCTTGTAATATCTTTAGTAGTTTGCATATATATATATATATATTGCAACGACAAAGTTATATCATAAAAGTACAGCTGCAAAAATAATCGTAAATAAAATAAACTTTTACTAGTAAAATTTTTTCAACATAAAGGTAAGTAATTTTACCCATCTTTATTTTGATCATGTTTGACCCTCGTAGCTATAAATTGAACATAAAACAATATAATCCTCTAAGCTATTTGGTTTCTCTATAACCAAAACGCTTTCGTAGACGATGAATTTTTACCCAGCGCAGCAATCAATTTCGCGTGTATTTGAAGGACAATCGAATCCATTCGACAAGTTACTTCTCAGAGGACGTTTGCATCAACTGTTTCTGTAACATAATGGTTTGCGTGTCTCGAAACTAACTTTTAAAGACCGAATGTTGTAAGTCATGGCTGCGTGCTCACAGTATTATGAGAGTGTACCTAGCCTAAAATTAAAGATTGACTAAAAGTAAATTGTTAGAATTAAGTAAAATCATGTTTATAAAGACATAGTGAGCGTGTTTGATATTCACGTATTGATTCTTAAATTTTTTAGTCGTACATAAAGGCATACAAACACATACACACAGCCAGGAAGGTGACCTATTAGCCTATCTTTGCTTTAGAGTATTTTTTCAAAAAATTACGAAATAAGATCATTCACCTTGCTTCGATAGATTTTTTATTCTCCTAGATATAGTACCATAGGTACGCCATAGACGTGTACACGTCACTAGTTTGGGACACCATTTTTGAATTTGTTACGGGAAACTCAAACTCACAAGTAAACTCCTCGCCTAATTTAACTTATAATTCTCACATATTCACTAAATTAAAAATGAAAAAAAAATTTTCTGCGTATGAGTTTGTATTTTAATAAAGTTATTGCCGATGTTATGCCACGAAACCATAAAACATTTTCTAGCACTGAATTCACCAAAATTTTGTATGTAGCCCGTAATCCAAGTGTAAGTGAGAATACAAGTGATGTGATAATGGGACCAAAGCCAGATTAAGTTTGCATATCATAATTATTTTTTTAATCAGAACGGAAAATATGTGTATTGAAATATATTATACAACATAAAGAATATTTATTTCAGGTACAGTTTAGCAGCAAAAAAAAAAAANTTTTTTAATCAGAACGGAAAATATGTGTATTGAAATATATTATACAACATAAAGAATATTTATTTCAGGTACAGTTTAGCAGCAAAAAAAAAAAGGCTGCAAATATTTGGCAATGACCACAGTGGCGCTACCCAGAATCCTTCGATAACCCTGCAATAAAATTTTCTGCTTTAATCTTTCTAGTTTATTTTAAACAATTTTTCCACGCTTTACAATATCTGACATAATTGCAGTTACGTTCAGAACATAGGACTTAGAAGGCACCTTACAAATGCATGTAATTACTTTCTTGCTAAAGTTTACACGTGCTTTCAATGCTGCAAGATCCACTATACATACCTGAAATGTGACTAACACATTACTAAAGCGTTCAAAATTGACAGCAAAGTGCCCAAATTTTGGTGACCTGAGGACTCGACGATTTCTACTTATATTTAATTTACACCATTCTGGATAGGTCAGTAGAAAGGGCTTAAGGTACAAATCGCATATGGCTGAAGACTTATTGCGACGATTCAGAGAAATCAATATGGATACGAACCTGGATTTCTTGCCAGATATTTACAATCAAGCATTAATTCTGATTGAGGACCTCTGCTTAGAAATCGCGAACAAGCTTCTTGCTCAATTGGGAATGCCATCGCCCAATCGATCTGCTTCTGCTACGTTGGAAAGGGAATTGCTTCGTGAACAAAGCTATAACACAGCCGATCTACTGTCATACGTACGATCGAACGTTCCTTAATTCACAAACGAACAAAAAAACATCTACGATCATATAATGAATGCAGCAAACAATCAAAGAGAGGAGGGCTCTTCTCCTTAGATGCAGCAGGAGGTACTGGGAAAACATTTCTCATTACGCTCATTTTAGCGACGGTTCGATCGCAGAATGAAATTGCGTTAGCACTAGCATCCTCCGGAATTGCTTCTACACTCCTACTTGGAGGCAGAACGGCGCATTCAGCTTTAAAGCTGCCATTAAACTTGCATGCAACTGAAAAAACCCACATGTAACATTTCCAAAATATCTGGAATGGGAAAAGTGTTGCAAAATTGCAAGATCATAGTATGGAATGCATGCACAATGGCCCACAAAAATCTCTGGAGGCTCTCGACAGAACATTGCAAGACTTGCGGGGAAGTATTCGCTCATTTGGGAATGCATTAGTATTGCTCGCAGGAGACTTCCGACAAACATTGCCTGTGATTCCTCGCTCTACACCAGCAAATGAAATATATGCGTGCCTTAAATTTTCACCTTTATGGCAACATGTTAAATCATGCAAACTAACTACAAATATGCGCGTCCAATTGCACAACAATCCATTTTCAGGAATATTTTCACTCAAATTGTTGGAAATGGAATATTGCCTGCAGATAACATCATAGGACAAATTATATTTCCACAAAATTTCTGTGATATAGTCACCTCTACACGTGAACTGATATATCACATATTTCCAAACATCGCAATGAACTATGTTGATCACAATTGGATACTTGCAGCAAAAATAAAGATGTTAACGAAATAAACGACAGCATCCTTGAGAAAATCCCAAGCGAACATGTCACATGCAAATCTGTGAATGTAACACTACACAAAAATGAAGCAGTAAATTATCCACCAGAATTTCTAAATTAGCTTGATGTTCCAGGTTGCCTCCACTTATATTATAATTTAAAATGGGAGTGCCAGTCATTTTACTTTGTAACATCAATGCACCAAAACTTTGCAACGGCATACGTCTTGCAATAGAAAAAATAATGGGCAATACTATAGAAGCTACCATCTCGAAAGGTGCTTTCAAAGGAGAAGATGTGCTTCTTACCAGAATTCCATTTATTCCATCAGAAATTCCCTTTCACTTTAAAAGAACACAGTTTCCAGTCAGGTTGGCATTTGCAATGACAACAAATTAAGCTCAAGGGCAGTCACTGCAAATGTGCGGAATAGATTTAGAAACAGAATATTTTTCGCACCGCTAATTATATGTGTCGTGTTCTAGAGTAGGAAAACCATCCAACTTATTCCTACGCGCGGAAGATGGTCAAACTAAAAACATTGTACATAAACAAGTACTTCAATAATAAAGATTTTGAAGATACANCTACGCGCGGAAGATGGTCAAACTAAAAACATTGTACATAAACAAGTACTTCAATAATAAAGATTTTGAAGATACATATACTTCTTTCAATTAATTTCACAGAAATGAATATAACCAAAATCTTTTATGCCACAGCAACGCGTGGCNTTTCAATTAATTTCACAGAAATGAATATAACCAAAATCTTTTATGCCACAGCAACGCGTGGCCGGGTAAGCTAGTAAAACACAAAAACGTAACATCATAAAGAAATAGATTTCTGCAATGCACGCCTTTGTGACGATAAAATCGATAGTCCGTCATTAGTTTGAAAGCTTTTACTTGAGGTGTAAACAATTAGCGTTATTTTGCTGATCGTTGTGTTCTAGTTTGTAAATTTTCTGTGTACTTTTAAGTACGTTATTTTTCCAATAACTTTTTAATTAAGTCGAAAAGGAATTTGTAACACGCAGAGAAAGTAACTTCACAATTTAATATTAAATTGGAAACTGGGGTTATTCACTCTAAAATCGAAACAGTTAAATCTGCTCCGAAAAAGCGAATTTGACTGCATATCTGTTGAAACTACTCCAGTTGAATCAGTGAAATTCTGCTAATCTATTTAGTTACTGGTACTCACTGATTAAACAGTGATTTGTACTGATTATTAGTGAACTGCATTGGCCTGGTAGTAAAACCTCAATGCATTCCACTGATTCACCAGTAGATAAAGCCTCATTAACTGAAGATTCGGTAAAAATATGTGTACTGTTTTAAGTCACTGATTCAGATCTATAGTGTTGATTACCTCAACAAAGTGATGTGAATGCATTACTCTGGTTACAGCAGAACAAAATGCATACATATATTGAAGGGATTCATTTTTTCTCTCGACTGGTGTTTCACTCCCCTCTAAATAACAACATTACTTTTACCCACCTTTATCGTATAGCATTTTATAATAATGCTTGTAACAATTCTGAGTTTTTTCCTATGGAAAGGGTTTTTACGATGCTTATGCCGGGTTTTCCCCCTACATTCTGAGGTATAGGCAGAGACCGGAAAAATTCGCGAGTTCAATGACCTGCAGGCTTGACTCTACAGTCTTATGTACAAATATGACGACATAAACTGCACATTGGTTGTCTGCTGTCACAGTGGAAGGCTACTATTGTAACGGCGTTCTCCAGGAAGTGTCAAATACCGCATGGGCCAGCGGCTAAAGTTATATAAACGCAGGTGTTTTGAATTCTAGCTTGTCCCAAAATGAATCCGCGAATTCTTCAGGTCCCTAGGTATAGGTTAACTATAGGTAAACCTAAGGAGGTAGTCATGGCCGCTATTGCGAGCCATGACTACCTCCTTAGGTCCAGTCCCTCTCTGCCGCGATGCACGCCTCTTCGCATGAATTACTACCCTTGTAGGCGCATGGGGCTCAGACCTCAGACGCACTTAGCTCCGGTCCCTACCTTGGACGCACACTTAAGGCCGCCGTCTACCTGGAAATTTTTCCCACGTTAAGGCCGAGAAGCGCGGGAGCGATAAGGGCGACACTGCCACGCGCATCAAGTACGCCATCGCCGCTAAGCGCAAGGCTCTGAACTGGCGTGCAGTGTTCTCGTCGTGCTGCGTGTACCTATGGGACTTTCAGCGGTGACCATATTATTTTATTAGTGGNAGTGTTTAGGAAGGTTCAGTGCAGCCCCCTATAGTAGTTTTGTATATATCTGATGCGTGCATTTTGAACTACAGCGCCTTGGAAAAGCCGTTTTTAGTGGTTTTGGAGTACTCTGAATTGATGTTTCTAACGTACGTGATGTTTTGAAAGTACTTAACAGCTCTCGTCTGAAGTGTGTGTTCTTTTCGTAGATCAGCACGTTGGACGCACGCTTAATAGTTTCGTTGAAAAACGTGTATTTCGAACACTCTGCAACGCAGTTCAAGCACCAGGTAGACGGGCGCCTTAAGGCTTTTTCCCGCGTTTGAGACCGAGAAGCGCGAGAGCACTAAGGGTGACACTCCCACGTGCATCAAGTACGCCATCGCCGCTAAGCGCAAGGCTCTGAACTGGCGTGCAGTGTTCTCGTCCCACTGCGTGTACCTATGGGACTTTCAGCGGCGAGCCTGTTATTTTATCAGTGGAAAGTCTGCAAGAAGGTTCAATGCAGGGCCCTTCAGTGTTTTTGTATGGATCTGACCCGTATACGTTGAGATGCAGTGCTTTGAAAGAACCGTTTATATCCATGGAGTGCTCCGAAATGGTGTTTCTAATGTGCGAGACGTCTTGAAAGCACTCAACAGCCGTCGTCTGACGTGTGTGTTCTTTTCGTATATCAGCATATTGGACGCACGTTCAACAGTCTCGTGGGAAAACGAGTATTTCAGACGCACTCCGACGCAGTTCAAGTGCCAGCTAGGCGGGAGGCCTTGACACTCATATTAGGGTACGTTAGGTAAACATTTCAGTGGTTGGTACGACTTGTGGACTGTTGTCCTCTGACAACTTTGGCTCCGTTGCAGTAGTGTTTCCTTGACGTGCGCTGCGTCCAGACGTGCACACAAGCGGCAGTCGCCGCCACTCGTGGCCCATTTGACGGAGACCCGTGTATACCACGCGCGCCGTGGTGATACATCAGCGGCTCGCCTCATCAACCGCTAGGTAGGACGACACGATGTTTCTTTTTTTTTTTAATTTCTTGAGAGCAAACCCGGACAGGCAAAAATTAATGTAGACGGTAAATGTTACTTTTCCCTGGTGTCGAAACGTGGGACGGTGACAAACGGGACGAGAAAAACTTCTCACTTGCCAAGAGAGCCGGACACTGTTGCATTTTACAGCGGCAGAGAGGAGTGGGCGCATTTGACTGNTACATTCTCCAGCGGCAGAGAGGAGTGGGCGCATTTGACTGGCTATCTTAGAAAGGGACGAAGCGATGCGGACAGAGGTTATTCCAGCACTAACTCGTAACGCCGGAATAACTTAGCTCCGACAATTACACGACACGTCCGACACGACAATTACAACAGAAAAGCTAGTTATTTAACAAGAAGCATCTGAAGTCAGCACAANAGTTATTTAACAAGAAGCATCTGAAGTCAGCACAACAAAAAATGTGCCGCACGAACAGCAATTTTGAATGCAAAAATTATTTGTATTTTTGTTGTGTCTTGCTGCACAGCAAACAGGGTGTTTAACGTTAAAAAAAAATAGTTCGACTAAGTTACCCTTCAGTGGAGGATTTCTATTTTACGGAGGAAGATTATTTGCCACTTCCTGGATTGTTAAAATGTATACATTGTCGTGCTCGAACGTAATATCTGCTCTCTTTGTCAGCGTCATGTGTTCTAGATCCTTTCCACCGTGTAAGCTGTCCGGCTGTAGATTCAAACAGTCAAATTGAAAGACTTTTTGTCGTGTCGTATCGCGCTTGTCAGAGCTGTGTATATGACTACAGCATAACGTACCAGGAAGGTCAAAACAGCAGTTAATTCACGAAATTTAAAGACAAGAACAAAATTTTAACCACTTAATATACATATTTCGATGGGTTTTTAGTTAACTAAATATTTGAATTAACAAAACCATCACCTGCAATAGTTAAAAAATATTCGAATAAAAATTTGTTGACTGTTTTTAGAACAATAACGTATAGAAACCACAAAATCAGTCAAAACGCAAAAATAATTGTTTTAAAATTTACTAAACTTTATTACACAAAATTTTGTGATATTTTTTTTAAGCTTTTTAATTTCAACCAATGTTCACCTTCTTAAAAGCGCCTGTTTAGAAAATTTTGTTAAAATAAGTATTTTCCTTTCAACATATATAAATATGAATTTCACAGACTTGTAGATAATAAAATATGTTAATTTTATTTGTGGTGTATATCCTTAAGTTGTCGCAAATTGTTGGTAATTTTTACATGGAAATATATGGAATGTATCACAATTTGGTTAACCTTATGGTTATCAGCATTTAAATATATATTGTTAGTAAAAATAACCATTTCTAAATACAACAAGTAGTTAGCAGTCTGTTCTTGATTTTGTGTTCAAAACATTCGCGCAGGGCGAGACCTCCCCATAGCACTCAAAACTCTATCTCTAGCTATAGTCTATTCGCGATATCTTTACACTTTTTGAATCGAACATTTGAAAAATCACCCCCTGTATGACGTGTTTATTATTTATAATATGTCATGTATTACAAGCGTTTTATACCTATGTATAATGAAATAATCTTAATTTCGTTTAAATTGAACTTTAAGATATGTTTTATTTTATTTATAATTGATATAAATATAAACCGGGAGAAAATAGGTGTCTTGGTCTTGTTCTTGCTGTATAACAGAGAAATAGTTCTCATGCGGTTGTCCCTTTGGTGTAATTTTCTATGCTTGGTTAAGCTTTGTTTGCATTAGGTAGAGGAATATCCTGAAAATATAACTTTAGCAGGGCTTCAGAAAAGTTCGACGTAGATGACATAGAGAGGAGACTGAAGCTGTAGTGGAGCCCATTGGCCCCCCAGGGGGCCGTAACTGTCATTTCTGGCCATACTGCTAAGTCCGGTCTTTAAGTCTGAGCGAACAATATTTTGGGTCCTCATCCCTCATGCCCCCCTCTGCGACATAAAGTAATATCAAACTGTTACGCAGTTCTGGCCCTTACTTTGCGGAGTGTTGGCATGTGCCATTAATTGAATACAATAACAAGTTTTCATCCTTACGTCTTGAACATCGTTCATTGTAATTGAAACAATCTGAAACAATTATGAAAATTTACAAAGTAGCTGTACATTACACATTTTCTTTCACGCCGCACGACGGCACAGCAATATGCGAATTTGACGAATAACTGCAGCTAGGTGCGTGCCCATCGTGGCGATAGCGGTTTGCTCTAAACGGACGAGTCCATTTATATTTTAAAAAGGGGGTGTCTTCTGCTTCTCACGATGTGAGTGGGCGAAGGAGACAGGAGTCGTATTTCCTGCCTCTTTTTTTTTCGAAACACAAAAACCGGGTTTTGTTGATTTTTACAAGTGTAACTATAGAGGGTTAGTGTCTTATAGTAAAATATTATTTGAACTTATAATTTAGGTCTACTTTAAAAAATATTGCTCAGTAAAAATTTTTTCCTGTGTTTCTTTACATGTTCGCCTTAGGAACTGAAACTGTTTCGAGGCGTCGTAATGCTCCCAGCCTACCTGGCGCTTGAACTGCGGTGCAGAGTGTTTGAAATACACGTTTCTCCATAAAACTATAAAACGTGCGTCAAATGTGCTGCTCTACAAAAAAACACACTACAAACGACGGCTGTTTAGTAATTTCAAGACGCCACGCTCATTTGAAACGACATTTCAGAGCACTCCAAAATGGCTAAAAACGGCTTTTTTAAAGCACTGCAGTTGAAAATACACGCATCAGATACATACAAAACTACTCAAGGGCACTGCACTGAACCTTTTTTTTTACAGACTTTCCGCCAATAAAATAACAGGGCCACCACGTAACCACGCGGTGCGACTACAACACTGCACGCCAGTTTAGAGCCCATTGCGCTTAGCGGCGATGACACGCTTGATGTGCGTGGCAGTGTCGTCCTTATAGCTCCCCTGCTTCTCAGCCTCAAAAGCCTCAATCAGCACTACATTGCTCGGCGACCTACGCTGATGCTTACTTCGCTTACGTCGAGGACCTGCCCCGCATACTGGTGGGATTGAGGACGAGGGGCGAGGGTGTAGGTGGACACGCGGATAGTGCGGGGGTTAGTGTAATACCCCGAGATTATGCACCGACCATCGGCAACGCCTGCCAGGTTTCCCACAGACGGGAAATCCGGACTGTGATCCGCCGGGAATCGAACCCGGATACCCCCGTGGCGAGAGGCGGCGAGCTGATTGCTCGGCCACCGATGCCTCCGTTGACAAGGCATTATCCACACAGAAACGTAAGATGGATGACAACATTTTCAAAGGGGTGATGTGTTTCACTGTACTTGTGTACCGAAAGTGATGGGAATAGATTTATTAGCTCCTAAAATTCAGTACAATACACTTTTATTTCTGTACATGTTGTGTTATCAGCAGACGATTGGTCTTATCGCTAAAGAAATGTTATTCACTGTACAGTATCTGCCAATAGAGAGTTGAGATTACCTAAACCACCTGTAAGATTCGGAAAAAAACTACAATTTCATGTCTAGTCTAATAAAAATCTTCATAAGGTAAAAATAAATACACACAAAATCTTGTTGAGCGGGGTGAGAGAAAGTCAGCGTTCACTAATTCCTGAACTAAAAAAAAAATATTTGCATATATATATATATATGGTGTACGATAAACATTGGATTTTTATTTTTATAGTTTCAGTACCGTAGTTATTACCAGAGCAATAAGTTAAATGTTACAATTGGTGTAATGTAGTGGCTCTTGACATCGGGATCTTAAGAGTCGATGAGGATGAAGTGAGATGTTTATGGAGCAGCGTAGGAATGTAAGGGAGCGGAAAACGGGATACCCTCGAGAAAACCCAACGACCAGTGGCATCGCCCGGCACGATTCCCACGTGCAATTTGTATAGTGGTTCCAGATACAAGTAATATAATGCGAATGGATTAAGTAACAAAGCTCTATTGAAAATAAAAGGTGCTTTGAATTTTATTAAAATTAAGTGCCTTAAACTACAATATCCGTATACCAAATTTGTATGAATCCGGTGAAAACATCCCGGAATATGGTACACATATAAACATAGTTTCCTGGTGGCGCAGTTGGTGAAAATGTCGCATGATAGATGCCATTAATAGGTAAATTTGTTGCTTCCATTTCTCATTTCATCTAAATATTGTTCAGACGGGTTATGTAGTTCTTGAGGTTTTATAAGTTAATATGAAAATATTTGTAGGCTACAATTTTGTAAAAATCTTCATAAATGGCTGAAACAATCGCAAACAATGCTTTTTTTCCTAAGCATTAGAAAATTACTGAGTTCAGTGAATTGCAGTATTAAGTGTTCCAAAAATTTTTGAAAGACGCACATGTTGACACAAGTCACACTTCCACAAAAGTAATCCCAAAGTCCAAATCAACGTTTATAAATTATTTCAATGGATGAAATGTAAAAAATGTTTGTTTCACGTTTTTGTACCTAGAGGGGTCAGTAAGGCAATTTTACTTTATTTTCACAGCTCATATTTCTGATACCATTTTGTTCAACGTAAAAACTTACTTCCAACAGCCTTATTTTAGCATGATGGTGAGAGTCAAGTTATTGGAATGTGTTTTGGACGAATGGCATAAATTCGTTGCCGGTAGAAACTTACATCGGATCTGATCTGGGGGAGCGAGTGTGTTAGACAATTTGGGCAGTCTTAATAATTGTGTTCTAGTAGAAAGAGATCAAATTCTTTATTTTTTACGTGTAATTTATCTTTGAATTCGATGAAGTGAGCATAAATTGGGAAGTACTTGGAACAACTTCCATTTTTAGTAGCGCGATCTACTATCAACTCAAAGATCCATTATGCTATCAACTTTACTTCAACTTAAGATTTGAATTCGCCCATCCTATCTATTAGTATAATTTTCAGACTTGTATCGTTGCGATATAATAATTTATATCCCTTATTAAGGTGTTTATGAGCAAACAGAATTCAGGATATAAAAATATATTAATTTGTTTGTTTTGGAGAAACGCCTTTAAAACTCTCAACAAAAGTTGAGGAGGCATGCCGAATTTTTTTCTCCCTTGATCACTGCACCATCTATTAATAAACGCATTGGCTATTTATTTATAACGAAACATTCCAGGGTGTAATTCTAGCAGAAATCTCGTAGGAAGTTTAAAAGGTAAAAAAAAAAATGTTATCCAAACTGTATGAGAAATATGATGACGGCAAAGTTCCAGGAAAGTTAATCTCGCGAAGTCATCAAGCTAGAGGTCTACGTTCTCACTTAGTCTTTTTTCAGTACCAAATTGGCAGCGAACTACGTTGGACCCTCCGAATCGAAAAGCTCTTAACCCTGGACCCACCACTGTTTAACGTGGCTGTTCATGGAGAAATACGAAAAACAGGCGTGTTGCGTGCCGAAGAAAAAAATATGATTTCTGAAACCACATACAGTAACACTTTAGTTTTCGTTTGTCTCTAATTCTATTTCATTACTTATACGACGCTGCCTTTATTTGTTTTCAATAATAACGGTTCCGCCTTCCCTTACTTTTATCCGAGTCAAGTGATTTGATTATAACTTAACACTATATTTTTATTATTCAAAATGAAAAAAATACCAATAAGAAACGGCTGAAAAAAGAATTTTTTTAAACTGTTTGAAACTTTATAGCCAGAAGTTATGAGCAGAACTTGAGTCTTGTTTCTTCCATCACAAGTACAAATTCACACATATTTTAGGGATCGCATTTTGTACTAAATATTATTTCAATCTTAAGTGCAAAGATACAGATAAATGGAATAATGTGAAATGAATAATCATACAAGATTAATGTTAACCGCAAATCGATAAAATGTTTTAACATAATATATACTGGGCCACCTTACTGCAGCAACTGGGATGAACAGCAACACGAAGTAAGAAAATTAATTCTCACATAGGACTGGCCACCCACAGCCCAACCGCCGCTGGTAGGATGAGGCCCTAGGCGTGAATCAAGGGTTCTAGATGTGTATTTAAAATAAGATAATTTTAAGAAAAGGCAATTCAAAGAAACGTACGTTGAGTCAAATCATTCCTTGGTTCCTCAAAATATCTTTGTATGCAGAAGCTCACAAAATGATTGCAACAGGGTATAATAATTAAATAAAAAATTAAAAAGTGTTTCGGTTGAGGTAATTTTTTTTAATTACCTTAAAAAATTACATTTTCAGCTCTGTACACATAATCTATTTTGGGAAATATGGTGCTGTGAACATAACTATCAAATATATTTGAAAACAATACTCAAATATCTTTACATAATAAAACTATTTTTATTCGGAAAATAAATATTTATGAATATAATTATAATTTTAACTTTCATAATCACTGTGTTATAATCAATGGGGCCCCAGGATCTATAGAATTAATTTTTAATATTTGTATTGCATTACATGATCGAAGATTTTTTATTCTATTGTCATATTTTTTAAAACTACCTTTAAATGTCTGAATGTAGCAGCATCCACATGCGTGGTGATTGATTTAAGCCAAAATCGCATCTGTTTGTTGGGTTTTGTTGGTCCACTGGTGAAACTGGCAGAAACGCCGAGCCAAACTCGTTAACAGGGCACGTTGCCTCGGGTGAAGAGGTTACACCCGATCAGAACTCCACTTACAGAAGTTCCAAAGCCAGCAACGAGACATCCGTAACCCGAGAACCGCATTCACCTCAAGTCGAGCACCACACTTGAAGAATTCAATAAAGTTTATGTAAAATAAGTGAATTAGGTTATTTACTCAAACATAAACAATTACGCGATACTTAGTATTACTCACCGAAGGCTGTGATTCACTATTTCAAACCATCAGATAGTAGAAAAAGGGCAAAATCCCAAACAGCAGTATATTCGAGAAGTTACATGGCTGAGAAAATATCGAAGAAGGACGAAAAAGAGGGAATCATCATGTTTCGAAAATCACCTAAGCGAAACATTTATAAGCACTACAGATAACCTTGCATGTGCTTGCCACTCTCAATATTACAGAAATCGACAGGACGATCGTCGAGCAGCGCAAAGAACATAAGACACCACAAATAATTTAATAATCAATATTATTATTTAATTAGGAAAATACGAGCTGTAGATTAAATAACTCGACTTAAAATATTATTCTTATATTTAATTATGAGAACGTGTGCAAAAGAAAGTGCCAACTGAAAAGTAATACCTAATGTTTACAAAATTAATCTAACAAAAGACAATATTATTTTTACATCTTACAGAATTTTCTCTCACATGTCCTTTAATTTTTTTTTCATTTTGACATATTCTAACTACTTAGTAGTGACTACCATATTGGAGAGACCAAATATATATAAATGAATTGAAACTTTGCACGATAGATGGCAGTGGAAACCAGGAACGAAAAGCTGTGCTTTAAAAGGAAATAATAAAACTCGCCAAACAATATAATTATTATGAAACGAAGTGTGCGAACAAACGAAAACGGCACAATACAACACTAGAATGTCGGGTACTACAGTATATGTCATGTTCTCTATGTCAGTACTTACGTACNGAAAACGGCACAATACAACACTAGAATGTCGGGTACTACAGTATATGTCATGTTCTCTATGTCAGTACTTACGTACAAAATTTAATAAAGTAGGCTAAAAAGATCCTCAAATGTATTCTACATATTTCATTATGTTCACGTGTTGCAATTCCCAGAATGCCAGGAGAAAAGCGCACAATGTCCAAAACTACAGGAACTTCACAGGAATTGTCTTTATTAAATATTTTGTTCAGATGAAATGCACCCATTTTCTAATTCACTACACAATTTTCGGGCCGTGATTAAAAAAAGAAAAAGTAAAAAAAAAAGCTAAATACTTGATGTGTTTCAGTGGACAAATTATTGTCATTACTTTGAAAATAGAAGAAAGCAGAACGCATCACTTAAGAAAACGTGGTGACTGTTTTTTTAAAATAATAGGCCCTGGAATTCAACTTTTTAGTAGTGCCAGGGAGAATATGCGTGAAGTTGAAAATTATNGAAAACGGCACAATACAACACTAGAATGTCGGGTACTACAGTATATGTCATGTTCTCTATGTCAGTACTTACGTACGAAATTTAATAAAGTAGGCTAAAAAGATCCTCAAATGTATTCTACATATTTCATTGTGTTCACATGTTGCAATTCCCAGAATGCCAGGAGAAAAGCGCACAATGTCCAAAACTACAGGAACTTCACAGGAATTGTCTTTATTAAATATTTTGTTCAGATGAAATGCACCCATTTTCTAATTCACTACACAATTTTCGGGCCGTGATTAAAAAAAGAAAAAGTAAAAAAAAAGCTAAATACTTTATGTGTTTCAGTGGACAAATTATCGTCATTACTTTGAAAATAGAAGAAAGCAGAACGCATCACTTAAGAAAACGTGGTGACTGTTTTTTAAAATAATAGGCCCTGGAATTCAACTTTTTAGTAGTGCCAGGGAGAATATGCGTGAAGTTGAAAATTATANTTTTTTAAAATAATAGGCCCTGGAATTCAACTTTTTAGTAGTGCCAGGGAGAATATGCGTGAAGTTGAAAATTATAATGGGACTGTTTAAGACACACGTGTTTCCTATTTTAAATTAAAATAAATTATAATTTTTCTTATACCACAATTTTAGTATAAAACTTCAAAGAAAACAGTTCAATAATCCTTTGAGGTGATGAAAACATCGATGACTCTGTGGCAATTAAATTATTTGTAACTTAGCAGATTCAGGATAACAGGCTGGAATTAAAACCGCGCCATGTGATACCCATTCCAAGTCACCAAATCTTGTGTTTTCTGTGGTATTTCTTCAGTAGTACTGCGAGTAAAGAAAAAAATAGGAATAAATACAAAATAATGGTCGTTTTTAAGAGGCAAATATTCACCCGAAAAAGTTTTTTATAGTCCGCTTGAAAAAACATTTGATATGCATAAATAGGGGTGCTGGTAACATGTAGATATCTGTACCATTGACACCCTGGCACTAGCTACGTCAATATTTGCATGTATCAGGAGGATTCACAGCAGGATGTAAGAAGAAAGTAAGCATCAATTCTGAAATGAGTAATTAACCTGAACCAGCAATACCTGCATCCACGCGTGCCCTGTGGTGAGAGTTCGGCCAGCTCCGGGCATGCGGACATTCATTGTAGCTCCATTCACAAGTATACGACGGACTGAAATCACGCGTCTCCGAATACCATCTCCTCGCACGGTATACGAAGATACTCTATTCACTTGTGACGTCTTTCCATACACATGCCTTTCAAAGAATTCTTCATGTGGGAATTTTTGTAAATTTTAAAGTCTGTGTTTTTCAACCGGACTGAATTGAACAAAAAATGGAACATATAACAACCGAAAATGCAGTTCAAAACTGAGCGGGTGGTAAAAAAANCCGGACTGAATTGAACAAAAAATGGAACATATAACAACCGAAAATGCAGTTCAAAACTGAGCGGGTGGTAAAAAAATTTTTTTTACATCTCACAGGATGTCCGCGTTCTTCGTCACGGTTAAAATATAACAGTGTAGTATCAAAAACTTAGCTATTATGCATATATTTTGTGTCATCTCAACATTCGTGGCTACTTCATGAATTGAGAAATCTACGTGAGACAGCCTGAAGTCAAGTTTCGAGGCAAAAGACGTGGACAGTAATGATACACTTGTTTACATGCATCCAACTCTCCATTCTCTAGATCATAACGCCGGTATTTTTCAAAACATTTACAGCCCATGTTTTCATTCATCGCNCCGGACTGAATTGAACAAAAAATGGAACATATAACAACCGAAAATGCAGTTCAAAACTGAGCGGGTGGTAAAAAAAAATTTTTTACATCTCACAGGATGTCCGCGTTCTTCGTCACGGTTAAAATATAACAGCGTAGTATCAAAAACTTAGCTATTATGCATATATTTTGTGTCATCTCAACATTCGTGGCTACTTCATGAATTGAGAAATCTACGTGAGACAGCCTGAAGTCAAGTTTCGAGGCAAAAGACGTGGACAGTAATGATACACTTGTTTACATGAATCCAACTCTCCATTCTCTAGATCATAACGCCGGTATTTTTCAAAACATTTACAGCCCATGTTTTCATTCATCGCNAATCCAACTCTCCATTCTCTAGATCATAACGCCGGTATTTTTCAAAACATTTACAGCCCATGTTTTCATTCATCGCAGTTAAGTTAGATGGTCTATTTAAGCGATTTAGTTGCTATTCACTGTTTTATATGAATGTCTGAAGTCATGGATGAATTGATGAAAAAGAGGTTGAGGTCATGGAAGCCACCCGCATAGCGATATTACTAATGATTGCGAATAATTCGTAATTACTTCTTTAACTGAATATTTTTGCACGGGACATTCGCTTTTTAACAAAAACCGTTCGTCGTAAGATAGTTGTGATTTGAACAATTTTACACAAGAAATACATTAGATTTTCCTTAAATACTTTAAATATAATACATTTTTAATGTCAGAACACATAATAACAAACGGACTGCACTTTGTAGCACATAGTTAGTGATGAATGAATCAGAGTACAAACTGAGCGTAAAGTGCGTCAACATGCACTAATGAAACTTACTTATTTTTAAAATCCTCGTGATAGGTTCGTGCTAACAGTCAAGAACCATCCCATTCTTTCTCCGGTGAAACGCCAATCAAGGAGTTTTATATATATTTTTTTGTTTTACAGAAGGAGCTTGGAACTAGTTGTCGAAATATTTCCGTATTACACTACAAGCAAGATGTTGCTATTTATAATTGGTGTAAATTTAATTATAAGTGTTGCAAAGAACGTAAAATATTATATATAATGAAATGTGTATATTGTGTGAAACATAATCAACCTCGACGTCCAATCATGGAGCATTTATTTAATTGAGGAGCAACTTCAACTCTTTTTCGAAACATATCGGGAAGTAAACGCATTTTTTTTCAGCCCAGATCTGCCTTATTTCGGCAACTACTGCCATTGAACAAATATAGTCTATTCGTGGTTCCTTCACACTTTTTTTAATCAAACCTTTGTAAAATCACACCCTGTGGGATATGATTGGTTGTTTCCTAAATATGCGATGTATCACAAGCATTTTATAATTCTATTAACAAAAAAGTATTTAATTTTCTGTTAAATTGTATTTATATTGTAATTATATTTTATCCACAAATTATAATAATGCGTTTATAATTAATATGAATAAAACAGCGAGGAAATACATATGTTGGTAATGCCAAGTAAGAAATAGTTCTTATGCAAAATATAATTACACTGAGTGCGCATGAATGCGGTGCACTGTCCATTTGGTGTAATTTTCTATACTCGGTTAAGCTTTGTTTGCATGAGACGGAGGAATATACTGGAAATATAACTTTAGCAGGGCTTCGTAAAAATGTGAAGTACCTGTTAATAGACTACAACAACTACCTTTCCGAGACACGGTTAGAAGTAAATTGGCAAAGTTCTTGAAGTCTAAGAATGGTAATATTCGTGATAAGAATTGCTTGTATTATATTCTTTTTCTCGTCTCTACTGCAGTTTCATCTTCCGTAGGGGATTGCCAACATTGGACGTGCCTTTTTTTTTTTTTACGTGCGGGAATTAAAGTGTCGATATATTTCCTTCGCTGGCTTAGGAAGCGGTCTGCACGAAGAATACATTTCCGTGTTTTAGGCGGAGTATATTTTCCTTTCTTATTGCCTGCGTCCGAGATTTAATTTTTTTTTGAGAAATGAAAAGATCCCGTATGTCGATATGTCGAGGATGTTCTTCAATCTGCGTTTTGCAGAAGTACACGAAATGTCGGGAATTAAAGGGGAAAGAGCTACACAAAGACTGCTAGAACACTTCAGGGTCATATTTTAACACAGGGTACAGGAAAAAAATGTCTTGCTGTAACACTACGCAGATGCTCTAATACGTGCGATTAACATGGGCGCGTGCAACGCTAATATAGTATACGTTAAATTTACTTTTATGGCCCGAATTTTAAGGATCTTACAACCCGTAACGCATCTGGAATTTGAATATTGTTAATTAATTTATACCATCTAAGTTTGTGTGTGCCAGTTTCTAAAATGTAATAAATTAGACGGTGTCCACTGGAGACTTTCGATATTTTTAATTTCTAAGTGTTTGTGGTTAATATAAGAAAAGGTTTAAAAATACGAAGTCCCAATCTTTCCACCGAGAAAATGACATTTTCTCAAAACTATCAAAGAGAAGGAAAAATTATAAACATTTCAGATACGTTCTCAACCAACATGGTTCAATTGAGAACTTGTTTATGCCCGGTAGAACCATGCTTGTAGAAATTTTAGTTCACAAGAACTGAGTTCATGCACGAGCCTCGGTCATAACCTCGTTCAAGTACACCGAAGAGCCAAAAAAAGTGGTATAGGCGTGCGTATGCAAATAACAGAGATATGGAACCAATCAGAGTAACGCGATGCGGTCGGCAGCTAGACCGGTTACTGCTGCCACAATGGCAGGTTATCAAGATTTAAGTGAGTTTGAACGCAGTGTTATAGTCGGCGCACGAGAGATGGGACATAGCATCTCCGAGAGGTAGCGATAACATTTGGATGTTCGCGTACGACGATTTCACGAGTGTACTGTGAATATCGGGAATCCGGTATAACATCACATCTTCGGCATCGCTGCGATCGGAAAAAGATCGTGAAAGAACGGGACAAACGACGACTGGCGAGCATCATTAAACGTGACAGACGTGCAACCCTTTCTCAAATTGGCGCAGATTGGATTTGTGGACTGCCCTGCAGGATTCATTGTGTGAATTGCCTCCTGCATACCTTCAGACATTAGTCGAGTCCATGCCACGTCGTCTTGCGGCACTTCTGCGTGCTCG